>JAYKKM010000103.1:140000-482500 GCA_035772405.1 Chrysogorgia sp. JL179-B06 | reverse complement strand
ATGAGCACTACAATGATTTACGAACAAACTTGTCGACAGTTTAAATTGTTTATTTGTGCGTTTATAGTTATATTTGTATATATTATTAATTATTGGTATGTATTAGTAGTTATAGCTATCTGTATTGTTTGTAAATAGTTAATTTTCTCCATATTCTTTCTTTATATACATATATATGTAAATACACGGCCCTTTGAAAATCAGGAAACTGAAAGGCTACCGTGTGTAAATAAGTTTAAATAATAATAATAATAATAATAATAATAATATACGACGCCTTCTGGAACGGCATAATAACAAAATTATCGGGGCAGCTAGCAACAGCTTGCGTTAGTCTGCGCCATATTGCATGGATTGTTCAAGTTACATGATTTCGTGCATGATGAACGCGGAGAGTGCCCTGGTAACGAATGTGATATGCGAACCATGTACAAAATCGCCAGGGAAAAATAGCCACATGTGTTAGTATCAGCGACGACGAAATTCGCTTGCGATTTTCGCTGGCGATCAAGTTATGCGCGATCGGCGTGTTCATCTCGCTTGGTGTGATGTCGTAAATAACCAATTAAGAATATACTGAAATTAAGGCATGGCTCTTGATTTAAAGACTGAAATTTCCTGTTTTCCAGAAATGTCACCCAAACTAAGTCGAGCTTACCAAATATATTCATCATACAGTAGGAACTAATTTACAATTTTGTTTCCATGACAACAAGGGCACGCGACTTATTGCCGGACATATTGGATGAAAACCTAAAACCTTCTTGAGTACATGGATAAACGTCAACATTTACCAAACAAACACCCTAATTTGATTCAAAGATTAATTCCGTTTATTATCCTAAGTTGAAATGTAGGAATTAATTTGTATAACCAAAAATATGAGAGCAATTGTAATTAGAGGAAAAATCAATCGCTAAAATTTTGAATCTACAGTAAAGTACAACCTACTAGCGTGTTAAACTAGATAACTATTTGCATCAAATTACGCTGTTTATTTGTATACATTATTTACGGTGGCCCATAAGGGACATATATAACCCAAGTTTGTTTTTTTAGATTTTTTAAAAAACTCGAAATTTTTTTAAAAACTCAACATTATTTTTTGAAAAACTCAACATTTTGTTATGGTCGTGGCTCTTTAGTATAGCCGAAAGGTCGAAGTGTGGAGAGAGAACTGTTACCAACCCCAAAACAACAAAGATCTTACCCTAACCCCCCGCCCAACGAGTTTTCTAATCCCCTGGCCGTGTTCTCGAAAAAACTCGTTAGGTGGGCGGTTAGGTTTAGGATCTTATACCTTTAGGGTATACTAAAGAGCCACGAACATAAAAAATGTTGAGTTTTTCAAAAATAAATGTTGTTTTTCAAAAAAATTTGAGTTTTTCAAAAAAATGTTGAGTTTTTCAAAACAAATGTTGAGTTTTTCAAAAAATCTAAAAAAACAAACTTGGGTTATATATGTCCCTTATGGGCCACCGTATTATATGTATTCACGTGCCTCAAGAAGATTTTATTTTTGCATTAGACTATATACTAGCACGTTTCTTTTAATAACAATTAGGGCAACCAACAGACCTGTCCATATCGCTTGCTGACGTTTCTCTTGGTAGTAATATATGATAAAGTCTTGTTCTTGGTCGTCGTGAATGCTGACTAAGTCACTGCCGATAATGCTACAGGAATATTGTGCTTGAGACCAGGTTTGTGCCAACTCAAAATGTTTATAGCAATATTTGTCATACTGGCGCCAACCATTCTGGCAGGTAGAGTTAACTAAAGTAAAACAAAAATGTATAGGGACGCATTAGGAAAATGTTGTCCGTGCTCGCGACTGTATATACGAGGACACGTGACCGAACTTTTCTTAATACGGACCAACTATGTTTCTTTGCAAATAACTTATTTTGCCCTAAAATAGATTTGATTGAACTTTTTAAGCTGCAATATCTGTACAGTACGGCTCCTAAGGCAATAAGAAAATGTGATTTTATAGGATTACGTGTGAACCGGTAAAAATATCTAACAATTATACCATGAGCTCGAGTCGTATGTTAGTTCATTGCGCTACATCATCGATAAACCTGTTCTACTATTAGCAAGGTCGTATGAGTTACACAAGTAAGCGGATGGTATAATTGTTTTATAATATAGATACTTGTGGTATTTTTAGGTACCGTAAATGCTCGATTAATCGCCACTCTCGATTAATCGCCACTCTATTAATCGCCACTCTCTATTAAGCGCCACTCTCTATTAAGCGCCACTCTCTATTAAGCGCCACTCTCTATTAAGCGCCACTCTCTATTAAGCGCCACTCTCTATTAAGCGACGCTCTCTATTAAGCGACGCTCTCTATTAAGCGCCACTCTCTATTAAGCGCCACTCTCGATTAAGCGCCACTCTCTATTAAGCGACGCTCTCTATTAAGCGACGTTCTCTATTAAGCGACGCTCTCTATTAAGCGCCACTCTCTATTAAGCGCCACTCTCGATTAAGCGCCACTCTCTATTAAGCGACGCTCTCTATTAAGCGACGCTCTCTATTAAGCGACGCTCTCTATTAAGCGCCACTCTCGATTAAGCGACGCTCTCTATTAAGCGCCACTCTCGATTAAATGCCACTCTCGATTAAGCTCAATTCTCTATTAAGCTCAATTCTCTATTAAGCGTCACTCACTATTAAGTGCCACTCTCGATTAAGCGACGCTCTCTATTAAGCGCCACTCTCTATTAAGCGCCACTCTCGATTAAGCGCCACTCTCTATTAAGCGCCACTCTCTATTAAGCGCCACTCTCTATTAAGCGCCACTCTCTATTAAGCGCCACTCTCTATTAAGCGCCACTCTCTATTAAGCGCCACTCTCGATTAAGCGACGCTCTCTATTAAGCGCCACTCTCTATTAAGCGCCACTCTCTATTAAGCGCCACTCTCTATTAAGCGCCACTCTCTATTAAGCGCCACTCTCGATTAAGCGACGCTCTCTATTAAGCGCCACTCTCGATTAAATGCCACTCTCGATTAAGCTCAATTCTCTATTAAGCTCAATTCTCTATTAAGCGTCACTCACTGTTAAGTGCCACTCTCGATTAAGTGCCACTCTCTATTAAGCGCCACTTTATGATAGATGAGATCTTAACATGGATTGAGCAAGTTAATATGATTACAAGTAAAGTTAATAAGGCCCTTAATGTTCTAAAACGACTACGAAACTTTACTTTGTAAACTTAAAAATACTCAAGCTTGTGTAAAAAACTTTGGTACAACCGTACTTTGATTATTGTTCACAAGTTTGGGGATGTTATGGTATCACGCTTGCAGATAAGCTACAAAGGCTGCAAAATAGAGCAGCTCGAATTATGACAAAGAGTGGATATGAATTGAGATCTGCTGAGCTATTAAAGCAACTGAAAATACCTAATCTGGACATGAAAAGGCACCAACAATTATGTACTTTTATGTACAAAGTAAGGAATGATGTTGTGCCAGATACATTGAAAAATCTTTTTACAAAAAACGGATCAGGTTCATGACTATCAAACAAGACATGCTAGACATGGCTTTTCACCACCGAAACCAAATACTAATTATCGGAAAAAAGCATTTAGCTATAGAGGAGCAGTGACTTGGAATAACTTCCCTGGTGAAATTAATTTTCTCCAACTATTGAATCCTTCAAACGAATAATTAAGAATTTTAAAGATTGACTGTTTTCTTTTCAATGTACATAATATGTAGAGTAGTATTTAGTATAATTACCACTATCCATTAAGCTCTACTCTCTATTAAGCACCGCTCTCTCTTAAGCGCCACTCCCTATTAAGCGCTACTCTCGATTAAGGTGGCTCCCTACTGTTTCTTGAAAGGTGGCAAAAATGCAAATTTCAACCTCGAAAAGTGCCCATGGATATTTCGGAAAAGATTGAAACTAAAGCTATGCATAGAATAACTTTCAGGGCATCAAATACTATTAATCGCTAAAGTGTTTCATCTGCTGCTATGACAACAGTGACGTTTCAAAATGGCCGAAAATGAACATTTAATCTAATTTATTTCGCAAACGAGTCCACCACCCCCGATGTTTTTTGCATTTAAACATTTCTTTAGTTTAATTAATAAATAGGCAGATTAAAAAAAAATTCTGTAGATCCAATTATTTTACACAAACGAAATCATGTTTTTTTAGTTTTTTAAAAAATTGGATCTACAGAATTTTTTTAAATTTGCCTATTCATTAATTAAACTAAAAGAAATGTTTAAATGCAAAAAAAATCGGGGGTGGTGGACTCGTTTGCGAAATAAATTAGATTAAATGTTTTTTTGCCAAGCGACACTCTTCATTAAGCGCTACTCTTTATTAAGCGCCACTCTCTATTAAGCACCGCTCTCTATTAATCGCCACTCTTTATTAAGCGCTACTCTTTATTAAGCGCCACTCTATATTAAGCGTCACTCTCGACAAAGCGTCACTTTATTAAGCGCCGCTCTCTATTAAACGTCGCTCTCTATATAGCGCCACTCTCACTCTCTATTAATCGCCACTCGCGATTAAGCGCGACTCTCGATTAAGCGCCACTCTCTATTAAGCGCCACTTTCAATTAAGCGCCACTCTCTATTAACTCTTTCCCGACAGGCTGAAAAACATCCAAAATTGAACCACCCTTTGTTCTATTGATATCTCTTGAAATAACCATAACTGTTGCGAAAGCTATACATTTTCTGAAAGCCCACTAAACTGGCTTTTACTTGTGCTTTTAAATTTCCCGAACAAAACACATTATGTTAATGTAAATTAGCATTAATTATCATAAATCAGGTTGAAAAATTTACATTTTTCTAGAAAAGGCCATCTTGCACGCCCGCGTAGCATCTTGAAAACTCAAAATGCCACCAATCGCAGAGTTGTTTATGAAATCAAATCAAACTTGGCGTGTGCGTGGATTTCATGTTCCTGGCGCTGGTCGAATTTCAATTTTTAATCTTGCGTTACCGTGTGCCGTGTTTTTCGATTGACGACTTTGCGGATCTTCAACGACCCGTTTTAACTGCGCCGGTCAGGAAAGAGTTAAGCGCCACTCTCAATTAAGCGCCACTCTCGATTAAGAACCACTCTCGCTTAAGAGCCACTCTCTATCAAGCGCCGCTCTCTATTAAGACGTCGTTTTGTTTTAATTTATTCGATTTTTGTATGAATAAAGTTGTGTTATGAGCATTTTTTCAGCATCTTTTTAAAGTGTTTATGAAATGAAAATTAAGTTTTAGGTATTTAAACGAACTCCCAAAATAACGAGGATTATATGCGAATGATAACCACCGACGTCACGAGGTTAGCAAATTTTCGTATAATGATGGAAGTGTTGTATTGTGCAAAGTTTTAAGTGATTTTGTCGAATAATCTCACATATATACCTGATTTTCTAAAAACGTGTAAAAACCTCGTGACATCGTTGTTACTCTTTTGCATATCACAAAAGTCGAAATATCTCAACAACGACGTTAGATATGAAAGAGCTCTAAATTTAGATTGAATTAAGTCGGTAATTTCCATACGGATATCACACCAACTGTAAAATTACTACATATTAAAAGTTTTAAAAGTCTAAAAGTTTTAAAAGTCTAAAGACGAAAAATTTGATAACTTAAGCTTAAAAGAATCTAAATGGCAAATGGTATTTAACCCTTCCAAATGCAAAACCATTTGTATCTCTACAAAGAAATGTACACCCAAAAATAAATATTTCCTTTGTGGCGTCGAGTTGGGTGGACTATATAAAATTACAATTCTTTGTAATTTTAGAAGTTCATTTCAATAACTAAAACTTAATTTTCATTTCAAAGTGCCGTTCTCTATTTAGCGCCGCAACGCCGTGGTGCTTAATCGAGCATTTACGGTATTTCTTCGTGTTGTTTTTTTAATCAAATACCGAATTTCTTGCTCATTCACATTAGCAAAACATTCCTCCGTTTTTCATTACTAATACGATATGAGCTGATATATAGTATAAGAACCAATCATATTATAGAATAGCTCATATCTACTGTAGCGGATGTCTATATTATGAGGGAAATTTCTGGGTCATGTATGCGGTGTTGCGGTATAATTCCCAGAGGTGCAACCAGAGGGAAATCGAAGTTTTTGAAATGAGTAACGTGATAATCTGATGAAGTAGATCGACGAAGAAATCACGTTTATAGATGCTAAAATTGTTCTAAACAAAATAAATTCCTTTTATATATTAAGAAATAAGTTGAAGTTTTTGAAGTTTAAAGTAACTTGTAGTGATCAGCCAATAAAAGACGCGCTATGAACCATGCCAATCGAATTTGGTTATATTTTCGAGATAAGTTGCATAAAACATTGACTCATCTTAGTTATCTAACACTTAAGAATTTCCCAACGCAACCAGGTGATAAATCAGACATAGCAAGCTATGTAACGTTTAAAGTTACGTTCAAAAAATGTTTAACCTGGTGTAGCGTCAAGACGCTACACTGGGTTAAAATTTTTTTGAACGTAACTTTAAACGTTACTGTCCATGATTTCGACACTCTACTCTAGTGTCTTCATCAGGGGTGATCGTTGTAAGGTTAGGCGCGATTTAATGGGCGTGGGCGCTATTGATATGCCACGGATTAGTGGTAATAATTTTGGAATTTTCCCACGCAATCTCAATGGTTGATTACGCACGCGTGCCCTGACAAAGCAGTATTTTCCTTTTTTGAAAAGAAAACAGCCTTTTGGTGTTCATTAAAACGCGAACGAAAAACGTGTTTTACACGCGTAAGAAATAGGAAATGCCCTATTTAATGGCTTAACCCTAACCCTTACGCCATGTGAGACCATTGCCAGAAAAGTCGCAGCCTGTAACTGTTAATCCTTAATTGTGCAAATAAACCATAGATACCTACTTGGAATGGTTATTTTTGGCTCACCTAAAAATTGAATGAAATTTGATACACGTCATTAGAACAAAACAGAGAAATAAACAGGGTTGTTGTTCTACCAGGGGATTTTTAGTCATTTAGTTTGCTGTGTCAGATTAATGTTTGATCAAAATCAATGTTGGTCGGTTGCAATAAAAAAGATCATTTGAATTAACTTGATGTTCTTCTTAGCCAAACTAAGCCAGTTCTGTTTTGTAATATCATTAGTTGGGTGTCTATAGTGACAAGCCGTGAGAAGAACATCATAATATCATTAGTTGGGTGTCTATATTGATAAGCCGTGAGAAGAACATCGTTAAAGTGCCTATACAGCCCTTTCGTTTTTTAGTTATCTGTATAGAGGATCAAAAAATAGCTGATAAGTTATTTTACAGTTTTTGATTTGAACTTTTCGTTTAGAAGATATTTTGCATCCAAATTAAGAAATGTAAGCAAATTCCGATTAAAAACCGAAAACGTATTTCTGCCATTTCTGGAGTCTGGAAACTAGGTTGCGACGTCATTTAAGAGATGAGTCCAGGATCTTCCCAGCTTCGTAAACAAACGAGCTCGATTCCCAGATTATACTATAAAATTTATCTTTTATGTTGAACTATTCAATCATGCCAGACAGATACGCAGTGTATGGATGTTCTAATGAAGCGAATTGGAAAGAAAAATCTGTCCATCGTATTCCTTACTTAAACCATACCTTACTAGAAGATTCCTTACTTGAACGATACGCGGACAGTAAATATGAATATCACATAAAGAACTTGCAGTGTGTTTAATACAGTGTTTAGAAGTTCCCCAAGGCAAAACACACATTCGTCTCTTAAATGACGTCACAGTGTGGCTCGTTCCAGGCCTTTCTAATTTGCGGCTTTTTTATATAAACAGCAATGTTTAAAGAGTGATATTTTCTAAACGAAAAGTCCAAATCAAAAACTATAAATTAACTTATCAGCTATTTTTTCATCCTCTATACAGATAACAAAAAAACGAAAGGGCTGTATAGGCACTTTAAGCGAATCAGCCCGGCTATAACCGGGCTAGCCCGGCTCATATAAACAGCCCCTATAAAAGATAAAAACACGTCTGCAACGTTGTTTGATATAAATAACAGCGGTTAAATAGGCCCCTTTAGTATAAATACCACCCAGTGCATGGGAAGGTCAAAATCATTATTTATTGCCCATATATAGTATATCATCATAAAGTGTGTATATATATATACTCCACTAACTCCAGTACTGTACAACAGTTTTAACTTGAGCAAACAAACAACTATGACACACCCCATCACCAGCCGTGTTTTTAAAAGCTGTGTGTTTACACACCAAGGTGAGTCTTATTGCACACTATTACGGTGTTTTTACACACCTTGAGATGCGTAAAAATCAGTTGAAGCATTGCGAAAAAAACAGCAACAACATCCAATCTATCTCGCAAAAGGTGTCATTGACGTCGAACTACAGCGTATATTATTATTTAAGCATTTGCATATATAAGGTAATACGAATTAGCGTTCTCGTTTCTTGATCAGTAATCATAACCGACATATATCGATCTTTTAGGAATTCAGTAGTCCTGGTATTTATTTGAATATCAGTATTCAACATAATTATTGTTTCTCAAGGGTTAGGATTAGGGTTACAATAAGGGGGTTACAATAAGGGGTTATATTTGGGTTATATGTCTTAATTAAAAAAAATTTAACAGTTAAGACAAAGCCTTAAATTTGGGATAAGATCATGCTGCATATTACCATACATCAATCCAGGGATTGTTGTGTACACGTATTTCTAGTAAGATAAATAAAGCTCTTGAAATGGGCTGAAAAAGGATTTAGAGGGTGTCATTTTGTTAAATAAAGTAAAACTTGGTGAAATATATCGTTTAACGTGTGCAATTCGTATATGTATACAGCATATACTGGATATACCTGTAGCTTTCATTATCTGAAGCGATTTTTGCTTTTTCAATTTGCGAGTCTTACAAATAATTTTAAAACAAAACAAAAGTTTTGCGCGGAGCGGTCCGTTAGATTAATTAAACATTTTGGGTGTAGATTTAGTCTGCAAGGTCTGTACCGTCTGATACCGACTGTTGTATACTTACCCTTGTAAATTTCACATACAAATGGGTTTGTTTTGCTGCAATCAACGTCATCCCAACGACCAAGATTAGATCCAGTTATGTTTGCCTGTGTACACGACCGCTGGTCAAGCTGACGGTCAGGCTGGCCGTAACCCCAATATGTGTATCCAGGGCGACTATGATCAGTAAACTGAAATGCAGTATATGGTTTGTGCAGCAATCCAATCCATACACTCCCAATAAATCTTTCAAGTAAGTAAATGAGATAAACTGTGGAAAGAAAACAATAATAAACTAGAAGGCACTCAGAGACTGCATACCTTCGCCAGCGCGGGTTATTTACTGAAGACATTTTATAGCCTGGGTAAATCTAGCACATATTTAGCACAAGATTGGTCGTGGTGCATGACCATGGCCACACTTGTTGTTCAATGTACAATCTACACGTCTATAAACTTTTTTTTACGTGGAGTGAATAAAATGCTTCATTGTACTCATTTCTACTCGAACATTATGTAAAATTATATGTTGACCGCATTTTTGTATAAACGATGGGAACTGACAAATCCATTGTTTTTTTGTGAATTCAGTTTGTTTGCAAATATTAAAGATTTGAATAATATCATTATATTATTCAAATCGAGCGCAATCAAGCATTCAAGCATTTTCATTAATTTATTCTACGCGGAGCTTATAGACAGATTTCTATCAATATTTCAACCAATTATCATCCAAATTGAACCAAAATTTAATGGATTGGTCCTTGGCGTATGACCATCCTTTTTACAAACTTTCATGACAATCTGTTCATTAATGTTTGAGATATCCTACAGACAGACAGACAGACAGACAGACAGACAGACAGACAGACAGAGGTAAAAACATAACCTCCTGGCGGAGGTAATTAAATTATTTATTATCTAGAAAGTTATTCCTAGCGTCGCTGTGAATCTGAAAGAAATAGTATATTGAGTTAAAGTGCAGCTAACCCCATTTTTTTAAATTTCATTAAATACATTTTTGTGTTTTCCTGAGTATTTCTACGCAAAGTTTTTGATTTGGTTAAATGATCGATTTTCTGTGTCCTGTTGAAATACTGGAAAATCGCACGAGGTAAAACCGTCGCCATTTTAGACCATGGTCGAGTTAAACGGAATGGATCTATTAACTACCGTAACGTAATTCCAGAACTCAGATTATCAGTTCCACAATGTTTTTTCGTTTATTTTACTGAGAGATCGAAGTGGTTGTGGGACTCAAGAAGTGCGAAGAAATGGCAGATAACGGCTGTAACAACTCTCGAGATATATCAACTCGTCACAGGGCATTTTGCCTCCATAGTCGAAGGTCGGCGAAAATAGCCGTGGGATCGGCTGGTCGATTACATAATCCTATTGGCCAGTTCTAAAACTGGATTAATTGAGCTAGAGTATAATTTATTCATCTAAATCCACATGTTAAGAAATTTCCTCGCCTTTCAATTTTACCACAAATAAGAAATCTAATGGCCTTGGGTTAATTGTCAAGAACTGCAGTCGATATCTACTTCTTTGCCCATGCTACTGTATTTGTACGAGATAATCATGGATGTATTATGAATTAGTTGGTTTTCGGATATATGCTTTACACGAATAAGTCTGCATCAACAGAGTAAACAAAGACAAATGACCTAAATTATCATAAATTATCATATCAAAACATCCAGAAATTCTGGATGTCATGTGACCCAGCCGATCCCAGGGCAGCAATTTTCGTCAACCTCGAGGCTGGAGATATATACACTTGCTCTTCCAGATCACTCTCTCCAGATCGTCTTCATGCGGTCGTGGTCCAAGTATGTGTGTTAACTGTAACAGGGCACTGAAAATTGAGGATTTAACCAATCGAGAAGACACGGCAATTTATTAAATGAAAAAAAGTTTGGGTTAGGGGTACTTTAAGTGCAACCATATTCAATCGAGGCATGGTCTGAAAACACGGTAATCTTCAAAGCCACTTACAAAGAATTGCGGTTTATGTTGAAGGGGTCTCGCCGTGGACATAAATTTTCTTTTATGTTTATTAATATTATTTATAAAAATAATATTATTTATTGATATATTTATTTTATATTATTTATAATATTATTTATTAATAAACAGCATGGTTGAACGATTGAAGCCAAACGTTTCTTTTGGATAATTACTTGATACAGTATACCATCTTCAGTAACCGTCGCCGTTGTGCAAATTTACATAAACGTGAACAAACGGAACAGAACAAAGACTTTTGCCGAGGAGTTTTCAGACCATACGTCTATTGACTTTGGTGCAACTACAATACGCAGCAAATATTTCTCAAGTTCCAACAAACAACGCGATAAATATGGTATAATATAGTGCATGCCGGAATACTTTGGTACCACTATATGTGCCAGTACTGTTTGTTCCCTTTGCGTGGTCATTGCAAGTTTAAAGTGTCTCTGCGATGAAATATCACATTACGTTTCCTGGCGTTTTTTGTTACAGAACATAATTTTAGGTTAAGAAATGCTCGCATTTGCCAAAGAAAAATGAACAACAAACATTCTATCACAAGAAATTTAACCGCCAAAGTCGCCCACATTTTGTCCGCCAATTATCAAAACTTGTTCCAGGCGAGCCCGCGATTCCACAGCAGAGTACAGTATGTGATTGCGACGTGTGATATTCAACACGTGACAAAGCTTCATGGAAATTATACGACATGTTACAATAGAAAGTTTTCCCCAAGTAGCTTTATTTAGATATATTCCATTTTATCGATGTTTTATACATATATACATTTGTTTTCAATCAGTGTAGTCGCATGCTTAATTATATGAATTTGTAAACATATATATTTAGTTTCATCTAGAGTTGTAAACGCATTGAGGCGTAGCAAAATGCGTCCTAAGATCTGTTATTATTATTGTTAATTAATTAGCCAGCTCAACACACTCTGGCCCTTGCATCCACCCACCAACTCTTGCTGGGCGATAACCGAGTTGCACATGATCCCGTTGTGTCCCACTACTCTGTCTGTACCACCCCGCCAAGCACCTTCCGTATTATTGTTTCCCCTTCAAAGAGCACCGTCCTCTGCATTGTGCTTATTATTCCAATCACACTTTCCTCATCTCCAATAATCTTTTTCACTGCTGTTGTTGCCTTCTCAATACCACCTCCCAGGCATCCGATTATTACTGGGACCACTTCCACTCTATACCCGCTTCTCCTTTCTCTGATTTCAAACACCAACTGCTGGTACTTCTGTAACTTCGTTCGTGTCGCTTCTTCGATGTTCTGTTCTTGAGGGCATGACATATCCACTATCCAAATCTTCCTCTCTTTCTCATCCTCCAGTGTCAAGTCTGGTCTGCGTGCAGAACTGGTCTTTCTCATCCTATACTCAAAGTCCCAGCACAACTTGTACCCATTCCCCTTCAGCACTTGGCCTTTCACCCATCTAACTGTATACCATACCGTGTTGTCAGGGAGGAGACCTCTCTGAACAGCCCATCTAACCGCCAGCACCATCAAGGCATTGTTGTGTCTACGGAGATACTCAGTTCCTGCCAAGATCTCACATCCTGCAAGTAGATGTTGTACAGTTTCATCATACTTCTTACACAATCTACATTTTCCATCCTCGCCTCCTATCCCACGTGACACTTTCCACTTCCGAGTCTCCACCATCTGCTCCAACACATTCATGATTCCAGCCATCTTCTGCGGTGTGATGTTTGTATTCAGCCACATAGGGCTCTCGTTCTCCTGCCCTACAAACACTTGGCTCTGCATGGCTTTCTTCTTATAATCGTTTTTCAGCTTCGCTATGTATCCGTTCTTCATTCCTTTCTTCAACTCCGTCCAGCATCCTGCCCAATCTTTCTCCATCTTCTCACCACCTCTCCATACTTCTTCCTCTCTAAATTCAACCTCCAATCCAAACTCACGCAGGGCTTGTTCTGCTTCCCTTTTCAGGCTCTTGTATTCACTGTTGTATTCTCTCTTCCAAGCAATCTTTATCCAGCGGCTAGGACTACATGCCATATACACTGCCACACGCACTTTAGTTTCCTTATAAACCTGCCGCAAGTATTTCAGACCGCGCCCTCCATCCTGTCTCTTCAGATAGAGCCTCTCGTCACTTGCCTGTCTGCCCAGCATACCTTTCTTGCGTAGTGTACCTTTCACCAGCATATCAAGGTCATATAACTCCTTCTGGGTGAACTGGCATACATTCATGACATATGCTGCCACTGGGATGACCCTACAGTTGATCGCTCTTATGAGGTTCTTATCATACAGTTCAAGCTCTACAAGACTCTCCAACCTCTCTCGCATTACTTCCTTGATTCTCAGCAGTACTTTCTCTTTATCTATTTGCTTTCCCTGTTCTATTCCAAGGAATTTATATACATCTCCCTTCTCTGGGTCCAATGCCTCCGCCCTCTCTTCCAGTATAGGCAGTTCCTCTCCTTTAATCATCTTTCCTCTTCTAAATATGATCTCTGCACATTTCTTCACCCCGTACACCGCTCCTGTATCGTTACTAGCTTTCACGATAATTTCATTAGCAGCTTCCATCTGTTTGTGGTTTTCCTGATAGGTCTTCAAATCATCGATAAACAGACTATGCGTCCTCTTCGTGTATCTTTCACCAGGGGGTCCCATCCTATATCCTCTTGTCTCCTCCAGCAGCATTGTAACTGGGATCTCAGTCAAGCAGAATCCTACCGGCGAGTAACTGTCTCCTTGTAGGAAGCCACACTTTATTCTAATCCATCTACTCTGCCATTTGTGATTTCCAACATTCAACTCTAACCTTGTCTTCCAATTTCCCATCAGTTTCCGTATCACATTTATAAGCGACTTAGGTAATCTCATCCACTCACACACCATCAACATCCAGTCATGATGGACTTTGTCATACGCTTTCCTGTAATCGTAAAACGCGACTACCAACTCCCTCTTGTGCTCTCTCACCTCGTCCATTATACACTTATCAACAAGCAGTTGATCCACCGTCCCCAATACCCCCTCTGAGGCTCCCAGTTGTCCTTCATCCCAAATCTCATTCCGTCCAGCATGGTCCCTCATGTACCGTCCTAACAGACCAGTGAATAACTTGCACGAGGTATTTAGGCACGTTATTGGTCTATATTCTTCCTCAGATCACAGCTTCTCCATCTTTGGTAAAAGGACTGTCCTACCTAAAGTCACCCATTCCGGGATGCCCTCTGGATCTTCATCCAGCTCTTCATTGTTTGTTCTAAGGCCTTCCAGGTCCCATTAAACTTCTTCCACCAGAAGTTCTGGATTCCATCTATACCAGGAGAGGTCCAATTCTTCCTCCTCTTTATAATTTTCCCGATGGTCTCCTCACTTATCTCAATCTCCTGTACATCCCTGATCTTCTTTCTCAACTCCTCTTTAATTTTCTCCATCCACGGCTGTTCAGTAGTAATCTTCTCTTTCTCCCACATACCTCCCCAAAATTCCACAAATCTCTCCATTGCTGGGGGCTCACCCTTAAATTTCTTTGTGTTATTCACTCTTTTGTAGAAAGCCCCTTCATTCGCTTCAAACATTGCGTTATTCTTTCTTCTCTTACTCTTCTCCTCTACTTTCAACAGTATCACTTTCTTCACCCTAAGCTCATCCAGATGTTTCTCCGAGGCGTTCACAAGCTCCTGTGTGCCTACTGATCCTCCTTCCACACACTTCCTCAATTCTTGTAAGATTCGCACTTCTTTTATGGTTGCTTCTCTTCCTATCCTTCTGCGATGGAGCTCATTATTCACTCTCGCTATTATCTGTCTCAGTGCTTTAATCCGGTTGCGTAGTTTCCTCTCTCTTCTATTTCCTTCCCCTTTCGGTCTCCTGCCTATGGCCTGGGCTCTCACCTTGACATTCAATGATGTTGCTACTGCTCTTCCCATGGCATAGACTGCGTCTGTGATCTCCTACAGCTTTTTGCTGTTTTTGAGGTATTCACTTAGTATATTATTTGCGCATTCTGCTGTTTCTGGAGGCAATCTTTTAAGTTTCCGGAGTCTGCTCCTCTTTTCAATGTTGTCCGCATTTGTTGGTGTTAGCTTCATCATTTCCACTGTGAAGACCTCCCTTAATGCGGTTTCTCGTCCCCCGTTTAGATGCCCTTGAACCACCTTTGCAACAAGTTTCAAACAATAAAATTTCTTTAGTTCTAACATTTCATCCTTTCAATTTTAAAGTTAAAAATATTATCAATCGGAATTTTCACATTTTACATAATGATCCTGAGACGTTAGCCATTTTCACCGAGAACCCTTTGGTATCTTTTCGCCGTAATAAAAACATTCGTGACTCCTTAGTACATCGTGCCCTTAAACCAAATACCTCGGCACCAGCGGTAACATTTTCTTGCGGCCGTTCCCGCTGTAACACATGCATGCCCTTTTATCAATCCCACTACAGTTATTACTGCCCCCAAATTCGACCACACAATCCGTCATGCTTTATCATGCACGTTCACCAACATCATTTATTGCATTTCTTGCGATAAATGCCCTAAAATCTACATCGGTGAAACTGGGCGACGCCTTTCAGACAGGTTTGCTGAACATCTTCGTTCCGTGAGGATCAATGATGGTGACAAACCTGTAGCCCGCCATTTCAACAGCTCTAACCATTTGGTTTCAGACATGAAAGTCTGTGCCATCCTTCCCATCTCAGGTGGTAACGATAACCGAAAACGGCAAGAGAAGCGTCTCATTTTTAAACTTGGCACCACACATCCACTTGGTCTTAACGAACGTTTTTCTTTTATTTAATTTCCTACAAGTTTTTTGTTATTTTAGTTTGCTTGGAACTTTATTTATTATTATTTATTTATTATTAGCTTATGCACTGTCATTCCTTTTCAAGTTTTTATTTCTTATGCTAATATTATCGCCTAATCCCCTTGAATATTGGACTTGTCATTTCTCCCACCCCCTCAGTCTGCTTGCTGATCGACTTTAAAAATAGCAAATGATTTAACGTTTCCCATCTCATTAATTATTAGTTTGTTTATCTACCGTGCATTTGATTGGCTACTTTCTACTTGTGACACCCTTTTGGCATATATATAAGCCCTATTTACTTTATTTCATCTCGTCTTACTCTGATGAAGGGCTCCGCTCGAAACGTCAGTATCTCGTCACTAAATTCTTGGCAGTTTACCACCTTTTCACTTTGCTATATATTCAAAACACTGTCTACGCAACACTCTACTTTTTTACTACTCTCGGATATATATATATATATATATATATATATATATATATATATATATATATATATATATATATATATATATATATATATAATATATATATATATATATATATATATATATATATATATATATATATATATATTCATCACAGTCTTGAAGACGGGATGTGGGATATACCACACTGCTCTAATAGACAATTACTCAAACATATTTACTCAAACCAAACAAATGACGCAATATGTTTGAGTAATTGTCTATTAGAGCAGTGTGGTATATCCCACATCCCGTCTTCAAGACTGTGATGAATATATATACCTTTGGATGTGCTGGGCTATAGGTTTCACCGCGCTGACGAGCCCCAATGAGGGCGAAACAGCTGTCCGCGGTTGCCAAATAGCCCAGGCACTGCTCGATCTATTGTCAGTCCGTCTCAGTCAGATTCGCATGAGGAATTACTGAGTCGGTCAAATGACGCAATATGTTTGAGTAATTATATATATATATATATATATATATATATATATATATATATATATATATATATATATATATATATATATATATATATGTAAATAAATTTTTGTAATAGCAAGTTCAAATTGTTTAAAAATGTCCACTAAAATCATGCAATAAATCTCCTAACTATTAAAACCATGTTCGATCCGCATATTATCTAAAAAGTATTTTATCGGCTACTACGATCTTAAAAGAACGAGCATTGTTCAGACTGTTAGATATTAATGATTTCTGCAAAGTCTTAGATCTATTCGGTTGGCTCTTACTTCAGTACTTTGTGCGTACAGCGTTATGTCCCACAAGGCTTTAGCACGATTGTTCTCATACAATGGTTTCGGCTGTACTGGCGAGTACCATGGTGGGACTGTTGCGATTAAACCACATTCCCGAAGCATCTCAAAATATTGGATCTTCAGGGCAGCATTATGTCTTGCCAGGTATTTTGTTTGTGCTAAAGCGCTGCATCCTGCCAGTATGTGCGGTAAACGTTCAGCAGTTTTGCCACACAATCTGCATACACGTCTGAGGTAACATTCGTACGTGTTTTATTTTGATGATAAATCTTCGCTGGTAGCATTTGCTGGTATAGCATCCCTGCAATCGTGTGCGTTGGCGCGCTATTTTCCATTTTGACATCCATGCGAAACAAGGTCATCATTCTCCCATCTGTTGTTGAACAGCTTTCCTTGCCATTTCTCTTCTTTCATATTTCATATCTCTTCTTTCATATTATTATTATTATTATTATTATTATTATTATTATTATTATTATTATTATTATTATTATTATTATTATTATTATAATTATTGTGTGAGAAAAATGATATCTATTGCCATCAGAACAACTTATTATATCTTTTGCTGCAGAAATAAGGAATGGACGAATCCTGATTTACTGAACTTTTAATTCTCTTTAAGTGACTTAGTTGTGATTCAAGTAGCCGATTGTAAATTACCTCTATGAGTGAGATTCACAATTGTTTGTTTATGTAGCAGTAGGCAATGCCTGTGTAACTGCCACACAAGATAAAAGAGGGACACTGGACAATACGATTGGTACTATATTTTATTTATCACAAACGATGCACACTGCTGTATTCCCGCGCGTTCTTGTCAGTCGCTGCGGGCTTCCGGTGGCGCCACATGACGATTTACATTTCGGTCTGTCACTTCCGGTCTACTACACATGCCCCTCCTAGGGTGGAACTACGTCCCGAAGTTCTAAATTTTAATCTAGGGCAGCGTGGGACCAACACAACATACTAATATGAAAATGAGAGGATTAACCCTTAAACTACATTTTTGCAAAATGTTAAATTGTTCGATAACCAATTCTCAAGAACGCCCTTGATCAAATCATAATTAGTGGGTGTAACTAATGATAACAGGACAGACGCTTTCTGTGTCCAGATGGGGTCATGTCCAAGACGGGAGGGCGGCTTTGATAGACGTCCTGATCGTGTAGTCGTTGACATCTCTCGACGTGGAACATCAGCTTCTCTTTGCTGGTCGTCATTATGGCTTTCAAAGGTGTTATCATTATCTGTCCCTTGTTCGGCAACTTCAGGTTGAGCCTCCGCTGGAGGTTGGATCTCTATTCCTCTGTGCTCACAAATCTCTGCGGCATCGTTGAGTTCTTCTCTGAGAAAGTAGTGCACGGGGTCTTCTTCCTCTAAGCAGTTATCTTCGCTATCGCTCGTAGGTGTGGGATATGACTGCAGGTTGGCGTCTCTGCGAGGATGAGCTTGTCTTTGTTTGATTTGATCATGTTGTTTGGCAGGAAGATTATAAGGAAGGAGGAGGTTGCGATGAAGTGTGCGTCTTTTGTCACCACCTTCTTGCTGGACCACGTATACAGGAAGGTTTCCCGCTCGGCGAAGCACAATGTAGGGAACATCCTCCCAGCGGTCCTGAAGCTTGTGTTTTCCTCTGTTGCTGAGGTTTCTAGCTAAGACTCGGTCACCGGGTAGTAAGGTGGCGTCCTGTATTCCAACGTCATATCTTTTTTTGTTAGACGCAGCTTTTCTGGCTGATCCTTTGGAGGCAAGATCGTAGGCATGTGTCAGACGTTCTTTCAGATTTTCGGCGTAGGCTGCATAGGGACGTACGTTGTCCGTCTTAGTCGGTATTCCAAGAGTGATATCGATTGGCAGTCGTGGGCATCGGCCATACATTAGGAAATAAGGAGAGTATCCCGTTGAGGCGTGTTTCGAACAGTTGTAGGCGTGCACCAATGGTGCTATATAGTCTGGCCAATCTGATTTCTTGTCGCAATCGAGGGTGCCGAGCATGTTAAGCAGGGTCCGATTGAAACGTTCGGTCTGGCCGTTACCTTGAGGGTGGTAAGGCGTAGTTCGTGTCTTTTCTATCCCAGCTATCTTGCAGAGATCTTTGATCAGCTTCGACTCAAAATCGCGTCCTTGGTCAGAATGGAGTCTGCGAGGAAAACCAAAATTCGCCAGAACCTTTTCCCACAGGACCTTAGCGACAGTTGGTGCTTTCTGATTCCGAGTTGGGAATGCCCATGCATACTTAGTGAAGCTATCAGTTATGACGAGGACGTTCTCGAATCCACCTTTACCTCTCTCGAGTGTTAGATAATCGATAGCCAGGAGTTCCATAGGCTCCGTGGCTACGATGTGTACCAATGGCGAACGCGGTGGATCTGGAGACTTTCGCTTGATGCACCTCTCGCAATTCTTGATGTATGCTTCCACGGTTGAAGCTAAACCAGGCCAATAGAAACGCTGCGATACCAATTCAACCGTCTTGTCTTTTCCGAGGTGGCCTACATCGTCATGTAGACCTTTTAAGGCTGTTTGGTGCAATGATTTTGGCAACACTAATTGGAGGGTTTCTTCTTCGTCTATCACTCGCCGCCGGAACAGTACTCCTTGTTCAATGCGAAGTCGTTCTTTTTCCTGGTGTAGTCTTCGTACTGGGCGATCTTCATCCTTTACTTTATTGCTGCCCGACTCCAACAGCTCAAACACTCGTCCGATAACAGGATCATCTCGTTGCAGTTTCGCCCAGTCACTCGACGTCGTTGTTGAAAGACTTGTTTGTGCTCGACAGTGTGGAGGCTGGGACAAATATTCGGGCACGGCATTCGCATACATCGAGACTGCTTCAATGACGGGAATGGACATCTTGCTTTCGAAGGGTTTATCAACCGAGTGGTAGTCGCAGATTGCTCGAAACTCCTCATCGGAACAGAAAGCTGTCGAGTCTGTTTCCAACTTGTAGAGCTTTTCTAGGAGAGGTTTGATACAGTCAAGATCCGAGGCGATGTTCTCTTTCTGGCTTGGTATCTCTTGTGGCATCCTCGACAGGCCATCAGCATCACAGCTTACTTTCCCAGGTCGATACGTTATAGTGAAGTCGTAAGCAGATAAATCAGAGAGCCAGCGATGATCGGTTGCACTCAGTTTAGCGGATGACAAAAGGTAAGTGAGGGGATTACTGTCCGTCACGATGTGGAACTTGTTTCCGTAGAGATATTGCTTGAACTTCTCAGTCACTGACCACTTCAAGGCGAGGAATTCCCGTCGGTAAGCCGAGTAACGTCCCTCCGCGACACTGAGGGAGCGGCTTCCATACGCTATGACTCTTGGTTTGCCGTCTTGTACTTGGTACAGTGCACCACCGAGTCCGTAGCCAGATGCATCCGTGTGAAGGATGAATGGGATGGTGAAGTCAGGAAAAGCCAAGATAGGGTACGATGACAATCTTTCGATTAATGTTTCGAAAGCCACTTGACATTCTTTCGACCACTGGAACGGCTCTCTACGACTTTTCTGGGTACTCTTTACCGCCGGACCTTTGATCAGCTGGTGGAGAGGCGCAGCTATCTTCGCGAAACCTTTGATAAACGACCGGTAGTACCCTGCAAAACCCACGAAGGTTTGAAGATCTTTCACGGTTTGTGGTGGATGTTCTAACCACTTCTGCAAGGAAGATATTTTGCTAGGGTCAGGTGCCACTCCATGCTCGGATACTACATGGCCAAGGTAAGCTAACTCCGTTTGGAAGAGGTTGCACTTGGAAACCTTCAGTTTGAGTCCATAGTTGCCCAGTCTTTCTAGCACGATCTCTAAACGCTCTAGCATTTCGTCAAAGTTCTTTGCAAATACAATCACGTCATCCAAATACGCCAGGCAGATCTTTAGGTTCAGGCCATGCAGACACTGTTCCATCAAGCGCTGGAAAGTTGCCGGGGCGTTGGTGAGACCAAACGGCATCCGGTTGTATTCATACAACCCAAATGGTGTTGTTACTGCTGTTTTGTGTCTATCTCGTTTTTGCAACTTTCACTTGAAGATAGCCACTCTGTAAATCGAGGGAACAGAAACATCGGGCACCTTGCAAAGCTTCTAGGGTCTCTGTTATCCTAGGAATAGGGTAGGAGTCTCTGATTGTCTTTGCGTTAATTTTCCTGTAGTCGACACAGATTCTCAAACTGCCATCTTTTTTTCTAACCAGGACGACAGGTGCAGCGTATGGACTTTTGGATTCTTTAAGGACTCCTGCTTCCAAAAGGTCCATCAAGGCAGTTCGAAACTCTTCCAGCTGGCCGGGGGGTATCCTGCGGTATGGTTCTCTGGTTGGGACATCGTCTTTCAGGTGTATTTCGTGGCGCACGGCTTCGGTTTGGCCTAGGTCTTTATCGTCTTTAGCGAATACATACGACATCTTGGCGAGGAGCTTTCGTGCCTGTTCCCTTTGTGCTTCTGTTAAGTGTGTCTTATCCAGATCGAACATACTATTCAGTGTTCCACACACATTTGTTGCTTTACTTTCGGTTGGAGCCAAATTATTGACTTCGTTTGCCAATTGAGCCCAAGTTATTACAGACTTTGGGCAGATGGTGACAGGTTTGTTGTTGTTATTGGTAACCTCCACAGGAATTCTGAATTTGGCAACGCCTGGGGGCAGGGTGACGAGTCCTGGGGTAACAACCAGTCCTGGGTGACTTTGCATTCTAGTTTCCAACAGCACATCAGTTGGTGCTTCCAGGGTAGCATTCACCAAGCACATGACAGTTCTCGTTTGACACGATCCAATCGTGATATGATGTTTGCTTGTTGACTGTACTTTAATTCCTGACGAACCTTTCGGAAAACACTTTTCTTCGTGGCATATAGATTTGTAGGCTCTTTGCCATGCAGAAGACGTTTGTTTGGTTTGAAGAAATCTTTTCCCGCCTTCTAATTCGCAACGTTGTTTGCATTGTCGGACTAAATTCGTACCAACAATTAATGGTACACGCTGGTTGTACTCGTTGTCCGGGACCACCAAGACAAGCGTGTCGAACGAGGTATCGATGCCGACATCTTCAAATGGAAACTGGATCTTTACGGTTGTGTAACCAAGAAACGGGACGTCCTGGCCACCTGCACCAACCACACGAACCAGGTCATCTAACGGTTTGACGGTGCAATTACGAAGGTGCTTCTTGTGGAACGACTCAGCTATTGATGTTATCTGACTGCCAGTGTCTAACAGCCCTATGCAGGCGTGTCCGTTAACAATTGTGACCGCTTCGTTCGGCTCACCAATAAGTTCCTTTAATACCGATGCCAATTGGTTGGACTGGGGCGGTGGAGATTTCAAGACCTCTGGTTGCCCCATGGCAAAGGCCCTTGGTCGTTTCCCGACCATTTATGTCCTGGTTTTGGAGGATTTCGACAACCAACTTGTATATGACCTGTTTGACCACAGCGATAGCAGGTAATAGGCACTTCTGATGCCACACTCTTTCCCTCTATTTTTCTTTCCTTGGACCTTGTCGGCAATCTTCGGTCTTTCATAAGCTCCCTGACATCTCTGGCCAACGAGCACACTTCCGTCACCCAGGCTGGCTCCATGTTGCCTTGCGACTGCTTTGGTTGTTGCACAACGGCCTCCGATTTCGTGATTTGATTTGCCCGCGCTACTCGCTTGGAGGACTGGAACGAGGAGAGCTCCTTCTCGCCATATCTAGCCGCCGTGATCAATTTAGCGAACGTATTGCAGTTATCCTTTCGATGTCTGGCTTTATCCTTGATCGGTTCGCTAATTCCTTGCCAAAACAACATGCGTAGTTGTCTTTCGACGGCATCTTCGTCCGGGAGAAGTTCAGTTCCTCTGGACTTTGCCATTCGAACGTGGTTATCCAACCGTGAAGCAAACGCCGCGACTTCTTCGTTTTCCCGCTGTCGAAACAGGTACGCTTCAGCGAGTATTTCGTCTCCCGTAGCAGCACCAACATCACTATAGAACTGGTCTAATTTCTCTTGAATCGTTTGTGACTCTGACTCGGTGCCCAAACCCACTAGTTTGGTCTTTGCTTCGCCTTGTAGCGAGCGGCGAATCTGCTCGGCTATAACTTGGTTTGTGTACAATCCACCATGAATAGCAGAGTTCACTTCAAACCGCCACACACGGTAAGGGACGCCTTTCGATTTGTCGACTTCACCAAAACCAAAAAATTGCGAGAACTGCGGCCGCGAAACCATATGGAGTGGCTGGGAGGCAGACGAATGATTTATTGTTGAAGGTGTACTGTTCGAGACGGAATATTTCCCATTGACATTGTTTACAGTTGCTTTGACACGGTATTTAAGGAACGCCTCCAAACTCGTAAACTCTCCTTCGAAGGATTTAATGGCGCTTTTGTATCGATTGTTGTATTCGCTATCCAACTCTGTCTCAGTTAGGCCATCTGTGTTTTCTTCCAATACTTTTCTGATGCGGTTTTCTTCAATCGTGATCTTTTCTTCAACTGACAACTCCATGATTAATATGTATTGTTGCCTTGTCTTTAGTACTCGTATTTATCGCTATTCGTTAAACGGTCCCCTATCGGGCTCCAGAATATGTAGCAGTAGGCAATGCCTGTGTAACTGCCACACAAGATAAAAGAGGGACACTGGACAATACGATTGGTACTATATTTTATTTATCACAAACGATGCACACTGCTGTATTCCCGCGCGTTCTTGTCAGTCGCTGCGGGCTTCCGGTGGCGCCACATGACGATTTACATTTCGGTCTGTCACTTCCGGTCTACTACATTTAGAAAAAAATTCGTTTAATAAAGTTTCCATTATTATTGTAACAATTCACACGTTTCTTTCGTGGTTCCCGTAATCTAAACATCAAGCTATAGCCTATAGGCTTAGGTGTCTAGGGTCTTTCTTAAAATCCTTGCTGTTCCCAACAAGCAAGCGTTTTGAAGTAATGCAGTGCTATCATCCAAACCAATTTTCTTCGCAAATGTCTTAAAGTTCCTACTAACAGTCCCAAGTGCTCCAATGACAATTGGTACGACCGTTACTCTTCTACAGTTCCAGATCTTCTTAATCTCCCTTTTAAGGTCTTGATATTTTTCATTTTTTTCCTGTTCCTTTTCGAGTACTCGTATATCGAAGGGGCAAGCGACATCTATTACACTACATGTTCTCTCCTCCTTCTCCAAGACTACAATATCGGGTCTATTGTGTTCAAGGTGATGATCTGTTTGGATCTTAAAGTCCCATAGTAGCTTCACCCGATCGTTTTCCATTACACCTTCCGGAGCGTGGTCATACCACTAATCCTTACACGGTAGGCTGAACTTCTGGCAAAGCTTCCAATGGATGACTTGTCCGACCTTGTCATGTCTCCACATTTTATATTCTTTTTGCGCTAATTTCTTACATTTCGCTGTTATATGACTAATAGTCTCTTCTCTTTCTCCACATAACCGATACATGGGTGACACATACAGTAATGCCTCATGGTCTTGCGCAGCAGTCAGAAATCCTTCCGTTTCTTTCTTCGTGGTACCTCTTTTCAACTATTTCCATGAGTCCGAGTCTCTCACATCTTCCGTTCCCTTCAGAAACTGTCCATGTAATGCCTTATTTCTGTATCTAGTCAATCTTTCTGTTGTTATACTTTGCTTTGTCACCCCTTCATCCAAGATCTTTTCATCATTTACAGCTTGAAGCAACCTTTCACAACTCGCCACGACATACTTGGATAAACTGCCTACTTCAATATTCACACAGTCCTCTACACTTATGAAACCTCGTCCACCCTCTGATCTTCTCACATAGAAACTATCGACATCGGCCTGCGGGTGAAGTGCTCTGTTAATGGTTAGCAGCTTTCTCGTTTTCCTATCCAGCTTCCCGAGTTCTTCTTTGGTCCACTTGATAATCCCTGCACCATAACGTATTATTGAGACTGCTCTTGAATTGATTGCACTCACCACGTTTCCACAATTTAATTTTGACTTAAGTAACTTTCGTATCCTTCTCAAGTACTCTTTGGATATTGCCTCTTTCATGTCACCGTGTTTTAAATCATCTGCCTCTAAAATTCCAAGATATTTATATCCATCTCCTTCTTCTAGTCCCCTGATAACGTAGGTGTCTGGCATCGTAATCCCTTCACACTTGGACACCTTTCCCCTTTTCATAATCAGGACTGCACATTTGCTAATTCCAAACTCCATTCCAATGTCACTGCTGAAAACGCGAACTGTGTTTATAAGAGTATCTACTTGTTTCTCGTTCTTTCAGTAAAGTTTCAAATCATCCATAAATAAAAGATGATTTAAAAATCCCTTTCTACTTGCCAAGTCATAACCAGCTTTAACCTTCCTTAGTACCATCTACAAAGGGATAAGAGCTAACACAAATAACAGTGGAGACAGACAATCTCCTTGGAAAATGCCTCTCCTTACATTTATTGACCCAAGCGCCATCCTACAGTTAATTCCACTTGCCATCGATTTATACTTCTTTCCAACAACAGGACCATATTTTCCGCAGCTCCAAACATTCGTAAACACTTGACGATCCATGAGTGCGCGATCATATAATACGTATTTTTGTAATCCACCCAAGCCATCCAAGCCATGCCAATTATTATTATTATTATTATTATTATTATTATTATTATTATTATTATTATTATTATTTTCAGTTTAACACAGTATGATGTTCTTTATACTGGTCTTTAGGACTCCATTTCAGGTCTTACGACTTAAGATATGGGGAACTTGTCTTATTAATTTCTTCTGATCTCCACTTTCACACCATCTCCTTCTGCCTATCCCTCTACGCAAAGAAGGATGTTTGCTGTTCCTAACAGGACTGACTTCTGGATTATGTTCATATCATACTTAATCTCCAACATATCCAAATATTTACGGAGTTTATGTGGTACAGAGCCCAAAGCACCTATGACTATGGGGATCACAATAGTCTCTTTATCCCACATTCGAGATATTTCCAGTCGCAGTTCGCTATAGTTGTTAATCTTCTCGAACTGTTTCTTCTCCAGATTGTGATCTCCAGGGTTTGCTACATCGATGATCATGCATTTGTTAGCTTCCTTCTTGACTAGGATAATATCAGGTCTCCTGTGTTCAATTGTTCTATCTGTTTGCACGTTGAAATCCCACAAGAGTTTCACCTCGTCATTTTCCAATACCTTCTCTGGTTTATGTTGATACCACTTCTCACACACGTTAAACCCATACTTCCTACACAAGTTCCAATGTAGGTTGGAACAAACCTTATCATGGCGTCGTTTATATTCCTTTTGTGCCAACATCTTGCACGAGCTGACAATATGTGTCACATTTTCCACCTTCTCGCCACACAGCCGACAGAGAGAAGTTTCTCCGATGTGATGCAACTGTTTCTTAACTGAATTGGTGTTCAGGGCCTGGTCTTGGGCAGCAATTAGGAGACTTTCAGTCTCTTTTCAGACCCCCCTTGCTTAGCCAATTCCAAGACTCTTCGGGGTTTTTTCTCCTTCGTTTCTCTCACAAACTGGCCATGTAACGGCATAGCTTCCACTTTCTTCTCCTTCTCCGACTCAACCCTATTGCTGTATTCTTCCTTGCCCTCAATCCCGTCCTTGGTTAGCTCAACTTCATCTGCAATGGTCTTCAGCAACATTTCCTCGCTATTGGCTAGATAATAGTGCAAACTCCGCCGTTCGTTCGCAACACACTCTTCGATACTGATGAGACCTCTTCCTCCATTTTTCCGTTTCATGTATAGTCAGTCAACATTCGCCTTCGGATGCACCCCCTTAAACTGATTCAACAGTTTCCAGGTTAATCTATCTAGTTTCCTCATCTCTTCTTTCGTCCAATCCACTATCGCTGCACTGACCGAATCACTGCCACCGACCAACTATTGATAGCCATAAATAGATTTCTGCTATTAAGCTTGCTCTTTAATAACAGTCGCAGACGTTTCAAGTAAGTCTCCTCAATATTCTTCTTCATTTTGTCACACAGGATATCCTCCAACTCGAAAACACCTAAGTATTGTATCCTTCATTCCCGGGCTCCACTATATCCTCTCCATTTGGAAGTCTGATTCCTGAACTTCTCACTCTCTTTCCTCGCTTCATTGTCACTGTCGCACACTTCGTGATCCCAAATTCCATCCTGATATCTTCGCTACAAATTCTGACTGTTTGTACGATCGAATCGATCTCCTTCTCATCTTTCGCGAAGATCTTGAGATCATCCATAAACAGAAGATGGTTCAGCTTTGGTTTGCCCCTTCCGAGTTTGTACCCCATATCTGACTCCCGCAGGACCAACGTCATCGGGATCAAAGCAATAACAAATAGTAGTGGTGAAAATGAGTCTCCTTGGAAAATACCTTGACGTTTACCGTACCAAGTAGCTCCCCATCCGCAAACAGATTGGTCTTCCAACTACACATACTCCTAGACATGAGATCTATTAGATTGTCTGCAATACCAAACATTCTTAACGTCTCGATTATCCATGAGTGGGGAACCATGTCATAAGCTTTCTTGAAGTCTATCCACGCCATACATAAATTCGTCCTTCTCCTCTTGCAATTTCGTATAATGAACTTATCCAACGCCAGATGGTCCTTCGTTCCTTGGCAACTCTTCCTAAAACCCTTCTGTTCAACCGGGAGAAGTCCATTTCTTTCCAAATGGGTGTATGTCTTCTCACTAAATATTCCTGTCAACAACTTCCAAAGGAGGTTCAAACACGCAATTGGTCTATAATTGCCTACTTCTGGTCCTTTCTCGGGGTCCTTCATAATCAGTGTAGTTCTTCCTTCCACCATCCACGTTGGAACGTTCCCTTTCTGGACACAGTCATTCAGAGACTTTGCGATGTACTCATGGAGCGACGAAAACCTCTTCAACCAGTAGCCCTGGATACCATCTGGCCCAGGAGCCTTCCAGTTAGGCATTCTCTTCAACTGGTTTCCGACATCTTCCACAGAGATTTCAACTGCCTCTTGTTTCCTCACATTTACACTCGAGCTCACTCTCCCAATCCACTCAACTTCGTGATTATGACTCACACCTACTCCCCAGATTCCTGACCAAAACGTTGTAGTCTCGTCGGCATTTGGTGGAATAGTTTTGGTATTTACACCATCAAGCGTTTTAAAAACTGTTTTGTTCTTCCCGTATACCGTTTCACCTTCGAGGCTTTTGCTAGAATTCTCTGTTTGATCTCCTATCTGTATCTCCTTTCCAACTCCTCCTTCTCACGATTCTTCCCATTCTTGCACTTTCCTTTAAACCACGCCTCCATTCTACCAAGATCCCTTCTCAATCTTTTGATGCCACCATCTATTCTCCTCTTCCAGAACGGTTCCTTTTCCTCCTTCTTTTTGCTCTCCTTCACATCCAGTATTTCACACACCAGAACCGATGCTGCAGTATGCTTCTGATCTCAGTGACATGGCTGCACGGTAAAAATTTTAGAATGTTGTTGACCTTACTGGTTTCTTTCTTTACCTTTGACCGGTCGAAATTCCTTAGATTCTGGGCTCTTTTTCTGCCTTTACTATTCATGATCTCCCTCAACTTGGTCAGCAAGTTTCGACTGTTTTCATCCAACATCTTCTCATTCATATCCGCAGCTGGTTCATCATCCATTATATACTCCACTACTTCTCCCATACGCACCACCGATTCCTCAGCGTTTTCCGCCATAATTTCCAGCTGATTGACCCCTTCGTCAACCATCTCTCCTTCACGTGGGACTTCTGTCTCGTTTTCCTTCTTTACTCTTCGCTGTATTTCTTCGATTTCAACTTCAGTCAGCCAACCCTTCTTCTTGATTGTCCTAATCTGATTCATCAGGCCATTCTCTGTCATTTCAAACATACTTCCCTCATTCCAATATTGGTGCGATCTCCTGCCCACTCCTCTCCTACCTTCCATTTCTGCTCTAATCCAACACTCCATCGCTATCTCGTAATCCACCTTGCTCCATTTCCTTCTCCCCTCCTCATTCCTCGTCTTCTTTCCTCTTCGATCAGAATACAGACCGCAACTTGGACGAATAGCATCATAATCCCCAGTAGGACAACCATCGTCTAGGAGTTCCCTACCGGGGGGATTTGACTCCCTTGCGCATTCCTCTTGAGTTGGCACAGGGTTCGTCAGTGTTTGGTTCAATGTTTTGTTATTCATATTCATAAGATTGTTGCAAAATGCACGGGTTATACAGGTCCGTCCGAGGTTGCCCGGCACTTCGGATAAGGCATTTTTACCGCGTAGGGGCGCCATTCCTCCGGGTATACGTGTGTGGCACGTAACTCCACCGTGAGATTACGGGTTAGACTAAGTTATCTGACTCAGCCTACCAGAAGTCGTGACCCTGACAGGGGTGGCTAGGGGTTTCTAATACTTGCCAAAGGTATCACCCCAAACTCGTGGAGGGCGGGAGCGTTTTACTCTTCCCGTAGTAGACGCAGTCCAACTGGGTCTACCCCACTGCCCATATATAATATATAACATTATTATTATTATTATTATTATTATTACCTCAACAACACCCTACCAACCCTAAAAAACATGACCTTGTGGAAGAAAACAACGAATAGTCTGTGCAGTGCTTATTTAAACCCCCAAACACTGCAACATGTAGTTTCCTCTTGCAAAATGCACTTGGATCAAGGACGTTTCACTTGGCGTCATAACTCAATTTTGAAAACACTGGCCGAATATCTATTAAGTATTAAGAAAAATTCATTGATTTATGCTGATATCGAGGGTTTTAATAACCCCTCGGTAATAACTGGATTAGAAGACCGGCCTGATATGATAGTTTTAAACAACACTAAAGATAATATATATATGTAGTTGAATTGACCGTTGGTTTCGAGACTAATATAACTAAAAACTGCAGGAGGAAAGCGGTTCGTTATAAAGACCTCTGCAACTCCTTGAGGCAACGCTTCAGTAAAGTAACATTTCTAAATCTGTCTATGGGAGCTATCGGAATGATTGGCAAAGAGTGTAAGGACTTCTACAAATTTTTAGATGAAGATATGGAACTAGCATTACCACAAAAGAACTACTGTATCTAGTAAAAAAGTTGACCGGTTGCTGTATAAGGTCAACTTATTATCTATTTTGTATGAAGGATAAACAGTGGGACACTCCTAAACTTTTATATTGGTAATAAGTGTAAATATCTAATTTGTTTTTGATAATAGTAAGTAACTTATATATTGGCATCTAGTAATATCTAGGGCTAACTTTTAGATAAACTTTTCTTTTTAATCTTGTGCCATAACACATCCAAGATGCCTATCTTAATGTAGTGAGTCTTGGTTGCAAATAGTTTGTCTATTTCTTACAAATAAAACTCGAGTTTCCATTATTATTATTATATTCATACACAACTAGCCACGTGTTGAATCTTTACGTCACTTCCTCTAATTACAACCTAAGCGTTCGCAACATGTTCGAGTAATGACGGCCGTATAATCTCGTATAAAAACAGTCTAAAAAGGCGAATTCCTATGCTCGCAATTTTTTGAAATTTAGCAAGTTAAGTAAAGACTAGTTCTCATATGTCGCCGACCATCGCCGACATTTATCGCAACTATCGCCGATGATGTGTTCACATATGTTGGGAACATCGAGTATGTCTGATTTTGCGGTTAAATGTTAAATTTAGAGCCGAAACTTCGTCAAAATAGCTGCTTTGAATACTCGATTGATTAATATTTAAAACCTGCCTTTCTTATATTGCGATAGTCTGCGATGGTCGGCTACGATCGCAGGAAACAATTTTTTTTGTTTTCTGCGAGGGATCGCCGATGGTCACGGATGGTATCCAATGATACTTCTAACGCGTTCTCATATATCGCAAACCAGTCGCCGGCGTCGCAAACCCTTCATCGGCGATCGGCGCATGCTCTTTACAAATATGAAAAAATTCGGGATACCAAAAAATTTGATCACAGGGGCACTTTAAGAAAGTCATGCTCTGGAACCACGGAAAAGGAGAATACGACTAATTTATACAGATGTTGAGGGAAATAAACAACAAACGAATTTCGTGGCACAAAAATGACCGTCAGTGAGATTCTGAGCGCACAATGCGTCACCCTGCGGCTATAAAAACTTGTAGTTCTCACCTTGTTTAAATTGAGTGTCGATACTCATTAGCTCAGCCTGTTCGTTATTGCAGGTTTTCCGTGCGTCGTCAAATGTTTTTGGAGTATTAACAAACTTGTAGCAGGATTCTTCGAAAACTTTATATCCTTGTGGACACGTGAAACTCGGAGGCCCTAAAAGAAGCAAAACGATGAGGTTAATCAAGGTTAGAGTGGACCCTTGTGCGGCCGCGCTTGACCAGGCCTTTACGATTAGTCAAACCTCATTTTCTATCAGAGTACAGACTTAGATACAAACGATGTTACAAAACATGTGTTTCTGTACTGTCAAAAATACCTGAAAACACTTGGCTTTGCCTTGTGTTTCCCGTATAGACATTTTTCGGTTGAGATGACGTCATTCTTGTTCTTATCGCAGCATAAAGACACGCAAGCAAGTTTCTATATGTTAAATCGAAACACGATTTTTAAATTTTGTAATTTGAATTTTATAAAACTTTTTAAATATTTTGCTTTGTCTGACGATTATTTTGTGAAGGAAATACCAAAACATATCGACTCAGCGCGTATGGATGATTACTTTTGGAAAACACGGTCCAACCCGTTAACTATATATTGAATTTTAAAAAGAACAGGCAGACCAAAACGATGATATTCCTAGCAGAAGGATCCACAAACAGGTTATGCTCTTGGATATTATTATACTTTAATTTATTATAATTTATCTGGACTGGTTGGAAGTATATATATAATATCAATTCAAGTATATATATAATATCAATATAAGTATATATATATAACATCAATTCAAGTTTATATATATATATATATATATATACATATATATATATATATATATATATATACATATATATATATATATATACATATATATATATATATATATATACATATATATATATATATATATATATATATATATATATATATATATATATATATATTATATATATATATATATATATATATATATATATATATATATATATATATATATATATATATATATATATATATATATATATATATATATATATATATATATATATATATATATATATATATATATATATTCGTCCCGTGAGGAACAATGATGTTGACAAACCTGTAGCCCGCCATTTCAACAGCTCTAACCATTTGGTTTCAGACATGAAAGTCTGTGCCATCCTTCCCATCTCAGGTGGTAACGATCAAACCGCAAACGGCAAGAGAAGCGTCTCATTTTTAAACTTGGCACCAGACATCCTCTTGGTCTTAACGAACGTTTTTCGTTTATTTAATTTCCCACAAGTTTTTTGTTATTTTAGTTTGCTTGGAACTTTTTTATTATTAGCTTATGCACTTTCATTCCTTTTCAAAAAAAATTTTCTAACTGCTTTACCATATCGCCTAATCCCCTTAATATTGGTCCTGTCATTTCTCCCTCCCCTTCTGATCGACTGTAAAAATAGCAAATGATTTAACTTTTCGCATCTCATTAATTATCAGTTTGTTTATCTCCCGTGCGTTTGATTGCATGGCTACTTTCTACTTGTGACACCCTTTTGGCATATATTTTTAAGCCCTATTTATTTTATTTCATCTCGTCTTGCTCTGATGAAGGGCTCCGCTCGAAACGTCAGTATCTCGTCACTAAATTCTTGGCAGTTTACCACCTTTTCACTTTGCTATATATATATATATATATATATATATATATATATATATATATATATATATATATATATATATATATATATATATATATATATATATTATATATATATATATATATATATATATATATATATATATATATATATATATATATATATATATATATATATATATATATATATATATATATATATATATATATATATATATATAGATATATATATACACATACTGTATATATATATATATATATATATATATATATATATATAGATATATATATACACATATATATATATATAGATATATATATATATATATATATATATATATATATATATATATATATATATATATATATATATATATATATATATATATATATATATATATATATATATATATATATATATATATACAGTACTGCCTAGAATTAACCTAACAGAAACCGCGGTTTACCGGGGTTCATCCGCGGATCATCCGCGGATCATCCGCGGTTCAACCTGGGTTCATCTCCGGTTCAACCGAAGGCGATCCTCGGTCGATCGGCGGTCGAACCTCGGTCGGTCCGCGGTTCAACCTCGCGTAACCTAACCGCAATATTAACCGCAATCGCATTTCGGAATATGTCGTTTATTTCCGAAGTTTGGCGTCGTTTGACACATGGTTTAAGTTCTGTTGCAGTTCGAAGAAATGGGAAAGTTGTCAAAATAATGAAATATGCTAAGTTACGGCAGCGATGTAGAATATTACTTATTTCAGAATATAATATCGTTTGCTATGAATTTGATAATATCGTTTGGGAGAACTTGTGGCAACTTAAAATTAATACTTGTGCATTATTACAGGGAGCCGTAACGTGAAGCGAGTTTATAAACAGCGAACTAGGAGTTTATTAGTGAAGCGAGTTTAACAGTAAAGCGGGTTTGTTTGGTATTTTTACACAAGAATTGTATTAAATCGCTATTAAAATGTTCTTACTTGTTGATTTTGTCGACAATCGGGACAAATTACAGACAACCAGACCAGAAAGGCAATGAGTCAGTGTTTACATCAAATAATTCGGAAGGCCGTTGACTGTGCGTCTCGCGGTAGTGATTTCGGTAGTGATTTGTTTTGACGTCTAATGTAGTTGTTAGGTAAAATCGTAGCTTGAAAATCGGCTACATGATAGATTAAAGGTTAATGTTCACAGTCGTTTTGAAAATTTTGTAATTGAAAGCTGTGGTAACTTATATATTGGAAACATTTTTAGTGGAGACCTTTCGTATCATCTGTGCCCCGACTTGAGTCGACCACCGGAAGTTAATTAGTCAAACATATCATCTGTCAATCTTTTACACAAAATATATAATCTAGAGGCCGTTTACACGAGACCAACCCGGGTCGACCCGTCTAATAATAATAAACTAACAATAATAAACTGCTGTTAGCGTTTACACGACAGCCGTGTCGACCGGGTTAATATATTCATGTAAACACGGGTTGACTTGACCCCGGGCTCGTGTAAAGTGTCGGCAATACGATACCCGGGTAAGTTTCCATTTTTCCGCGCCAATCCGCAAGCATGGCAAGTTCGAGCGCTCGTAAAGAAAAAACTCCTCAATGGCAATGGCAGTGACCAGTGGTCATAGACTGCACCAGCGCTCGGATATATATTAATAACAAATAAACCCGCTTTATTGTTAAACTCGCTTCACTAATAGACGTTACGGCTCCCTGTGGCATCACGTTACCTGCCTGGTTTATCACTCAATCGCTATTCAATCCAATAAAAACAGTCCGACGATTCTACCGTAGACTTGCAATCTGCAATTTAGCGAAAAAACTGCCTTGCTATAGTACACTGCCCAATCTTTAACGCTTGATGATTTTGTCGTCTTATATGACATGTTGGCATATTGAATCAATATGATTTGTCGATTTATGCCCACAGGCAGTGAAAGGTAGCGAGACTCATATACATACTCCAATTTAAAAGCTCTTGTTATATGACTGTGTTTCTGGAGCATTCTAACTCGCACAATTAATTCAACAAACAAGTAATTTACGCCGGAAATACGCGCGCCGATGTACGTTGCTAAAAATATTAACAGTTCACCACCTTTTCACTTTGACAAGACCCGTTTTTCCAGTCGTATTACTTTAAATTTTAAAGGTCATACTCTGATGGACTCCTAGGATCGAAACGTTAGTATTTCGTGACTAAAAATCTTGGCAGTTTACCACCTTTTCACTTTGCAATTTGTCATTTACACTCGTTCTTAATAACGACACACAGCCATACATGTGGTCGAAGTAAGAATCAATATCATACATAAAGAATGTAGTTTGACCAACTCAGACAAAACACTCTTACAATAATGTATAAATCACCGTTTGCCGACACAATAGCGTCCAAAATACTCATTGAATAGATCTAATTTCATTTGCTTTCGTGTTCTTACGATCGGGCGAGATCGGAATCCGAAGTGTACGGTCACCAATACTCTTGCGGTTGCGGTCGAATGTGTGGACCGCAACATCACCGCAACCGAACCGCAACCGAACCGCAAACGAACCGCAACCGAACCGCAATCTAACTGCAACCGAACCGCAAACGAAGCGCAACCGAACCGCAACCGCAGTGTTAGGTTAATTCTAGGCAGTACTGTATATATATATATATATATATATATATATATATATATATATATATATATACACACATATATATATATATATATATATATATATATATATATATATATATTATATATATATATATATACACCCTTGTGTTAGTTTGAGCACTCTGGCCCTATTCCGCTTCACGCTCTCTGGATGTGCGCATGACTGCTATTGTACCACAAGCGGTTGTCATCGGCAATCGCTTGTGTATAATTAGTTCTCCTGCCATATCTGGATTGTACCAAGCTACACTAAAACACGTGTGTAGATTGTACTCTATATATATATAGCAAGATGCAAATATTACACCGGGTTTGAATATAAATTGAGCTAACATAACGTAATAATGGATTACCTGAAGGTGTTGGTGTATGCGCCGGCGTTGCCGTGCTTGGTGCTTTTGATGCAGCTGTAACAAAATATGATATCTATATCATTTTACTTTCATCGGGAATTATTAGTATTATGTTGTTCACGTTATGTTGTTTAAACGAACGAACGAACGAACGAACGAACGAACGAACGATACGAACGAACAAACGTATGAACAATCGAATGGACAAACAAACAAACGAACGAATCAACGAACGAACGAATCAAATCCGTTGTGACAGCTCCATGTTCAAGATAAATTAATTTAGGAAGACAACTTTGTCAGTAACTGCAAGAAAGGGAGCTTCGAAGTGGCTTAAGCCTTTGGAAACCTCGACACTATGATAAACGAACTACTAGCGATCTCGACGAAATGACCATGGTCCTGGAGGTGGATGTAAACTAGAAATACGTATCCGCAATAACCCCTCGCTCGCCTATTCTTTCCCCCGGTATGATTTCCCCATCCATGGTCCCCAGACCTCACACGCCGTGTATGTGTGAATCATAAATTGCAAATGGCCGTTTCGTCGTATATTTTGAACGTTATCTCGACCAATATTTAACCCATTTCAATTCTGAACACAGATTTGGAATTACCGAGTCTAAATACATAACTGTACGTGTCTATTATTTTGAGAACTTACATAGTCTTCGTTAAATTACATACTCTTTGCCGTTTGTCTCCCCATGAAATTATGTTATTTTAAATTCATTAGGACCTGCTTACTTAAATAATATTTTTACAAAACAAATAGGTAGGCATACTGTTAATGCTATACAGTCGAAGATACGATTACTTTACCCAGAGTAAAAAGACATTTTGGAAAAAATACTTTTAGGTTTAGTGGCTCAAAGATTTTTAATTCTCTTCCCAAAGAAATAAGAGACATGAAAAACATTAAGTTGTTTTCAAAGAGGGCCGTAAAGTATTTCTGTAAGGAAATTATGTAGCAATTTACAATTATTGTAATAATACAAATTTATTATAATACTTTTAGTTTTTCTTTATGAAAATAGTATATCTATATATTTAAATTTGATATATGGAAAAAAGCTTTTGAGCTGAATAGGGGTCCTATTAAAATAACGTTTTTACTACTACCACCACCGCCACCACTTTCACCAACAGTATGCTAGTGGTAGTATAACACCACTAATAACACTACTAGTAACACCATGTAGTACCACCACTGGTACCACCACTACTACTACCACTAGGACCACCACTATAGTACCTACTACATCGGAAGCAATACGTTCAGCATTGAGAACAATTTAAACGCAAGTGCGCAACATTGTTGCTAGAAACGTTGCAGGAATTTGTTGCAAGTATTACTTGCAAGTATTGCTGTGAAGGCCCACTATATATTTCATATATTTTTTAATGAAAAAAGAATTTAATATATTCCTACAGTGTTTTTGAAAATTTTATCTGATCAATCTGACTGCCCCAAACTGGATTCGAACCTAATTATTACTCTTATCACTCCGCTACAAATAGAAGTCGGAGTGAGAGGCTCAACTCTACATGAACATGCGATGTCTCCCTGTGGAGCGGAGATAATACCCTTCTAGCGAAAAGAACGGCGACCAAACATCCTGACCAGGGCGCTTAATATATATATATATAAGCGGCCTGATCCTGACCGTGTCTCCATAGCGTAGTAGTAAGAGCGCTGGTACGTTAAGCCAGAGACCTTGGGTTCGTTTCCTGGTTGGTTCAGACCCCATCCACACGTATACATTTTCCTAGAATTTTAATATTGTTTCAGGTTATGGGACCATTGTTTTCTGCTCCCCCTGAGGACTGAGAACAATATAAAAACGCTATGAAAACGCATACGTGTGGACATGGCCTCAGTCAGTTAAATTTTCAAAAACACTTGATGAATATATATTTTTATATATTTTATATCAATTTTCCAACCATACTATAACAATAAGTGCCAGGAAGTTAAAACAAGGGCACATAATTTTAGCGAATAAACAACAGACTATATTATCTCAGTTATCTCGAGTCTCGGTTATCCTACAGTGTACACTGTTATTTCAAAGTAGTAAATCTAACTAAAAATCGTAGTTAAAAAAAATTCAAATCAGCTTTTTTGTGTTAACTATAGCTTTTTTGTGGTAAACTAGTATATTTACTACTCTATTATTACTACTAACTACTATATTTCTTCAATTCATAATTTAAATGCATGCTAACCTGTTTTACAAATATAGCCATTCTTTTTAGACGAATAAATCAAATTCCATTTGCCGGCTGCCCAACGGAAAGGAACAATTTCGACACATCTCGAGCTCCAAGTATAATGCGGTTCCCCGGTATTCCAATTGAAGTAATTCGTTGGGGAGCCATCTAGCCAAAGGAGTTGAAGCACATGAAAATTGTTCATACCTATCCACAATTGACTTTTTGCTCCTTTTATTTGAATCGTAATGAATGCTTCCTCAAGTCTGGTTAAATAAATGAAAAATATTCATTCGCAAAAGCTTTGTTATACTTCTCACAAACGTAAAGATATTCAACCCAAAATTCGCAATTACCAAGTACATGTAAATGTTGCTTCACTTGGGCAAAGTTACGTTAGTTTTACTGCAGTTTTACACTGTTATTTATGCTGATGAAATTTTTGTAAGTATCGTTAATAAAACTCGATTGTTATTACTAACTCGCGAAAACGTCTTCACGAAGTCTAATTGATGTATTAAGTCTAATTCGATGTCTCAAAGCGCATAAACAAGGTTTTCATGCACTATCTGAGTTCATATCAGCAATATTTATTCACACAATCAAGTAAACAAACGCACGACAGAACGAGCCAAACAGTTTTTCAGCCCACTTTGTGGGGGCAACTCGGCAAAAAGCCGGCAATTAGCGGCAACCGGGATCCCGGCAAAGCGGGCCAGCTCGGTTGCCTGCATGTAATCGAATTTTTGAAACAAGAGATGATAATATACGAAGCAGGCTAGCCTGCGTAGCAGGCGTAAAGGGGCTGGGACGGGCTCAGCACAGCTGCTCCGCCAGCCCGTCCCCGTCCCAATCCCTACCAGCCCCTTTGCGCATAGCCAGGCTAGAAGCAGGCCAACTCGGTTAACCAGGCCAATTCGCCTCGTGTAATCGGCCCCTTAAGGTCCAGGGACCAGGGAATTTATGAGTTCGAGTTGCGTTCGAGTTCAATTCCAGTTCGGTCCGAGTTCGAGCCGAGTTCGAGTTTTCGGCCGGGGGTTAGGGTTAGGAAGACACTTAAGGCGGGGGTTAGGATTGGTGTTGTGTTGGGGATAGCTTCTATTTTGACCATTATCATCAAAATGGTGTTCTAGTAACGCCTGAAACCGTTGGGTCGACAGTTTGTTGGTTTACCCATGACTCCATGAGTAACTCTAAGTCAACTCGAGGTTAACTTGAAATGAATTCGAACTCGAACTCATGGATTACCAGATCCCTAAGCCTAAGGTCCATATCTACACGACATAGATCACAAATTGCAAAAGGCCGTTTCGTCGTAGATGTTGAACGTTATCTCGGCCAATTATTTAACCGATTTCAATTCTGAAAACAGATTTGGAATTACCGAGCCTAAATACATAACATACGTGTCTATTATATTACGAGAACGTCCATACCTTCGTAAACACCTGTTTCATGTTATTCGAAATTAATCGGTAATCAGGCGGCAGCATCGCGTATATTATTTTGAACGTTGTGTCAGTCAATATTAAACCGTTTTCAATTTTGAAAACAGATTTGGATAAACGTTTATTGAACATCAATAGAGCTAATTTTACAAACAAACGTTTATAGAACATGAGCGCAAATCTCATAATCATAAAATATTTTGGCATTCAACTATTCCCTTCATGTAGAATCTGTATAAGTAATATCGTGTTTGGGGTTATAGGAAATTTAAATGTTATGGCGCTCTGAATTCCCATCTATTATGTCTATATGGAGACAGGCTGACCCTTCTTCATCTTCCATTCAAACGAACTTTAAAAGAGAACAGAAGACAGTTTAAACAAGACAAATATAAACGGCAGAACAAGACAAAGATAAATGGCAATTCAACAAATAATTTCCCAACGCAACCACTCCAGCTTATAAACTTTTCAAAAATTTAAAAGTTACTGCCCATGACCAAACGTTTCGACACTCTTACGCCCAGGTCCCATTGAATCGCGATGACGATGTTCTATTACCAGAAACTTATTTGTATCTTGTATAGATAACGTCATCATAGGTTCTATGAGGGTATTAATAGGGATCCTAACCTTACAACGATCACCCCAGACACTAGATTGGAGTGTCGAAACGTTGGGTCATAGAGAGTAACTTTAGGCCCAGGTCAAACGTCGACTACTTCACATGTGCCGAACTCAATGCACATGAGAGTAGTCTTTTGTTTAAAGTGTCTATGCAGCAGATTCACTTGATATTTTCAGTGAACGATCCTGCCGTGCTACTTTGTTCGTTAGAGCAAAAAAAATAGTTGATAGCGAATTTTTCACTTCATAGACACTTTAAGCTCATTTGCATTAAGTTCGGCACATGTGATGTTCGACGTTTGACCTAGGCCTTAAAGTTACGTTCAAAAACGTTTTTAAGCAAGAGTAGCCAAAGTAACTTTAATATCCTTCATCTCTGTAGGTTTTATAGTCCTAAATTTCAAAATGTTGTACTAGATTCAGCATGCAGTTTTCAATCAAAATGAGCTCAAAGTTGCAGTATTTTCACAATTGTTTATCGTATTTTTGCAATTGCGTGTAATTCCACGCGTGTTTCACGAATCACGATATTAGAGTTTCTGGCATGCTATTGGTCAACTTTGTATCTCGCCAAGGTCAAATTACAAGGTCACAAAACAGAGCTGTCATGGCCCACAAGGAACGAGACAAAGAGAGCCAATGTTTTATTCAATTTAGCGCGATTTCAAAGGATGACGAGATTTTAATTACGGCAACGGGAGATTGTTGAGTGTAGGTCACGATGGATTGTTTTGGATGGCGAAGCCAGAGAAGTAAGCGAACGAAGTTTTGAATACATGAACGAAAATGAAGGCAAGCAGTTTTGCGATGAAGCAGCAGTACGTTCCGACCTATTTTACCACCGTAAATGCTATCAGAAACTGACAAATAAAAGAGTAATCGAAATGGCGGAGAAGCGGGTGGGAAGCAAAGAGAAAACTTCGGAGAAAACAAACGAACCACCAAGAAAATCACGTCGAAGCTCAACCGAGAAATCAACTAGTGCAAATGTTAAAACGAAAAGTACTGGAATACTCCCACGGATATGTATAATATGCAAAACGAAAGAATTATACTACAATGACCAGGTAAGCTACTATTATGTATACAATACAGGGTGAATAATAAAACATGTATACACAAGATTATAATTTGAGATTATAATTTTTATTTGTATGCATATTATGAGTGAGACGAAGCGAAATTTCTAAAGGTTATGCTCTCTAAAGGTTCACTTTTTTTATTATACACCCCAGCAGTGGGCAAACCTAGAGGGATTTGATCTTTTTTACTGACACTTTGTCAAATGCCCTACCTGGGGGCATTATACTATTGGAAAAACATAATATCATTTTACCATAAATTTTCACCAGAATTCAAGAAAAAGGACGGTACAATATTTAACCCAGTGTGAAACAATCGATTGTGGTCAACTACGTGAGGCAGTAGAACAAAAGAAAGATGAAGATATTCTTGTCCATATTAGAGATAAAGATTGTGTAGCAATTGAAGTATGCTACCACAAGACTTGTTACAAGAACTATACTCGTTTTTTGTCGAAGGAAAGTATCGATGCTCCTGTTGATTCAGTTCATGCTACTGCATATAAAGTCTTCTGTAAGGAAATCATTGATGATCGGATGTGCAAGAACAAGGAACTTGTATTTATGAACAAATTGGTGGAAATGTTTCGAAAGTACATTATTAAGTATGAAGAAAATCAGGAAGGTTCAGAGTACAGGGCAAGCAAACTAAAGAGACGGTTGCAGAAAAGTCATCCACAGCTAGTGTTCCATGCTCCGACAAGACGAAATAGTGGACGAAGTGGACGAAAGTGGTGGAAAGTGGTGATGTAAGAGTCAAGTGGTTGTCCTGTTTACTTGCAATGGACAACATTCTCGAAAGTGCCAGTTGCAATTGCAAAACTGGTTGCAAGAATAGAAGATGAAAATGCAAGAAAGAAGATCTGGCATGCACCGAGTTAGTAGTATAGAAGGTAGGGCTGCGAGCCCAATCGACGTCAACCGTTAATATAAACACCAAAACGTCACCAAATTTGTGCCAAGTCGCGACTCGACAAATTTGGTGATGTTTTGGTATTTATATTAACGGTTGACGTCGAATAAGCTCGCAGCCCTACCTTCTATACTACTACAGCAATCGTTAGTCAAGCTAGACACCCCTCCCACGTTTTCTACTCAATTAATGTCAAACACACGCGAGACTAACGAAACAATACCAAATTTATACCAAATCACATTTAGAAAAAGTTTTATGTCATTTCGTCATTTTCGCATTTTTGTTTGACCGACGCGTTCTGCTGTTGTCTCAATTCACGCGCGAAAAAAAACCACTAGATTTTGATTCTAGTGATGTTTTATCCAAGTGGATAGCGAAATGGCGCTCTTTTGATTGGTTAACAACATTGACTAACAGGTGGTCGGTTGTTTCGCGAATTAGTCCGTTTGTTCACTATTTTCAGTGGTATCTCACTACAATGTTTTTGTGACCATACGCGTAGGAGTCAATACCATTTTCTAAAAGGTATCGTTTATCATCAAAGCATGATAGCGACACTTTATTAATTTCATAACTACCGAGCTGATGCTTGAAACTTCTAATGGTCTTCATTGTGTGTCGCAATTGTTTCTGCTTGAGTAACACACTTTTGTAATCTTCGTGTTTGATCACCTTTTTAATTATGTTCTTTCTAATACCTTTAGCGGTTTTACCACCACCTCCATTCTCTTTCAAATAGCTATACATCTTACTGCGCAACCCGACAAACTCGACAATTGGTGTTCCAGCGCACTCGTCTTTCATCTTGCCAATAACTTTCTTGTTCTCTTTGAAAGCGAATGGGTTGTCTGCAGGGTAATCGCTGTTGTCAAACTTTTCGCGCTCCTCCATGAAGTCAGAGTAGACGTCGTCAGTTTTAATTGTGTACAGCAGACTGTCGGTGTCGGTGAAGTGTAGTCTACAGGTTTCGCTAGAGTACTTTTTCATGATGTAGTTGTAGTGGAAGTCATACATCAACGTTTTACTCAAGTCTAATATACACATTCCCACATATGCGGGTCGATTTAATGTCAGCGTTTCTTTAACTTTATGGACAGCAACTAAGTTCTCGCTAAATATCTTGCAAGACACAAACGTTGGCTTCGAGACAAGCTTTTTTAATTTCTTCGCAGTGGTCACTAATCTTACGTCCATGCACACGCTTCCTCAAGTTTTCCATTGTTTTCCCAAACACGCTGTTATTCATCAGCTTGAAGAAGTCCTTCTCAAAAGCGTTCTTAGCCGCAGTTCTTTTGACTGTGTTAAAGTCGATGTACTTGCTCAACCACTTAGACTGATCAAACTGTAGGACTCTACGAACCTTTTTGATTTTCAACCCAAGGTCTATGTACAACTGCAGGTTTCTATAATGACACACATACTTTTCTTTGCCCATCAAGTTAGTCACCAGCTTTTTCACACCGCCAACACTCACGTTAAACTTGTTTTTGATTTTCGTGCAGTACTCCGACAGCATGTCGACAGTTATTTCCATCTTCTCAGGAGCAAGTGGGTAGTCGTTATGTAAGTCATGCAAATTGTCTGGGTACTCCAAGTCGACTTCGAGCAGTAAGCCTTTTTTACTGTTGTCGTGATAGTCACGCAAGTTCACCTTCTTTATTTCTTTCTTAGTCAACCATTTAAAACCACCCGTGGGGAGACTCTGACTCATTGCCCATCCATACAAGTTGTTGGCATCAAGGTACATCAGGTACTTCGACTCTTGCGTTTTGTCGTACCCTTCCATGTATTTATTGTTTGCCACACCGTGTCTGTTGCATATGTAGCTCACACCACCACGCATTCCCAACTCCACAAACTGAAACATGTCAATGTCGGACAACAATTCAAGTTCCACACCAGTCATTTTCAACATCGCGTCCCAAGCCAATCCGGGCGATGTGAAATAATGACACGGGTCTAGTTTATACTCGCGATGACATGTCTTCCTAAAGTTTTCAAAAACGTCAGCAAGCAAGAGCACATCGCTTTTTAAATACAGGTCGTGATACTCACCCATATTTTCGACATTAAAGTTGTCCCACACATCGTGAGCGCGCTCAAACATTTCTTCCGTAATGTGTTCGTCATTCAGAATGCTGTAGAAATCTTTTTTAGACGGTAGCCAACACTCATCGAATTTTCTAAAAGAATCCATGTAGTCATAAGGATAGACTCCTTTTCTTGTCATGAGTGCCAACCCTGTTTCATGAAACACTTCTGACGTGTATTTGAAAGCGTCTCCTGGTAGGTTCTTCACCAAGTTGTCTAGACTCGAACCCATGAATTGAAAGCTGTCCAAGAACACTAAGTTTTTTCCGAGCATGAAAGCCATGTACTTTTCCATGTTGTTCGGTATCACGTTTATGTCTTGACCAAACTTACCAATCTCCTGCATAATGAAATGGCTATCGTAACCGCGTAAGTTATGAAAGATCACAGGAATTTTATCAGTCAGTCTAAAGTTCACATTACAGTCACGATGTGCAGACCCTCTGTACTTACCTGAGACATGACAGTGGTCTCTCACTCTAACGTCAGCGCTAGCGTACTCAACACTGCAAATATGGCAACTTTTGGCCTCGTCGAAGTCCTTCTTATCGTCGTCAGTCAATATCATTTCTTTGTTAAAATGACTCTCAGATGTTTCTTTACAATATTCAACAATTTCTAGCATCTCCCCAATGAACTTGTTGACTGCGTTTTCACCACGGTACACTTTCACTGGCTTACTATACTCGTTGTCGTAGCAACAAACCAGTTTATACCCATAACCACAGTCAACGTGTCTCTGATAAGCGTTTGTGTAGCTACACTCGCTTGGTGGTGTTGCTGTGTGCACCTTCTGTGTGATAGCCTCGAAGTCTGCATACACCACAAATGGTACGTTTAGCTGTCTACTAAAATTCTCGTATTTCACTTTCGTACCTTTTTGTGGCATTTTAATAGCTTGCTTCCCATTGATGACCAAACATACTTCCACATGGCGTTCAAGCACGTCCTCGCGACTAAAACACTGTAAACAATACCTACAAAAGTGCTTTCTCGCCTTATACTTTGTCTGACGGTACATGAATTTGTTAAAGTCGCGAATGTATACATAGTGCTCGCTATCATCGTTAGTTATCAACAATAGGTCCATATGGTCAGGGTACACCTCCTTAGAAACGTACACAGGGAATGGCTGCTTATTTTCATACCCAAAAACATTAATGCTAATTTCGTTAGCCTTCTCGATCTTGTTGTAATCTTTGAGTGTGACTGGGAAGTTGATTCCGTCGTAATTCAACTCACTGACATGTCTGACGTACTTTGACGTTCTGTCAGAGTGTTTTCCAACAGGAAACTTGTGCGCAAGGTGACACCATCTAAAGCACTCGTTGTCATCCCCATTATTTACGTTTATCAAGCCCTTCATACTGTTGCGCAGCTCCTTTGGCAACGCAATGTAGCTACTCCCATTCAAAGGTCTGTAAATAGCAATATTGACGTAGTGTGCATCTATTTTGTCGGTAGTCCATCCAGACCCCTCAGATAACCACCCAGCTATCCGCGTCAAAATCTGTTCCGACCCACGATTGGCAACATCCTCAATATCGTGCTCGTTAATGACGACGAACGTCTCGCTGTTAAAGTAGGCGGTTTTATATGTGGTCTTATCACGCTCTAAGACTTTCTCAAAAGTGACCTTAACTGTCTCCACCACTTTCATCCCATTGGTCTCACCTAGTTCACGTCTCAAAAGGTTGATGACAGCACTTCTACTACCGTTTACCTGGTTGATGTCTCTGGCGTTAACCACCTCGACTCCATAGGACCTTGTGAACCCTCTCAACGCCCGATCCAACAGGTGCGTCGACGGTGTGTCACTGTGGTCTTCAACTGTGGGTTGTGTTTCTTGGTCTCCAAAAAAGCCGTGAACGTTGGTCGCTCTATCTGTTAGTAGGTTAACAACGTCTGCACTTGTGTAGCTACCTCGAATCGCGCCAGTTCTAACAAGTTTCTTATGCGCCCGTCCACCAACCTTGACTCGTCTTTTTGTCAGTGGGGTTTTCACAGTCCGACTCATTGGCTTATACTTACACTACACTTGTTTTTTTTCTTAACCCACTCGTTGTAATAACAGTCGCTACTTTCGCACCATCCCAGCTTTGGGTACACCACCCCAAACAAATTGTCGTCGAACAAGTCTTTCACCTTCCCGTCTTTGAGGTCTGACACCTTCTCAAGTGTCTCGAGTCGCCTTCTATGACACAACCTAATAATGTAGTATCCATATCTGCTGACGTTTCTACCCTTTATCAACCCGCAATCCGACAACGCGTTGACAACTTTCAAGAAGTCCTCTTTTATTAACTCGAGATGCTCGTACTTCACGACATTCCGTAGTCTCCTCCCCATCCACCAAGACCGCTTGTGAACGCTTTTTGGTCGTGTGAGTCTCATGTCGCTATAACTCTGAACGTAGCCCCATTCGATGTCGCCACACTTTGGACATGCGTACCCACCACACTCGGTTGTGTTTTTCACAACATCACAATCCGAGCAGTAGTAAAGCCCAAAGATACCTCCACACTCAACTTGCGTTTCATTCATGATCTCATCAATTGTCAAACCAAAACTCATCTGCCTCATAAGTTTATCCATCGCCTATATTACTCCAACATTTTTTTATCGAGTGAGTGCCCACACCGCTATTCCACTACCCAAACCTAACGCGCCAACAAACAATAATTGGTATTCCTTCATTTCCGCACTCGGTTGGTAGTAATCCGCAATCCTCGGGAGGTCAGTGAACACTCGACCGCTGTACTGAATGGTCGTTACGCTTCTATAAGTTCTTCCAACGCGTGGTTTGTGTCATTGATATCAGCATTAGCGTCAGAGAGCTGTTGTCGTAAACGCTGGATCTGATCTTTTTTAGCGATTTCATTTTCATACCACACTTCTTTCGCACTGGCTAACTGTTCCAACGCGTGGTTGTGCCTTTTCATCTCAGCTTCATAGCCTGAATGATTAAACTTTGAAAACATAAAGCCAGCGCCTGCAAAAGCTATCGCATTAAATATCCCTCCAGCCACAACACTCACCATTAACTTACGTTGATTTGAATGGGTCTGTCGGTATCCACTTTTTCGATTGCAACCATTTTACTAACAACGTTCCTGCACCAACAGCTGCAGCAAGTTTCACTGTACCTTTCACTGTCTCTGGTGTTCCCAATGGTTCTCCCAAAGCCTTTTTCGAAATCATACTCACTACCACAGCACCAGTCGTAACAAGTAGCGCGTCGTACAATTCGTTCATAAGTTCTTTTCGATCGATCGCAGCCATATATATACATTGTCGTGTGTTTTGTTCAAGAATCAAATGTGTCGAGTGTTGGGCGACGAGTTTTATGACTCTCTGACGCAGGTGCTGGTGTAGTACTCACAGGTTCTTTTTCACTGCTAATTGTGTACCATAGCGAAGCAGCAGCAATGACCACACCAAGTGTTCCAACAATGTAACCATAGCTCCACTCACTACCCTGTTCTTCGTTGACTATCATTTCACGCATTTTCTTTTCTTTCGCAGCTTTCGATATCTCAGCCAACTTTTTACCAGCAGCGACACGCTTTGGGTCCTTCACCTTAACACTTTTCACATCAGCTGTGATCTTAGCGTCGACAACCGTCTGTGGGTCCTCAGCCATCTAATACACTATCACGTGTTATCTTACTCACAGTTGACCTCACAGGTATCTCACAGTCGACCTCACAGGTATCTCACAGTTCCGAACGCACTAAAAATTAGGATTTTTTCTGGGGGTATAACATAATGACTCGAGCCCGAGAAATTAGCGAAGCGGATCTTGCCAAGTTTCGAAGATACCACTTTATCAACGTGTCTATCCCACAAGACACCTCTGGACCCAACGTCTTAAAAGAGTACTTATCAGCCTTCGCGTTGCACGACATCTATAGTTGAGATGAGGAGTCACTAAAACAGTTCAACGCTCAGACTCAAACCACAAAGCGTGTTCACGAGGCTTGGATCAATCTTCAAGAAGACACAGCCAACTGGTGGGTTGATATTTTAGCTAGCAAGATCCCCGTGTGGTGTTACCTACCGTTCAAGCGTCTTGTGTTAGCGAGTGATGTCTACTTGGGTGACCCTTGTGAGTCCACCGCTACATCACTCGGTTGCTACCTCGAAGTGTTCTTAATGATTCTTCTGTGGAGACCATGCCCAACCAAAATCAAAGCATGGCTTGAGCTCGCCGCGAACCGTGACGTTAACGTTTGCATGACAGGGTGTAATGATACACTGAGTGCGGACGACGTCGAGGACCACATACGCTCGTACGCCCATCAGAGCCTTGTGTGTGCGTACAACGTGTGCTACCCATGCGGTATAGTCATAAAAAACCCAATGCATCGCTCAAGACACAATAGCTCACAGTCCCACCTTAAAAACTTAGAGCTTCAGCGGATATTTAACAATGAACAGAAGTTGTCGCGACAGGAGAGAGCACTTCTCTGGGGGTGTGGTAACTACGTGGAAAGTTGGTAAACTAGAAATCGTGATTGGTCCCATGTTTGCAGGAAAAACAACAGAGACTCTTCGTAGATTAGTTGCGTTAAGTAAATCAAGGCTAAGAGTCCTCTACATGAACAACGCAGGCGACACTAGACGAACTAACCACACGTTCTCCACACACACATCGTCAGACCATTGTTGTTGTTGGATCAGACAGCTTACCCGCAAAGCTAATCACCAACCTTCCAAGTTGCGATGAATTGACTGACGTCGATGTCATTGGTATTGATGAGGGCCATTGGTACTCTGATCTACTTGCAGTCATTCGCGACTACGTCATTATTTGTGGTCTCGTAGCAACAGAGCACTTAAAAAGACTTGGATTGAGCTCGACACACTGTTCTAAGTGGCAGACGACATCACCTTTCTAAAAGCGTATTGCGCAGTTTGTCGTGACACTTACGGAACAACTGTTGAAGCGCCATTCAGTTGGAGGCACAATCCAGGACCATCGTTTGTTGGTGGTGCTGAGCAATACCGTGCGGTGTGCAGACGTCACCATCCTTCGACACAAAATTAAGGATGCTCTCAACACGTCCCACTTTTTTAAATTTAGACATTGGACACATGAAGCGCCCAATGTCACATATAGAGAAAACATTTGAAGTCAGTACGTCGTTTCACTTTTAAAATTTACGAACACACTGGGAAGCGTCGAAGCATTTTATTATTGTGGTAATAGCGTCGTCGTATGAGTCACACAACAACGTTAGATATCCAGCGGATTTATACCTGAGCAACAGAGAGTCCTGCTCTTTGGATGTCTTACCTGTGCCACCTGGGTTCTTGAACTCAATCACAAGCCCAGTGTGCTGTCGGCTTGCACTGGCAATAATTAAATCAGGCGTTCCACGTTGGTAACCTTTTTTCCACGAATTTATTCTTTTACTCGAAGTGTCTTGATTTTCACCGCAAGCAGCTATCAAAATATTTTCTGGATAGTGTTTCCTAAGAAAATCGACGACTTTCGTGTGAAGATCGAACTCAGTGATCATCTTGAACTGGTTGTGTTTGAGACCGACGTCAGCTACACCCTTTCTAATGCTTGGTAAGACTTCTGAGTGCATCCACTTTCCAAAGTGTCTCGCGCGCTCCATTTTACTTGAGAACGCCAATGAGTAGACCCCAAGTTCGTTGATAAATAGAGCTTGTGGGCTTGACCTCAACATAGGTGTCAAATCACCACCTTTTATTTTACAGCTAGATTCGACGTGGTCACGTATCGCATCTTTTGGTCGAGCATAACCTATAGCGCTTGCGACGTCTTTCGCCTTGAACCACACATCACCGTTGCTCATAACCGTTGTGATTTGATGACTGTCAAAGTCGAGTAGTTGAAGTGTGGTCATTACTATACTCCTCCACAAAAAAAACTATACAGTGGTGTGGTGCACTTCTCCGTCGTTAGGGTCTCTATAGATTTGGTTTGTTGTGTACCAACGCATCCGATGTGTTTTAGCACTCGGTTTACTACGTCGCCGTCTGAAAAAGTTTCTCACACTACAAACCAGCTTTCTGAATCTTCGAAGCTGAGACATTATAACATAAGGTGCGTCATCAGTATGCGTGTTTCTTACGGTATTGATGGTGTTATTATATCGTCTGGCTCTTCTGGAGGTAGTAAAATAGGTTCACCATAAGTTTTTCTCGACCTCAGACCAATTTCAGCGTGGAGCTCGAGACTCACATCACCACGGCCAAATGACCCACCAGCTTTGAACATGTGATCAGTCGTCTTATTTATCTTATACACTTCATGAGGTCTCGAAACACATGCTCCCATTTACTTTATACCATATTCCTTCATCATTTCTCCACCCATGATTATGATGTCTCGGTTTGTCATGTAACCACTCACAATTTTCACACCGTAGAATTCTATCAACGATGGGTACGCATAAGGTGCGAGTGGTATTCTTGGTCGATGTATTCCAAAAATTGTTCCATAGGGTGTGCCTATCTTTTTCATGTTCGCTATGAAGTCTGAGTCAGTCGACTTGGTGTTGTTGACCCTGACATGTGAATTATCCATTTGCCAGTGTATTGATATCATATGCATTTTACTTATGTCAACGCCACTTGGAATAGTGCATATGCTCTCCATTGCTGGGATGCTGCCACCATACGCGAGTCCATTAGTCATACCAGTCTTGTACCCTATGAACTTATCCCACTGACCGTCATCGTTTGATATAATTGTCTCCCAATTTGACCCAGCGGTGCGAGTAGGTAACCTCACCACAACAAAAATGGAGAGATCACACCATTGCATACTCGGGCAATTAAAATGGAGACCTGACTCAAGTGGGAGTGGTGTTAACACAGGGGATAGAAAACTTTGGCTCACACTGCTGATGCCAATAATAGGGCCATAGGTTGGGTTGTTTTGCACTAGTTTACTTGTTTCACCAATGGCTTTCACTTTGTTTGAACCATTGGTGTGAAATTCCACGTTTTTCAAGGCGTGTGTGCTAACGTTGAAGTCGAGCACAATGTTGTAGGACTGACTCTTGAGGAAACCTGATAGCAATTGCTCTAGAGTTCTTTTATTGATGGCGTCTGAGTCATCGACTGGGTCTGCCACGTTTTTTATCGCTGAGCCTTGCATGTCTATTAGTCCAGACATCCTTCCACCGGTTGCGCTTAATTTGGGATCTTCGTCCAGATGCCTTTTCGTTCTCTTTAGTATTTTATCGTGAGGGTCGTCAGACTCATACCCGTAGTTTAGACTCATTACTACTTCAAGGTGTATTTGGTTAGTAGATAGCCAGAGACTGCTGAGAACCCTAAGATTATCGCCAACGTTGTCGTGTCTGACTTACTTGTGGTAGTGACCACTGTTTTTTTCGTGGGAAGTGGTGTCGCACTTTCTTGGTAAACTTTTTTAGCCACCACATTTTCTTGGTGAACTTTTTTAGCCGCAAGATTCGTTGGCGTTACTAAGTTAGTCACCACATTTTCTTGGTGGACTTTTTTAGCCGCAAGATTCGTTGGTGTTGTCGCATTCAAGCGAGTGTTCACTCCAAATTTCATGGACTCTGTGGCAATCTTTAATAAGTTGTTGTACCCAGCGATTTTATTCTTGAGTATCACCACATTGCTTGGCATTAACCATGTACTTGGCGACAGTGCGAGATTTTGGACAACGTTGGTGTCTCTAATCGATTTATTCATGTTGAGAATCCATGTCGATATGTCGTAGTTGATAACACTGTCAGAAAACAACTTTCGGAACTCTTGTTGGGTCTCTAGACTTCCTGCAGAACCACCAACGACTGATACACGTGTTCTCGCTTGCGCACCAAGTGTGGAGTACACAAAGGCTTCTATGCTTTGATTTAGATATTGCAACCCAATGTTGGTAAAACCGTCTGACAATCGCGCGACGTATCGTTTATAATCGTTCTGAACGTTGTTGAGTGTGAAGACTCTGGATTCGCCTAAAGTGCCATCGCTCAGGACTTTATTCTGGTAGTAGTGTTTTCTGGGGATTTTGGAAATCTTGCCATACAATTCATAAGCGTTGAATTCTCTACTTATTGATCTCATGGTCTCACCACCTTCCATTCTCCTGAGAAGTCTCCTAATGGTGAAGTACACATGAAATCTCATCACACTTGTGACCACAGGGTGGACTTCTTGTGACACTGATAAATGTTGCAGTGAGACTCCACAACAGAAACTTGCACAATACGTCGCAAACACAACACGGTAGTAAGATTCGCTGTCATCCCACTCTGATTTTGTCTTTGACGTGGTGATTTGTAAGACTGGTAGCTTTGACATGAAGTAGCTATTTTGGTTAACAAAGACTTTAAAATTATTCACTGGATAATTTAACATATTTTCTGTTGGATAGCCATCCCAAAGTCCCCAGTGGTTCTTACGACCTTTTGGCAGTGGTTGGATAGTTCCACCACCTTGCCATATTATTGGGAACTTACTATTGTGCAGCCACTTCCACATGTTTTTATCATTTTTGAAGGTCGCGCTGGTTATGTCTGTGCTGAGGATGTCGTTGTTTCTGAAATACACATCGACACTCATGATTTTACCGTCTTGTGAAATATTTGGATTGAACTCGAATTTGCTTAAAGTAGCGTGGGGGTACTTCTTGATGAGGTCTGCCTTCGCGTCGTGTGTAGCCTTCGATGTGTTCGCCATCGCACGTTCGTAGTACTTTCCATAGTAGTCATGAAGGGCTTTCTGCATATAATATACTGTATGTTATACATAATGCGAAAGTTGACGGTATTCATTGAGGGTGTGGAAAAAGTTGTGTCCTTTGACAACGCGATGATGGTCATACACGATAACCCATACATTGTGGTCAAGACAGCCACTGTGTTTTGGGACTACCATAACACAACAAATGACGACAGCATTCAGGTCTTCACGCTGGATGACTCTAGGGTCGGCTCTTTTAAAAAGATTAAAGTGGGTGAAGGGTACTTTAGCTTCGACACATTGGTCAAAGTCTTAAAACATGAGTCTAACGAGCGTAAGGTGAGTCTTGAGATAGAGAAACTAGTGCCCACAGGCAAATGTAGGGTTAAGGTTAGTAGCTCAGCTGTGTTAGACACTCTTGGGCCTCTACTTGGTTTCGCGAAGGGTGAGGTGATTCAGAATGACTCACAGTGGCACACTAGCCCAAACGAGGTCGACATGTATAGAGGTCTGAAGTACATAGAAGTTTCGTGTGATGTCGTTGAAACCGAGAGCAATGTGGGTATTGATGGAAAGCGTAGCAATGTGATCACAACGTTGCCAATACCCACTGAACAGTCTTTGAAGGGGTCAGTACAACGTCATGTGGACATTGAGTACAAGGTGAGTATTAGAAAAGGTGTTTACTCAAGTATGACGTTTCGCGTCAAACCAAATAACGACGATCTTAAAATTGGTGCGGTGTTATTGGAACTGTATGTAGTGTGAATTATATGGAACTTGGTGTGGAAACAGAACAAGGGTTGAGAGACATCTATTATAATCCTAAGACAGGGTACACTGGTGCAGAGAGGTTGTATCAAAGTGCATTGGGAGACGGATTGAAAGTAACTAGAAAAACAGTGAAAGAATGGCTGACCACGCAGGACACCTACACTAGGTACAAACCCATTGTGAGAAGACATAAGTTCCGCGCGACTTTTGTTGGGTTTCTTGGTGAAGAGCTCCAAATGGATCTAGTGGACATGAGTAAGTACTCAAAACAGAATGGCGGGTATTATTGGATACTAACAGGCATTGAAATATTGAGTAGATACGCCTTTGGCATTGCGGTTTATAGAAAAGACACTAAGAACATGACTAAGGCTGTTGGAGAGTTGTTGAATGACTTTAAAGATCGGTTTGGGACCACGCCTAAGTTAGCGCAATTTGATGATGGACTCGAATTCTACAACGTTGGTGTGAAAAGTTTACTGAAAGAACACGGTGTTGAATATTTCAGCACTAGGAGCGATAAAAAGGCTGCTGTTGTCGAGCGTTTTAATAGAAGTCTGAAGAGCATTATGTGGGTTGACGTTCTTGATCAGTTTGTGGGCAATTACAATAGCAATGTGAATCGTAGCGTTATGATGAAGCCAAAGGATGTCAATAAGTCAAATGAGGGTGAAGTGTGGACCACTTTGTTTGGTCACCAATTTGCAGACAACCCATTGCCAAAGTTTAGAGTTGGTCAATCGGTGAGAATTAGTAAATACAAGAGTGTGTTCACAAAGGGCTATGAAGCCAACTTCACTGAAGAGCTGTTTAAAGTGGTGAAAGTCATTCGTGGTGATCCGAATGTGTACGAAATTGAGGACATAAGTGGTGAACAGATTATTGGTAAATTTTATGAACAGGAATTATCGCTGGTCAATAAGAAACATGGTGACGACGTGTACAGAGTTGAAAAGGTGTTGAAAAGAAAGAAAGTCAGAGGGAAGAAGATGGCGCTGGTCAAATGGTTGGGTTATGAGAGCAAACATAACTCATGGGTACCAGAAAGCGACATTCAAAATGTGAGCTAATGTAATATGGCTGAAGGTGGGGAAGGTTATGACGAGATTGAGATGGAGAACTTAGATAGACTTGATAGGTACACTGATGATCAAATAGATGTCGAACTTGAGAGTGTCTCTAAAGCTTACAATTTACTTGACGATAGGTACGCCAGCGATGACATGCCAGACGTTGAGCGCGTCGAGTATGAAAAATTGTTTGGGAGAATGACTAGATTTCAGGACGAGCAAGAGAGGAGGTTTCGAGAAAAAGAGACGTCGTTTATCGACACTGACGATGGTGAAACGGTGACAATAAGGGGAACCAACACAGAAGTCCCAGCGGTAGAGTTTGTTGAACAGGAGTCATATGGTGACGTCAATGACATAAGCTTCAATCTAGCTTTTGAAGAGGAGGAGGAAATTAAGAAAAGACTGGGTGAGCTAAAAGCATCCGACAAAGAGCTAACAGAAAACAATGTAAAAAGAATCAAGCTAATAAATAGGAAAATACGTAAATTAAGCAAAAAGGGACTCGGCCATGACGACGCGTCAAGGAAAATAGTCAACAGGTCGTGGGTTACGGACTCAGGGGCCATTCTTTTCAAACCGATAAACAAAGATGGTAAATATGGAAAACCCAAACGAATTCTAATACCTGGGAAAAAAGGCTTGATCTACAGTAAAGACGCGAGTAGTAAAAACGCGATTGAACAGTTCAGACAGTTAGTTAGTCAAATCCCTGAGAATACAGAAACAACAGTTGTCACAACAGAAGTAACCCCAGACGACTTTCCAGTAATTGAGACAAAAGTGGATAATGACGACATACCTGGGCTATCACCAGACGAAAACCGCGAGCTGAATGGCGCGCTTAATCCAAGCGATAGTGTGTTGCGTGAGTCGAGAGTAGGTGACGATGGCGCACTGCAAGCGCAGGCAGACCACTTTCAAGAAACGATAGACGGAACGAATGGGAGATTGGCGGAGCTTGATAGAAAAGCTGACCAAAGTGGTCTCACGAGTGACGAAGAGCGAGAGTACGCCGGTTTGTTTGAAAGAGTGGGAGGACTCGAGCAAGCCAGAGACAGAACCCTAGGACAGCGCGAGCTTGAAGAAGTTAGAGAGCAGCAAGAAGTCGACATTGACAGATTGCAGAGACTCAAGGAATGGGCTAAAGAGAATATGGTTGGGTTGAGCGCTGTGGTAATTTCAGTGGCTGGGGTTATAACAACTATTATCATCGCTGGGAGGTCCGCTGTTGTGAAAGGCGCTATGGCTACGAGGTCATTTGCACAAGCTGCTAAGAACGCGATAACGAAGATGGGTCCATGGGCTGTTGGGTTGGCTAATTTAGTTTACAATGCGTTGACGTTGGGTGCGAAGGGTCTCGCATGGTTGGCTCAGAATCTGTGGGTACTCGCGGTGATATTTGCGTGGTTTGTGTATGATTATTACAAGCTAAAACGGTAGTAACAAAACATATGCAAAGTATATGAACATCACATCGGCAGAGTTGAGTCCTGGTTTTAGACGATCGACTATGGGTGTCATAAAAGGGGTGAGAACGCAGCATGTGATCACGTTGAACCCTAATAAGGTCAGTCCTGGTGAGGAACTTTACATTGATATACCAAAGCTCAAGGTTAGTAGCTGTTTGGTGCCTGGATCGTTGGGTCTAGTGTTCGACTTTAAAAATGCAAACGCCAAAAGCTGGTTCTTGAATAATGTGAGCAAGTTGCTTTGTGAGAAACTTATTGTGAGACTAGCTGGGGAGACTGTGTACGACAACAGTGGGGAAAATTACACTGGTGTTTATCGCGACCTTTGGGAAAGTGTTACTGTGCGAGACCAAATGATTGACTATGGTGTTGGCTCTGAAAACTTGAGAAAGCTAATTTCTAAGGACGACAGTGGCGCGACAAGTGGGAACGTCGCTAAAGTTAGTGACGCGTTGATGTTTGGTGTGATTGGGACGAAACAGCGGATAAAGCTCGGCAAGATCATGAATGACCACGGGTTGTACGCTCCTTTTAGCATGAATAATAACTTACAGTATGTGATCACACTTCCGAAGGCCACAGACATCATGGTGGCGCAATCCGGTAGCGCTGTGGGTGGATACACTCTGGAGAACCTCGAGCTTGATTTGTCCTACTTTCGAGTGGAACAAAGCGTATCAAGATTGGAAATATGTGCGCGACCCTGACGTGTTAGCGATAGACTGTGCACAAGACAGTGTCGACGCTGTTCTCAAGTGTGTAACAAATGTTTTTAAAGGCACTAACACTCTGATTGTGTTGGACGACTGTGCAAGTGGGCAGGACGTCAAGAATAGGACTAGTCAATTGGTCAACTTGGCCTTTAGTGCGCGACATTTTATGTTGAGCGTTATTGTCATCACACAACAACTGACGTCGATCGCAAAACCGTATAGAGAAAACATTAGTAAGCTCGTTTGCTTTTACTGTCCGAGTAAGAGTGATATGAAGGTCGTTATCGACGACTACCTTGGAGACATTAGCAAAGAAGAAGTGTCGGCGATTGTGACCGCATTAAAAAATCATAAGTACGCTAGACTTGAAATCTCACTGCGTTATCCATACAGTCACGAAGTTGTTATTCCGCAATAAAATATGGGTATAAGTAATAGCGTGATGGTGAAACGCAAAAGTGACGAAAATCCCACGATTGAGGAATTAGTTGAGGATACTCAAGCCGCTAGTGCTTCGACTGTGGACACTGACGACATTGACGTTAGGAGAGCCGAACTTATTAGACTGTCTGGTGAATCTGATGTCACACCGGTCTGCTTTTTCTAGGATCGATGCAAGCTACCTTTTTGGGCACGCCCTCAAGCTTTCGCCGTATTTTATTGTGACACCTTGAGGACTTACTTCTCGCCTCTAGTTATTTTTTCTCACATCATGGATGCTTATAACCTGGTGTCATATCGGTCTGCTTTTTTCTAGGATCGATACCTTAGGTTTAACGCTATTACACACGTCCTCAAGCTTTCGCCGTATTTTATTATGACATCCTCAACCTCGTCAAGCTTGTGGGTGTGGTGCACTGGGAAGAGCGCTCTGATTGTGAGCACGAAATCTATCCCGCAGGCTGCCACACCCACAGTCAATTCACTATCATTTTAGAGTATTTAAGCAAATAAACATGACGGGTGGCTATCTCGCTACCCATTTGGATAAACATCAGATTGCTGTAGTAGTATAGAAGGTAGGGCTGCGAGCTTATTCGACGTCAACCGTTAATATAAATACCAAAACGTCACCAAATTTGTCGAGTCGCGACTTGGCACAAATTTGGTGACGTTTTGGTGTTTACAGTACTGCTCAGAAATAACCTAACGAAAACCGCGGTCGAACCTAGGTCGATCCTCGGTCGAACCTAGGTCGATCCTCGGTCGAACCTAGGTCGATCCTCGGTCGAACCTAGGTCGATCCTCGGTCGATCTTCGGTCGATCCTCGGTCGAACCTAGGTCGATCCTCGGTCGATCCTCGGTCGAACCTAGGTCGTAGTCTGGCGTGACCGCAACCGCTCTTCAAGTTCCACACGATAGGAAATACGATCATTTCCGAAGTTTGCCTTTTCAGTAATACGCGACGGCGTTGTTTGGTGAAATGAGAAAACTGTCTATTTACTCATGGAATCGAATTATTTCACGCAAATATATCGACGATAAGATGACATGAACGACGAGTTAACATCTGCATGCCAAATTGAAAACTAAACTAATGGAAGAATCCGGTGTGAATGTTTTGAATTCTACTATTCGTCGGATCAGACCGAGAGACTGTCAATTATTCGTGCAGAAGGCAAACAAGCTTAAAAGATTGGCGTTTTGTCTCAAAGCTTTAACGGAGAAAGACACGTTTGAAAACGTGATACTCAACGCACTAAAATAGATATAACTTGGCAACAATAATAGCGTTGACACTTCCGTGGTCACATGTTACGAAATTCGTCTAAATCAATACGGCAAATTGAATTAAAGTTTGACAAACGCATTTTAGCTGCAGAACTTTTTCAGTGAATTGTATTCGGTACACGTTGGTCTACCAGAGCTAACAGTAACATCTACTTTGTTTCAGCAGATTGCATTAATATGATTACGATGAACAATCCGTTTTCGTATTTGGAGAACGTTTATAAAATCGATGTGGCTACATACTAACCGGAACTTGTTCGGGAAAAACTAGAGGTCCGGCAGTCAGTAATCGTAACAAAAATTCTAAAATAAAACCTAATCATAACCCAAATCCTAACCCTAACCAAAATACTAACCAAAATACTAACCCTAACCAAAAACTATGCAGAAAAGGCAAACCCAGTATACCAAACTATATTTTTATCAAACTCGACCGGAAATCGCGCGTTGTGAACGAACGCCTCTATATATTGTTGTTATATCTGCCGGACGAATAGACACTTCGTTATAAAATTCCGTCGCCGTGTAAACGAGACATGAAAAAGCTTTACCTGTGTGAACTACTTCGCCCGAAACAGCACTAGAATACAATTATTATTCAATATATTCATACGTTCCTCGTGTTGTGGTCAATTATATTCAAACCTGTCAAGCGATATTTTGATTTACGACGCACAAAGGCTTTCGAACCGTTCAAATCTAATTTTGTTAATGATGATTTTTTGACTTCCTATTAACTTAAAATATTTTCACTAGCAGATACAGTATTCAATGACGTGGTATCGAAATTTCAATCCCATTGGAACACTCAATCCCCTCAAAAGAAATAGTGTCGATTTCTTTTGTTTTGAAAAGTCGAGTCGATCCGGCATTGTAAGCCGATCGAATTTTCGATTCGCTTCATGTAAACACAGAAATGGTTGAAACTTCATGCCAATCCACTTTTCGACACGTGAATTATCAGTTAGGAATCGAAAATGCTAAAAGGTTTGGTGTAGTGCCGAAATCGTGAATAATAGGTCTAACAATTTCAAGAGAAGGCCTTCATCAGAGATATAGGCTCTTTCTAGTTTCTGCCATGCTATACGCGGCTGACGCACTGCAATAAATAATAATGATCGGGGAAAACGGTTTAGGAATTAAAACGGACACACGCTCTGCCGCAATCATTATATTTTCGTAATACTATCACATTCATTAAGATTCGACGAGGATTCGCTGCAAACGGTGCCACGAGTGCAGTATAAGTCGAACATTACTTGAATTAGGTTCTGGACGGCGAAAGCACAACGTTGCACTTTCAACTGCGAATCTCTTGCGCGAGTGTATTGTTGTCAATAGGACATGAAACAGACAAAGAATGAAGCCAAACATGAAGATCTATTTTGCTTTTGGTGCCCTCTCTATATTTTAAACTAAACGCTTTCCATGTCGGAAATAGTCGGAACCCAAGCCGTTTTCACACACGCTAATGTGTATCGACCGCAAACCGAACCGCAAACCGAACCGTAACCGAACCGCAACCTAACCCCAACCGAACCGCAACCGAACCCCAACCTAACCCCAACCGAACCGCAACCTAACCCCAACCGAACCCCAACCGAACCCCAACCTAACCCCAACCGAACCGCAACCTAACCCCAACCGAACCGCAACCGAACCGCAACCGCAGTGTTAGGTTATTTCTGAGCAGTACTGTATATTAACGGTTGACGTCGATTGGGCTCGCAGCCCTACCTTCTATACTACTCGAGTTATGTGGTTGCACTTGAATGTGAAAACCAGAAACCAGAAGAAACCAATGAGGATGTTTACGAGGACGTTGAGATGGATGATTCAGATCCAGAATAGGCAATATACGCATAATAGAGATGAGATAACGATCGTAAAAGACTTGTAAATAGCCCAATGAGCTGATGATATACGCAAATATTTCAGTTTACATCAGCAGAACGTGTATAACTTTGACATTTCGGGATTGATTTTTTGAAAGAAAGATTATTTTGTTGCCAAAAACGCACATTTGACCCTGTTTTGACCAATTTTTGTGAAGATTGAAGAAAATCGCTATTCAGTGGATAGTACTATCAAGCCTTAGTACAACGGGACTTTGTACACCACATGTTGTAAGAATTTCAATGCATATATTGATGCACATTTGTAAATATTTATATACTATTTTTACATTACTTGTCTCATTGCTTTGAAAAATTAGTTTTCAATATATTTTTAACTTATATGAGCTTTTTCACCGCACTGTACCGAGTGTACAAGAAACAAAATGGCGGCCAAGATGGCGGCCAAAAGCCAATGTAAATGTAAAACTGCGCGTTTTCTGAGGTACAACATTTGTGTTTTATGATTGAAATACATCACTTAATGATATAACGTTGAAATTTTGTGGTCTCTGGGCGGATGCAACGAAACTTGTTTTCCAGTCGTTTTTTACCATAGTGAAGTTGGTAGTAAGGAAACTGTTTAATTGATATTACATATAGTTTGACTTTGGCAAGGTTAACTTGTCGAGGGGACCAAAAAACGTGGGCTCAGACCACGAGGAAAAATGTGAAAATAAGAAGGGTAAACAAATTATTTTAACGTACTATGTTGTCGGATAATTCAACAAAATCCCGAGAAAATGGCGACCCCGGCAGGATCTAAACGAAACTATATACGCGAGGGAGATCCTCAGTTAGTGTGGAGAGAGTTTAACGAAATCAAAGGACGAAGGTAACTGGAAAATATTTAATCGAAAATGTCAAACTCGGAGCTAGAGACGAGCTATTGAAAAGGATCGAAGGTAAAACCCGAATACTTAAGTTTACTCGGGATGACACACCAAGAATTCTGGAAGAAAACAAGCTTAAAAATCTAGAACGACACGAGAAGGTGTTCGTAAATATCATCGAAGAAATGCATGGCTTGAAAGTCGAAGTTCAGCGAACACGAATCGAGGAAGAAGACGAGCCAGAAGATGTTAGAAAATGGAGTCTGGAGATTGAGAATCAAATTGCCGTCTTCGACGAAACTATGGATAGCGTAAAAAGAGCAGCCAAGAAACTACATGACGGAGAAATTGACGATGCCAAAAGAGAAGAAGAGAAAGTCGAACAGGAAAAGATAAGTCGTCACGAAGAAGAAATCAAGCTTGAAGAAGCGAAACTGGAAATAAAGCAATAATTCAAGAAGAAATTGCAAGATGTTCAATCCAAGTCTGCGAAAGGTAGCACTACAAAACTTCTAAGTTAGTAATTACAAAATGTTAAGGTTCCTATCTTGATTTGCAAAGATTCTGGGGACATGAGTTCGAGACCGAAATTGATAAACTGATATTAGTCAAATTGCTAAACTGCCATATCTAAAGGAACGTAGGAATGTTGATGAGCTCCCATTCACTGTAGAAGGTATGAGAGAGCCAAAAGCATCTTTCAAGTAAGGTTTAATTGGTAAACCCAGCGAGGTAGCAAATGCTCACATGCAAAATATCATCTGTAATCCATAGTGTATCTCGCAAAAAGACACATGAGTTCTTCGAAAACCCAAGCCCTGGATACCATGGGGGATAATCAAGGAGGTAAATGGTTATGTGAGAACAACCTTAGACAAGTTGTCAGGAATTCGGGCAGACCTTGTAAGGATGGATGACGACTGGCAAGAGTGGAGTTTTTCACAACTGGTGGAAGTCCTTCGAAAATGGTGTGAAAGAAATCCAATACAACTAGAAGAGAGAAAACGCAATTTGAAAAGTGATCGAGGCAACTTTAAATCATCTAAATCTGGAAAGTTGCTACAGGCCAAACAAGAACCCTGGAAACCACGACCCTGTTTATAATGTGAGTCAAGTGATCCGTCAGTGGATTGTGAGAAAGTAGTGGATGTCGTTCAACGAAGAAAGGTATTTACAACAAAGAAGCTTTGTTATAATTACACTGGAATTAAGCATAGAGCATCAGGATGGCATAGCAAGACAACCTGCCAAAAATACAGTGGCAAACACCATACTTCAATCTGCGAGAAGCAACAACAACAACAATAACAACAATTATTGTTAGCTATATATGAAGGTAGAGTAATCTATCCAATGGTGGTTGTTATGGTGGATGGAAATGCAGGTCCTTACTGGATACTTGGGCAGGAAGCTCATATGTCTCAGCAGCTTTGATAGAGCACCTTGGGAAACGAACAGTGAAGATCGACTACAAGAGAATAGAGATGATGATGTGTTCTACCCACCAGAGAATAGAAGCATACAATATGAAGCTGTTAAACATAAGAGGGACATTTGAAATGAACAGTCAAGTGAGCAAGGTTGACAAAGGAGTTCTGTTGCCCATTTCTAACCCAAAATATGCTGAGAATATTAACCAATACAAGCACCTCAAGGGAGTGGTTATAGATGAAGATGTTAAGCCATAATTACCAGCACACCTCATACTTGGAGCCAGTGGATTATTCAAGGATCAAGAGCGACTCCAAACCAAAATTTGGACAGCCTGGACAGCCAATTACATAACTAACAGCCTTTGGTTGGACTATGATGGAAGGTATAAGGAGCAACTATACAGCCTAGACATCTTGGGTCTCCAAGACAGACCAGATCAAATCCAAGAATTGGTTCCAACTTCGACGGAGTGGGGAAGGGTGGTATGAATCAGGTTTGTTGTGGAAATCTGGACATGATCCACTGCCAAATAACAAGGCCAACAGCATGGGGAGGTTGAACAACCTGGTGAGGAAACTGCAGCGCGAGCCAGACACATTCACCCGATACGATGATATCATACAAGATCAATTGAAGAGAGGTATCGTGTAGGAGGCGAAGGAAGAGCCCGTGGGGAAAGAGTTTTATATTCCTCATAAGGACGTGTTTCAGCAGAATCCGCAAAGATGCGAATTGTATATGACGCGTCAGCCAGGGAGAAGATAACAAGTCCATCCTTAAATGAATTTCTGGAGACTTGGCTACCTCTGCAAAACCTGTCGAGGAGTGTTCTTGTGAGAAACCGCCTGAAGCCAGTGGCGCTGTGTGGAGATCTTAAACAAGCTTTCGTCGAGATTATCTGAGGTTTCATTGGATCAAGAACAAGAAAACATTGGAAGTACAGATTCTCAGATTTATTCGCGCGCTATTTAGTCTGGTCCAATTACCTTTCTTGTTAGGAGGGACTATACAGCATCACTTGGACAGTCTGTGAAAGGAATTACCAAGCGAAGTGGAAATCAAGAGATGTTTGTACGTATATATATGACATCATCACCGGTGGAAATACCATAGAGGACGTCCAGGAGCTGAAGAAAACTACAGTCGAGATATTTTGAAAGGCACAGTTCGATTTACACAAATGACACTCTAACGTTGCAGCGTTGGAAGGAAGCAATGAATCGTCAGACAACGACCACAGCTGCGCAAAATATCAACTGGGAGTCAAACCTGGCGAAACAAAATTGTTGGGACTTCCGTGGAACGAGATCACTGATACAATCACCGTAGCTTTTCCAGACAAAACCACTACCACAACCAAAAGAGATATTGCGACACCTCGCATCGATTTACGACGCCCTTGGAGTTGCCTCTCGGACATCGCTCCTGAGGAAACTCCTCCATCGAGGCGTATGCGACTTACGTTTAGCTTGGGATGAAGAAGTACCACAGAGCATACTAAATCGATGGCTGAAGTTCGAGAGAAGCCTCCCGCGAAATCTAGACGTTCCTCGCTGAAAGGATACAACGTTAGATCTATAATTATATAGTTATACAGCACCGTGGTCCTTTATTGGATAAAGGGAGGTGGAGCTTACGAGTCTTTCGTTACCAACAGAGTAAATAAGATTATAAATGCCAGAGAATACATCGAGTGGAGACACGTCGGGACAGATTACAATCCAGCTGACGTTGGTGGTCGAGGGAGCGTTGCAGTGAAGCTAGCTGAAACATGGCTTCCAGGACCAGACTGGTTGCCCAACCCTGACCGATGGCAAATCGACATATGTACCAAGCCAAGTAAAGAATCCGAAGACGAGGCAAAACAAATTAAGAAGGTATTCGTCGCTGCTGAGGACATACTGTAGCCTGTGTGCAGGCTCTCTCGGGGAGAGATGGGCGGAAAATTGGGGAGGAAGAGCGGCCTGCACGCATCCCGTACAACTTTGCTTCCCGCCCTCAAAGTTCTCCATCAACGTGCTGTCAAAAATTAGCCAATTAGCGCGAACCGGAAGTAATTGCGAACGCGTATACCTGTGTTTATGTAGCCTGCGTTCAGGCTGAACGCAGGCTAGTCGGCTGTCAAAAAGACACCGACAAAATCGTGTTCGGGGAGAAAACCGCAACTGTAGATGCTGTAAAGTGTCATTGAAAGTTAAGTACAGTGATACTTGTAAATCCATATCAACAGAAAATCTATTTTTGCCATCTAAAAAGCGAGGATTCGAGGGTGAAATTCTGTCGAGAGTGCAAGTTTTGGCAATTATATAATATCCGTATATCATATCCGTACACATTTGCTCGTAACAAATACCGCATGACGTCATTGCAAATTAGCCAATGAGAATTCCGCGTCCCGTACGGGACGCAGAGAAGCATAGTTGTATGGGATGCGTGCAGGCTCTCCCTCCCCAATTTTCCGCCCTCGCCGGGAGTCCGCCCTCCCCTCCCCGAGAGAGCCTGCACGCAGGCTACTGTAGACATTGAAGATGAATCAGACAAGATCCTACGGAACCATGATTTCGGGAAACCCGTGCGAGTTTTGGCGTGGATCATCAGGTTCTTCACAACTACATGGGCAACAAAGCATAGGGATCGTTTGGTCCGTTAACAACAGTAAAAACCAAGACTCAAGTTAATGTCTTGGTGAGACAAAAAACGGAAAGGAGCAGCAGCACAGACTATAGTTCAAGCAAGTTCAATTGAACCTCAATTCAAGGAAGTTAACCGATCTACTGTATTTACACTCCTAAGCGAGAATATTGTGTTTGGTGCCCATGTTCAGTCGACGCTCCATGGGGGAGTTGGGCTAACTATGGCCTACATTAGACGAAGTTATTGGATACCTCGACTTCGACAGCTAACTAAGAACTAAGAATGTCGCCAGAAGTTGTTTTGGCTGCAAGAAATATCAAGTGACAGCATACCATAACTCTCCTGTTGGCAACCTGCCGACGGACAGAACAGTGGGGTCAGTTGCTTTCCAGGTGTTAGGTGTGGACTACGCTTGGCCGAACACCTATAAAAGAAGGAGGATGGGAAGGCGTATATTCTTCTATTTGCATGCAGTTTAACCAGAGCCATTCATTTGGAACTGCTTCTTGATAAAAAAACTGAGAATTTTATAAAAGGTTACAAGCGACTGATTGCGAGAAGAGAAAGACCAAGGAAAGTGCACGCTGACAATGGGAAGATCTTTGTTGCCGCTTCCAAGTGGATAAGGAAGATAAGGAAGAATGAAGAATTACAAAACTTTCTGGCTCACCAAACCATCACTTAATTAGGAATTTAATCTCAGCAGGGCTCCCTGGTGGGGGGGGGAGGGGGTGAGGGGGTGGGCTCGGTTGGCAATTTGAAAGAATGGTGGGTCTTGTAAAGAGAGCCTTATACAAGACCATCGGTCGAGCCAACCTAAAATGGAGTGAACTGGAGGAGGTAAGTTTGGACGTGGAAATTGCGGTCAACAATCGTCCGCTTGGATACTTCAAAGACTACTTGCTACTTTAACGCCAATCTCCATGATGTTTATGTCAATACCTTACCAGAGGAGGAAGTAAATGAGATCGAAGACATGGATTTGAGAGAAAAAGCAAGGTAACCTATCCCGGTGTAAGGATACCATGTGGTCCAGACGGACAACGGAATACCTGAGTGAAAGGTTTGATAGAAAGGCACAAACTAAATAACAAAGGGAAAGATAACAACATCCTAACAACAATTCAAAAATTAGGAGAGAAAGTGGAATATTGGGATTGTTGTAGAGCCGATAAAAGGTAGAGACGGTGTAGTCAGAGCAGTAAGGCTCAGAGCAGGAAATCATATCTGGAACGCGCCGTTCAACTGTTGTATCCAATGGAGCTTGCTTGTGACTCCGCTGTACGAAAGGCTGAAACACGATCAAAATTGAATGCAGTAGCACGAGAGTTCCATCCAAGAAGAAGAGCAGCTGTAGATCCTGCTCGGAAAATAAAAGCAATCGCGGATCAAGAGCTCGAAGAATGATCAGAACATTATTTGACCCCCCTTTGATCAAATAGGGGGAGGGTGTGAAGTTTGTATTAAGGAAACTGTTTAATTGATATAATGATATTACAGCAAAGTGAAAAGGTGGTAAACTGCCAATAATTTAGTGACGAGATACTGACGTTTCGAGCGGAGCCCTTCATCAGAGTAAGACGAGATGAAATAAAATAAATAGGGCTTATATATATATGCCAAAAGGGTGTCACAAGTAGAAAGTAGCCAATCAAATGCACGGGAGATAAACAAAGTAATAATTAATGAGATGCGAAAAGTTAAATCATTTGCTATTTTTACAGTCGATCAGAGGGGGAGGGAGAAATGACAGGTCCAATATTAAGGGGATTAGGCGATATTAAAGCAGTAAGAAACAAAACTTGAAATGCATAAGCTAATAAAAGTTCCAAGCAAACTAAAATAACAAAAAATTTGTAGGAAATTAAATAAAAGGATGTGTGCCAAGTTTAAAAATGAGACGCTTCTCTTGCCGTTTGCGGTTATCGTTACCACCGGAGATGGGAAGGATGGCACAGACTTTCATGTCTGAAACCAAATGGTTAGAGCTGTTGAAATGGCGGGCTACAGGTTTGTCAACATCATTGTTCCTCATGGAACGAAGATGTTCAGCAAACCTGTCTGACGACGGTTTCTGGGCGACGCCTTTCAGACAGGTTTGCTGAACATCTTCGTTCCAAGAAGAATGAGAAGCGTCTCATTTTTAAACTTGGCACCACACATCCTCTTGGTCTTAACGAACGTTTTTCTTTTATTTAATTTTCCATAAGTTTTTGTTATTTTAGTTTGCTTGGAACTTTTTTATTATTAGCTTATGCATTTCAAGTTTTGTTTCTTACTGCTTTAATATCGCCTAATTAAGGTAATATTAGAGGTAATATTGGACCTGTCATTTCTCCCTCCCCCTCTGATCGACTGTAAAAATAGCAAATGATTTAACTTTTCGCATCTCCTTAATTATTACTTTGTTTATCTCCCGTGCATTTGATTGGCTACTTTCTACTTGTGACACCCTTTTGGCATACATATAAGCCCTATTTATTTTATTTCATCTCGTCTTACTCTGATGAAGGGCTCCGCTCGAAATGTCAGTATCTCGTCACTAAATTCTTGGCAGTTTATCACCTTTTCACTTTGCTATATATTCAAAACACTGTCTACGCAGCACTCTACGTTTTGACTAATGATATTACATATAGTTTGACTTTGGCAAGGTTAACTTGCCGCGGTACCAGAAAACGTGGGCTCAGACCACAAGGAAAAATACGAAAACAGGACGGGTTAAAACAGAATAAAGGTTTATTTTAACGTACTATGTTTTCGGATCTTGTCACTTGGTCTGACGATGACTTTGTAATAATATTACCATTTATCTTTGTCTTGTTTTGACTCATATTTTGGATTCCCCAAATATTTTTCTTCGGTTTATGTTTCATTTTGTATTAAACGAGGACTGTAACCAAAATATAATGTTTAGAAAAGGCAAAGTTTTAAGGTATCGTCTCTTGTACTCGAGAAATATCGTTTTCATTCACGTATTTTACGCTTCTGGACGCCACCTATTTAGGGTTTGCTCGACGGTTTCAAACTCGTTATACAGCGGGGATTTATATTCAATTTTGATGTCATTGAGTAGAAGAAATAGAGATGAGTACTCAATGACGTAAAAATTAAAAAAGAAAACCGCCGCTGTACATCAACTTCGAGCAGTCGAACAAACTCTAAAATGACGTCTTCCAGATGAATAAAATAACAAATTAATAATTAATGCTTGCCGTATGTCGTCATATGACGTCATCGCGCTGGAAAACACACTTTATTCTGACGTCTTGGGAAGTGGTGTAGGTTTTTGAAAACATATGGGACGACTGGACAATTATAATATAATTAATATATAAAATATAATAGCGATGTAAAATGTAAATAGCATTAACAATGATGTATTAATTCATGCCGAACAATATCTACTTAGAAATAATTTTTCGAACTGGGGCTACAGTCCTCCACGACACCCTCGCACACACCCCCGCTATGTGTTTTCTAGTAATGTTTCAATTCATTCGGACATAGCGACGTTTATCCTATTGATATTACATGTAGCATTACAGTAAAATGAAGCGCAAGCGACACCCTTAAACCGGTTTCCCACTAGGCGAATTTATTCGCGCGACATCTGAGGTCTGGAAAGTTGTCTTTTTACTGCAAAACCTAGGATGTTAATACTAAAAGAACTGTAGGCGTCGTTCGCAAAACTGCTTGAGATAAGTACACGAAACAGTGGACTTTGAGGGAAGCCTTAATAGTCGTTTGGTGTTGGTTTGGTTTGATTGAAGATAACTTGAGGTCTGTTTTGTGCTCGAAATGATGTTTAAGCGAAAGGGCTTCAGCTCTTAGTTGGCTAGCTCTTTTGAATCTTAATACCTTTGATTGGCTTAACGAAAATATTGATATTTCATGCTCAGATTGTGAAAGAAAAGGAATTTTTAAAGTTTCTTTGAAATTTTTAAAATTTAAAAAGTCGATTCGCGCGAACAAATACCGACTTAATGGTCTTCTTGGCAAAATTTACATCGCTGTCTAACAGAATAAATGAATAATAAAAATTGAAATACTCCAATTATCACTTACTCGTCATTAATGCTGGCTAGTTTGCCCTTATCGCTTGAATTTGTTCCTTTCTCGCAGGCGTCTCTTGCATCCTCATATGATTTATATTCACTAGGATCAGTATGAAATTCATAACACCACTGACCATTGGCAATCCAACCTGGAGCACAGTAACCATCTTATGAAACAAAGAAGGAAATGAATCTTTAACAAATTAAATAACTTTGAAAGAAATACAAGATTCAGCGAACATAATAGGAAAAGGATGATGACTGGTGAGATGAAAACGTAACTAAAGTCGAAATTATGCCTATATCTCATGTTTAGGTTTTTTACATTTTTATAATCTTTGAAACATTTTGATTAAACTTGCTTAATATTACCATCAGCTAAAGTTTCGTCTTCGTGCCTTTCCCCCTACTAAAGTTAGTTTCCTACTCACATGAAGTGACGTCAACCCAGGGACACGCAAATACACCGCACAGTAATTCAACAGTGAAATACAGTTTGCTCTAAACTTTAGACAGACCTATTTAGAAAAATACCAAACTGTCTTCGTATTTTACTGTTGAATCCCTGTGCGATATCGTTGATTTCATGAGTAGTTTAGCGCGCGGAAAGGCATGAAGATGAAACTACAGTATACCAATTTGTATCAGAATGTGCCAAAAATCATAAATGGGCTATAAGCCAATTTGTAATGTCGACTGCGGATCAAAATGACGTGTTCTGCGTCGGGATAACTCTTATTTCAATTCATAACATCAGACTGAAACCACAATAGACATTTGCATTTTTATTTACACTTGCAAATTCGTTATACTGAATTCCCCCGCCTGATGTAAGAATTGAAATAAGTTTTATCCCGACGCAGAACGCGTCCTTTTGATGTGCAGTCGACATTACAAACTGGCTTATTCCACTTTTTCCCGCACGCCCTCTGTTGATGATGAGGAATGTGTGAATGAATGAGTGCATGAAAATTAATGAATGAACGAATAAAAATTAATGAACGAACGAATCAATGAATGAGAAATATCTGTTCAGCTTTACGTGTTTCATTATCGTAAATCTGTAGCTGCATGTGATAATGATAATGATAATTCTTTCAAACCTTTTTGAGGTCTTTCCGGACCAGTGGTTACCAAAGGATGATAAGATTCTATATACAGAATAATTCAAATATCAATAAAGAGATACAAGAAGATGCAAGAGATTAACTAAGCTGTGAATTAGAATTTGAATCTTGCAAACATTTTCTATAGCCAGAAACGTAATCACAGAGCAAACACCCACATGCATACATAATATTTAAGCAGGTATTAAAAGCACAATATGTTTTAAGTAATAATTTGTTGTCAGAGGCCGCGGAAGCACCTGAAAAGTGTGTGTGTGTGTGAGGGGGGGGGGGGGGGGGGGGGGGGGGGGGGGCACCGCCAAAACGGGGCACCTTGGTTACTTTCAAAATAATTGTATAATTTAAAACATTGTACGGTTGTAACTTCCATTTGTTTTATTTTGTTTATAAAGAAACAGTTTAACTTTAAAACAGTAAGTACCTGTATTTATTTTTTTGCGGTCCGGTATCCATCTGATTCGCGCGCTCTGATTGGCTGGCGAGCGGTCCGGTATCCTACGATACGGACCCCGATACCGGACCGCTGTGGATTTAGAAACGAAAACAAAATAGTTTTTTTAATATTTCGTATACTCGTCGCTTTTTACTACCTTTTGAGACAATAGACTGCCAGTAAAAACAAAATAAGAAGGATATAGTGACAATGAAAGCTATCACAGCGAAAGCGAATTTTATTTTCCCGAAGTTGAAGATTTTATATACGAAAAAGAAAAAGTCCAGCGAAGTGGCAACATTGTGCAAGATAACTTGGACGAAATTCAAAATTTTATTTAAGAACAACGGCCTGAAAATACAGTTAAGTGTACCTACGAGATGAATGTGTGGAACCGCTTCTGTGCTACAGTAATGAACATGAGAAATGTTCTTTTGTGTCGGTTTTTCATGACCATAACAGAGAAAGACGGCAGTGTCGGAAAGGCTTGATGCTTTAATACAAAGCAGCTTCAGTTGTCCACCACCGCAAGATTTCAAACGTCCCGAATTGCTTAACAGTATCGTAATAACGTCAACAACCACAGCAATTACAGACTTGTTTTCCAGAGAAAAAATTGACAAGTTTGAAGGATATATACTTTCAATTTCAGCTTCGGTTCAACTTTAGTTCTGGCGACACATCGAGTGAGAAGCCGACAAAGACAAGACAAGATTCCGATTATATGTATCATACGAGACAAACAATGTTTTCAATTTTGCTTGATCAATGATGAATATTAGTCCTGGTTAAGTCCTGGTTTGCTCTGTTCAACTGTACCTGTCGAATTTCCAATCTTGTTTGTTAAAAAGTTGACTTGAATGAGTTTGTCCTTTGTCAGGTGATTTTCTATATATGGTTCGCCTCTTTCCAAATATGGGCAGCGGAAGTGATCACTAGCGTTTTAGCTTCCTGTGGTTTTTACACGGCGGCAGATTTTCTTGTCTTACAATTATTTATAACAAAAAAATTAATATGTTATTTACCGTTTTGGTCGGTCCGTATAGAAAAATATTTGCCCTCGGTCTCAAAAATGTCCCTCGGCCTGCGGCCTCGGGCCCTTTTTGAGACCTCGGGCAAATATTTTTCTATACGGACCTCCCAGCCGGTAAATAACATATATATATTTCACACGTAATATGGACATATACTGATATACAGCAAAAGGAACAAATTTATAAAAGGGCATTTTTTTCAGAAAAAAGGGCACATTTTCCAATTTTGGAAGAGGTGGGGGCATCTTCCCCCAGTTTCTCCCCCCGGTTCCGCGGCCTCTGTTTGTTGTCATTTGTGCTTTAAATGTATAGGCAGCTGTTCTAGTTTCAACTCAGTTTCATAGAGAGTGGCAACAAATAGGATTCTCGTGTTGTTAATTTCGTTTTCAAAATATCTTTCCTCAATATTAGCAAATCTAGCTGTGACATCATTTCAGAGAGGATTTCTCTTACCTGTACCTTCTGGGAGGTTTATTCATAATATGTGGTCAAAATAAAAAGGTCAAAAGAAAAAGGAAGCGGTGGGTAAGTGGGTTCCATCGAAGAACTCGACAATGTGCTCGGAACATTTTACTATTGAATATCTCGAGAGGAGATTTGAGTCTCTTCTTCGTAAGTTATTTTCTTAAATGACGTCAGAAGCCACTCGCTCAAGTCGCTACATTTTTTTGCAGAAATACGAATCGCTATTATTTTTTCTTGATGAATTGCAAAGAAATATCAAAACTGGAAGGGCTGCATATACACTTGAATTACTATTCACAATATGAGTGGCCATGTTGTAGTTTCGTTTCATATAGTTTACTATTATGTAGCCGTAGTTTGTGTTCGACAATCGATTTCATTTTGCTATCTTAAAAGTTCAGAGACAGATAGTCTCAAAACTATATAGTTAAAACTATATAGCAGATGGCCGCCACTATACGTACTACTGTACTTCGGGCTTCGTTTTCTAAACCATAGTCGCTCGATTGTATCATTATCAGAGATCACTGGTCCTGGCTAGATAATGCCCGATGCAACATGGTTTCAGTTCAATAAATAAACAATGTTAGAAAAGAGTGCTTCATGCTTATTATACGACTATCATAAATAATTACGGAAAGATAAAGATCTAAAACCATCTAAGACATATAATAATGAATGGTTAAATAATCGGCTAAACGAAAAACAGGATCATCGCGAAGGATCATTGGTGGTTGTTAAGTAAATCACCTTTACCTCTCCGCTAAAGCGAAGTTGAATCTAGATCACTACTTTCCCCATCCTGTAAAATCTTGGTGGAATGATTGGAGAAATGAAATCGAATCTGCATGGTAAAGCCAATGTTCTTGGATAACATGCAAGAATGTCTGTATTATTTAAGCATTGTAAAACGTATGGTGTCAAAATGGGTCGTAGAAGACCCACAAAATCGTCAATCGAAAAACACGGCACACGATAACGCAAGATTAAAAATTGAAATTCGACAAGCGCCAGGCACATGAGATCCACTTACACGCCAAGTTTGATTTGATTTCATAAACAACTCTGCGATTGGTGGCATTTTGAGTTTTCCAAATGCTACGCAGGCGTGGAAGATGGCCTTTTCTGGAAAAATATAAATTTTTTACCGCCGGAGATGCCGTTTTGAATTCAGTCAATGCAAAACGGCAATAGTGACGTTTGGTGAAACACAGATGCATAATAAGACGATCAGCTCCAGATAATTGAGGTTATATAATATTCCAATAACGGAAGTAGAAAGCTGGCCTCGTGTTGGTATCAAACTATATGGTAACTTTGCCAGTACTCATAGGACTAGTGAGGTTTGCAAGAAAGCAAAATCTGTAATATCCGCATTTATAAGCTGCTTTATACTCGCCCTAATGCCTTAAACCCCATTTGTTGTACAGAGCCTAGTCACGAGTTCTGTATATATGGTGATAATGCCTGGATAAGATTCTGGGTAAATTATAGGTAATATTTGGCATTTCACTCGATCAAACTACATGTTGAAAGGATTTATGGTGAAGGAAAATTTCGAGTGCTGGAATACATACATTTTAAGACCAAACCGGGACCAGTTGCGAAAAATGCAACTTAGCGGCCTTCCGGTAGGAATTGAACCCGCGACCCTGCGATTGCTAGTGCAGTGCTCTGACCACTGAGCTACGGAAGCCGTTGCCGAGAGCCTAGTCACGAGTTCTGTATATATGGTGGGTATATTATAGGTAATATTTGGCATTTCACTCGATCAAACTACATGTTGAAAGGATTTATGGTGAAGGAAAATTTCGAGTGCTGGAATACATACATTTTAAGACCAAACCGGGACCAGTTGCGAAAAATGCAACTTAGCGGCCTTCCGGTAGGAATTGAACCCGCGACCCTGCGATTGCTAGTGCAGTGCTCTGACCACTGAGCTTCGGAAGCCGTTGCCGAGAGCCTAGTCACGAGTTCTGTATATATGGTGGTAATGCCGGGATAATATTCTGGGTATATTATAGGTAATATACTATAGTTTATTTATATACGGGTTCAAGCCGTAGTTTATATATACTATAGTTTAGATCCATGAATTACATCTACTGTACGTACGCGTATACATGAAAAAGTATGGAAAGGGTGCATGGCACTGTCGGAAACAACCCTTTCCTTCCTGATGTTGCCATTTAACATTTTATTCTGACTACCATAACAATCCGTTGATTTCGGAGCAAGGGTGTATCCAGCCTCATTGGACAGGGGAGGTGCAAATTTCCCAGGGGGTGACAAATGGCTTGAACTTGCATTATTGCTATTAAAAATATGCTTTTTATACACAACACTATTTCTATAGTCAAATTTCGGCATGGTGAAGCCTAAATTTTTATTTATCTTTATTATTATTATTATTTTTTTTTATTTAAATCTTTTATTTAGCTATGGGCCGGCTTCAGTGAAAAATTCAAATTATCGTATATGCCTGAGGGGATGTTGACATTACGGATTGCTTTGAATTATATTCATTAATTTGAAATAACTCCTCGCCGTGTTGTTAATATACCATTGGCAGCAGCACTTGCTTGAGCTGGCAACTATATATTTAAACTATCAGTTTTGGAGTACTCTGCACAGGTATTTCATCACTCTCTCCCGATGTATCTATCTGACGACCTTGAACGCGTACAGAAACGCGCTTTATCAATTATCTCACCAGGAGAGTCATACAAGTATAATTTAGATCGTCTTCACCTTTTTACTCTATTTCACAGACGTGAAGATTTGTTTTTAAACTTTTTGACAGTATTAAGATGGATCCAACACATAAATTACACGATCTGCTACCTCCAAGGTACGAGGGGAATTACAATTTTAGAAACAATAAAACTTTTAGTAGTTTTCGTATGAATACTAAGCGATTTCAGAATACTTTTATTCCCTCAATGTGTTTTTAGTCTTTAGTCGTGTTTGTAATTTATTAACTTTCATTTTTGTAAATTATTATATAATATTATATGAAAACTTGTAAATTACGCAATTCAGCCGCTTTGGCTGCGATGTAGTTTTCTTAATAAATCTATCTATCATATCTATCTATCTATATCAAACGTCACCAGAAACGAAATGAGAGCGAATAATCCTTTATGACAACGTGGCTTCCATATAAACATATTGAAATAAACCATGCTATTATTATTCATTAACATGCTTTTGAATATCAAATTAACTCAACTGAAGTGGAGTTATGAGAGGAACACTTACCTCTGTAATAATAATAATAATATTATTATTATAGTAGCACTTAGAGTTTGGTTGATCTCTGCCCATTGCCTCTGTTAAAGATCTTACGGTCTGTGTAAAATGTCATTCATATCGTCCGACCCTTGTCTAGTCTTTCTGTAAAACTGTGTTGTCAGTAATTTGTAAATTCTTATTGTATTTGTCATGTTACGGTTACCCGTAATGGAGCAAAAGCTCTGTGGGACAGACTAACCTGTCACTTGTGACAAAGAATATTGTAAATAAATAAATAAATAAATAAAACGTTTCTATTCGGTGTGTTCGCCATGATGGAGAGACTTGGCTGAAAGGCGCGCTAACTAACAAAGAGAGTCGCGTGATCGCGTTCTCCTCTGAATGACCTTTGGACCTCATGCGCGCCAAGTGTAACGCAATTATTTTGGTTGTTTGATATAACCAACTTAAATCAGTGGTTATTTGATATAACCAAATCACGTGAACTTGGTTATTTGATATAACCAAATTCAGCCATGTCATAAACATTGGTTATTTGAAATAACCAAATTAACCATCGCGAGAGAAACTGGTTATTTGATATAACCAAATCGCATTGAGTTGGTTATTTGAAATAACCAAATTAAGCCATGTCATAAACATTGGTTATTTGATATAACCAAATAGCATTGAGTTGGTTATTTGATATAACCATGCAACTTAAACTATCTCAGTAAATTTGGTTATTTGATATAACCAAATAAATCAGGAAAAAAGTGACACTATTTACGCTAAATAATAAAGTAACACTTGGCGCCCCATAACTATATGATTGCAAATGAGCTATTTTCTTTTTTATGGCCGCGAGAATTATGGGTAAACGCGGACAAACATGGATACTGACGTCATCTCGACAGAGTTCTATGCAGTAGAGGGGGGTTATATGGTTCGGATAAGGAATGCGGTAGAGGGTAATGGGACGAGGGAAACCGCTGAAAATCGGAACGCGGGCGAGCGGAGAATCGAGAGGAGTATCTTAATGCATGGCTCAATTCTTCCTGTAACCATCCCCCCCGGGCAATACCCCGGGGATTTGTATATTTTTATGAAGCTCATCGCAAATTCTCCACCCCCGGGATTTTGAAATTTGACAATCCCCACCCCGGGGCAAGTCAAAAACAATACAAAAACACACGAGTTGTTAAAACAAAGGTATAATTAGACAAATTTTAACATCAAATGTAAATTTAACTTAACCAGTGGCTTATTTCTGTTGCTTCTTCCTTTGAGCTCTAGTTCGTTTCGCTTTTTCAGCTGCAGTACGTCGATTTTCAGCAACTTTTTTCGTCGCCATTTTGAATACGAATACTTTACTTTAGTTACCAGACTTCCAAGGGCGGGGACCCTTTCCCCACCCTATACCCCGGGCAAAAAAATAATAAAACAATTCCCCACCCCCGGGATTTGGTGTTCTGCATTGTCCCCGGGGTTGCCCGGGGGGGGGGGGGGATGGTTCAAGGAAGAATTGACCATGCATAACGAAATCGGCGATTTCTTGTAATCTGTTTTATAGCTCGGCAATCCTTTTGTTTCTTGTTCGAATTTTTCATGTAAGGAGACATGCGACCAAGAGCATTTGGCTGACGTCTTAATTGCTGCCCCCCTCAGGGGGCAGCACACTAATCTTGACTTGCGTTACTGTGTCTCGTGTCCAGACCTCTTCGCCCAACTATGTAAAGTCAACAGAATCGAGATCTTTGGATGGTGGATGTGGACCAGTTTATGACGTTTTGTGACGTAAAGTGTTGTGACGTTCATTTGATAAAAACGCTAACATACTCCAACGTTTCTTCGGGTATTTACGGAAGTACGCGACCAATGTGGCCGGCAAGCCATGTTATTTTTCTGAAGATTGAACGCATGGTTACTTCTGTCTTTGCACTGTCTTTGGCTTGATCGATCTTCTCTGCCACATGGTTAGTGCATGTAATGTCAAAATTCAATGTTACCATTTTAACGCCATGTCGCCATACGTCTAATTCGAACAACATTTACTTGAAACGAGCAACCCTCGCGACTATACATTTTCCATTCAAGCGACACGTTTGCCAAATGGAACTTCACGTTTGTAATATTTGCGGCTGATTGATCTGGCGGTCGAGCGGTCATATTTCAAATCGAACTAACGAACGGGAATGCGCGATCACCAGCCGTCGATTAAGGACGATACAAATAAGAAACATACACTACAGTCTACAGCGATTGTGTTTGTTATCGAAATATCAGGATTCTTGTACACAGGCTCTCAAATACTCTCGAATTTCGGCAGTTCTCATAAGCAAGCGAAAACAGACAAAACAGCGGAGACTGGCCGGGAAGTTCGTATGTCACGCCGAAGATCTTCGGCGTAGAATTTCCGTCGATTACGCCAAAGTTGGCGTAAAACTAATCACGTTTTCGGTGAAAATGACTCTCAACTGACTCGGCTAAATATAAAGTCAACTGTCTGTGAGAATGAGAACTGCAAGTCTATAAATGTGAGAGTCTGTGAAGCCGCTCAAATACGTTCAAATCGGTCTGACTCTGATTCGGTCAATATTCAATAACAATCAGAGATTGAAGAGTGGAGACATGCGTTTCAAAGGAGTCAACTCAAAGCCCAAAGGATGTTGAGAAAAGGTGGCAATCTGTTTATTTGCCAGCACTGAACAAACCCTTAAATAGCAAATTAAATGCAATTTCATCAACTAAATAGCCTTATAAGTTATAGCGGCACGCAGTGCGTCTACTTTGGTTTTGCGTTTTCACTTCCAGACCCCCTGACTGGCGCAAACGTTTTGGAGGGAAATTGTACAACCCCCCTGACTGGCGTATGAAATGTTGAGGCCTTAGTGTTGGCGTAAATCTTTGGCGGACTAAATACGCAGTTTAACAATAGAACATGCGCAGTTTTCCATAGTTTCCCTAGTAAGTGCCTCCCCGTGCCCTCCGGAAAGTGCGTCCACAATTGAACGCACGTTCACGCTTTATTCAGGGAACTTTGTAAACCATCGGGATACCTTATGGAGGCAGCACTTTCCTTGCGATAGTAACTTCTAGTTTATATATTTTAACGTTGTTTTGATGCGATGGAAGAGTCGGATGATAATTTACACTCGAGACAGAAGGCAGTTGCTGTTGATACGAACTGTTCTGTAGATTCTAAAGTCGATATTTTGAGCACATCGTTCCAAGATATCTCGATCGATGGTAAGTTTGTCTAGAACAAACGGGACAACAAGTATTTCCGCTGCGACAAGCGAGAAGAAACTCTGTACATGTTGCTCTCTCGAATATATTACAGCAGGATGAATTATTCAGATTAACGTACGTTTAATATATTGTTCTCTCGAATATATCAAAGAAGATTGCACCCCCGGTTTGGCGCCATATGGCAGAGGCTTCCTCTCTCTCCTCTCGTTTCTCCGCTCGCCCGCGTTCCGATTTTCAGCGGTTTTCCTCAACTGCATTGGAAGCCTCGCGGAGGAGAGAGCTATTGATACTTGCCAACAAAGGTACGTATAGGGAGTAATACCATGATTTCCGCCGTTTCTCTTGTTCTGACCGGGGATTTAATCTCTAATTCGCCCTTTAACCGGGAAAATGTTGCCCGCATTAATATGCATGCAGAGCATTGAGCACAGAGGGGCGAAACTGTAAAATAAAAAAATAATATAACGGTAAAATAATATAACGGTAAAATTGCCCTGCTAAAATCGTTGGTGCCCTGTAGCTCTGTAGGTAAAATTTACCGAAACGTATAATCGGAGGCCTGCCTCAATCTACATGCATTTGAACTAAATTCCTATTGTCAGTCTGGTATGTGATGGCAAACTGGCAATACATAGAGTTAAAATAGACATTAATTTATAGCAAGGCCACGAAAATAGGCATTCAGCGAGAATGACACAACTACAGCCCGCGCGTTTCCAGTTTCCTAAAGCACAGTAAGCACACAATCAGGTAATATATATATATACATACATGTATATATATATATATATATATATATATATAGCTTGTGTGTAAATAGGATTAAGATCTTATCTGTTTGTACAAAATATTGTTAGTTTTAGCTGTTAGTCATTAGGCTTTTTTATCTGAAGAGTGCCACATCTCGTGGTACGAAACTAAATAGTAATAAATATGCCTAGTCAAATGTGTTGAGTCGTTTCATCTTCATTTAATTATGCTCTGGGTATCCATTGAGCACTCTGCACTGCAAAAAATGCATTTTCATCTTTGAGTAAATATAACACATTTTGTGAGTAAACGGAATCTTTACTCAACATTTTGTGTTAATTTTACACTTCACATGAGTTAAAATGTTTCTACTCAATCGTGTGCGTAAAACTAACTCACGCCTTTGAGTAAAATGTTATTGAGTAATTATTACTCAAAATGATGAGTAAACTTTACTCATCCGCGCGCGTAAGCCTTATTTTGCTTTACTCAACAATTGAATAAATTTAGCCTACTCATATTTTTGAGTAAACCGAACGTTTTACTCAAATTTTGAGTAAACAACCACGGAGTGGTAAGCTTTAGCGATGTAGCAGGACGTCTCGAGTATTAATTCGACACAAATTTTCGCTTCGAACATCTCTTCCTCCTCCATCGCCGATCGGATCAGCGTCATTCGTTGATCGGTTATCAATATTCTATGATAACTGGTTGTTGAGTATATATTATTACATATACCATGACATCATCTTCACATTCGAGTAGCTTTATAAACCAGCAAGATAAGATATACTAGCTCGCTCAACTTGACATTACGCTGATACTATATTCCTGTATAATTTCCACTGTATAATAAGTGTTGGGGACGAACCTTGTCAAGCGTTCAGGGTATTAACAGTAACAGGCTTGGGAATTATCAAGTAGAGGCCTGCAAATCATATTTATTCCGTATATGGACATTCCCAGAGGTCCTAGCGAGTTAACGTTAATGCTGCGCCATATTTAAATTTTCTTGTTGTCGCTGAAAGTTGAAACATTTATGGCATGCTGCTTTGTGTCTTGGATTATTTGTTTGTTAAATGGCTTTGTGAGTTTGTGTTACCAATTCTAAAGAAGTGGCTGATCATCAATTATTCGTTGGTCTTGTAAAATACTGGCTGCGGGAGTAAATACGGCAGTGATGCGATTACAGCAAAGTTCGAAGACGAAGGTAAGTCTGACTTTGATCTACTATTATATCACGCATCTGAAAGTTTGAAGCAAATCAAATAGTTGCTTGAACTTCGCTTCTCTTTCAAAAACTTTGTCTCAGAGGATTCCATTTCATTGTAGTTATTTTTCAATTGAAATGTGGATATTATCATATGTCTAATCAAAATAATTTGAATGATGGAGAAAGCCCATCCTTTATTTGATCTCAGGAAACGAAGTGGTATGTTATAGAAATATTTATCAGGAATAACCGTTTACATAACCGTTCATTTGTTTATGATAATGATTAAGTGTGAATAACAATCAACAAAAGGGAACTTCTAAGGATTTAAATCCTTGCTGAAAAGCACAAATTCAGAGAGTAATGGCATGCCATATGCAGTGCTATTGGTTTGGTTTTAGAAGTGTTGTTATCATAATTTTTATCTATAAATTTAACTTCCAAACATTTGGCATTATTCAAAAGATTTCTTCATGTGACATTGCATACTGGTTGGCAATTAGTTATAGATTTTTTATTTTTCATGGAATTAACATACATGTATAGCACACAAAGTGCCAAGTGAATCAGCTCAGAGTCAATAGACAATACATTGTCAAGCTCAAATCCTCAGAAAATGTCCTAGACTCAAACCTGTAACCTGTTGATTGCCTGTGACATGCTCTAATATCAATTGGGACTCTTATGAAGGGTGAAGGTTACAATGATGTACTGGTTTAATTGCTATATTCACTGAATATGAAACATTCGCCATATACCAGTAATGCTTAGAAAACTGTGTGGGATTCATTTTCTGAGGATTTGAGCTTGCCGATCATCATGTATTGTAATAATAATCACTACGGTATATATTTTGCATAACATGTTTAATAAAAGACTTACTTTGGTTATACAGTAGAACCTGAGTTTTACAACCACCCCTGTTGCCAAGCAAAAGTGGTTGTAAATTACATGTGGTCGTAAATGGCAGTTAATGATGTGACGTCATGCAAGCCATAATTATTGGAAGATACTATTACGTTTACAACTATATTATGTGTTCGCTAGTCGACTAAAAGATGGCTTTATAATTTAAAACCAATATAATATTTCTTAATAAAGAAAGAAAACCAGATAATTTTGGAAAAAAGCACTGTTTGAACAGAGCTTGCTTGAACAGACCAATGCGTACGTACTTCATCTCTAAAAATTCGCTCATGACAGGTTAAATTTTGTGTTTGGGATGCTAAAAGTGGTCGCTGGTCGTGTTTGGCAGGTGGTCGTTAATTACAGGTACCTTTTAACTATAAATGGTCCATGCTAGAAAAAGTGGTCGTAAATGGCAGGTGGTTGTAAAAACACAGGTTTTACTGTAGTAAATTATTATTAACTGTTATCTGTATTTTAATTAGGTTGTTTCTTGCTTTTCAAAATATTATAGATGCAGTTGCAATTTTGCCATTCCTGCTTAAACAAAACTAAGAGATTTTGGTAAGTTTGACTCAAAGTTTGAGTTTATCTATACCTTCACAAATCTGTATGATTTTTAAATAATAAATTTAAAAAAAAATTCACCTTACCAACAAAAACTGGGTGTTCAGTGGATGTACATGGTACATCCGGTACCTGTTAATGTTTAAGTTTGTCAAAGTGTGTACACTCACAAGCATTATTGATCAAGTATTTATGATACCTGTACTACTAGAATTCATGTTGTTTCACCAATTGACTGAATTGAGGCCACCAAATACCATAAATTAAAGGTATGCTTTAGCTGTCCTAAAATTAACATTCTGTCTAAAAGCCATCCAAATAATAAACAGCCACCCGAAAGCTGTGTTAACCAGGATTCAGAATTTATAATATACATGTATAGTTGTATGTATTATCATAATGTTTTAGTATATAATTCTGGGTAATATACTAATCACATTAGCTTGGTGACAATGAAAAATTGCAGTCGTATTAAATCAATTGGGAGAATGTAATGCTGTGTATAGAGATGTAGTTGCATGTATTATAATCAATGACCAATATGTTCAATACTTATTGGAACCCTGGTAATACAACATTTGGAGGCTTAATTCCTATGGTAGAAGGCGCTTGTCAACATCCCCCCCACTATTCCCACTATGTTTCGAGCTTAACCTCAGCTGCTACAGAGCTATACCGTATATAAAATTATATACAACTGCTTGGAGGCACAAATTCTGTATAAATTTCTGTCTTCATGCTGTCAATTTTGTAACTGTATCTATTAAATAATAATAACTGATGAAATGATCTTGTATGTGAATATTTTAGCAAGGCTATTTAAAACAAGTTACATCTTGCTCTTGCACCTGTGTCAATTGTAATTTAACAGCAGGAGAAAACCTAGCTGAAAGCCTGGCATTGCACTAATGGAGTGTTCTTGTGTGACATCAATACTGCCGTGTTGGAGGGCAACTTCATAGCACTGATGTTCAGGAGAGCAGATAATGCAATTTCAGTTTGCCCTCCAACAGTGGAATTCTTGGATATCTAAATTATGGATAAGTATACAAATTCTTAATTTCATTTAACTTTTCATTTAGGAAAAGTATGTTCTAAGTTCATGAAAGACTCCCCAAGCCAAGTTGTGCAAAAAATTAACATGAAGTGTGTGGAGGGGAGGCGGCCCCAAAGACCCAGAATGGATTCAAGTTTAAATGCTGGACAGAAGTAATGGGAACATTTAATTTAAACTGTCTCTTGTGCTTAATATAGTTACATATAAATATAGTTACATAATATAGTTTTATGTTATATTTATATAATTATGCTTATTTTCATCTAGATATTATTTTATACTTGTTTTCATGAATATACAGTAATTTATGTCATCCAACTCTTCGACCTATCTCATCTGCTAGGGAGAGCTTGGAGTAGACAGATGATACATGGGCGATCGTCAAGCTCATATCCTCAGAAATATTATTCTGATTCCCTGTCAGGAATCGAACCTGTAACCTTCTGACTGCCAGTGAGACACTCCAACCATTGAACCACCGAGACAGGGTTTATTTTAGGGGGCTAAGGGGGTCATTTCCCCCCCCCCTTGAAAAATATTTGCCCCCCCCCATTGAAAAATATTTTCCCCCTCTTGTAAATGGCCAAGGCGCTCAATCCGCCCCCAACAAATTTTCAGTATGGGGTGTTTTTCCCTCTCTTGTTTTATTTTCTGAAAGAAACCCTGCACCAAGACTCGAGGGAGAGCGAAGGTTACAATGATGTAATGGTGCAATTGATATACGTACTGCCTATGCGGGCATTAAATATAGTAACTGCCGCATAGGTAGTATGTATATCAATCGCACACTTACATCATTGTAACCTTCACTCTCCATCCGAGTCTCGGTGGCTCAATGGTTAGAGCGTCTCACCGGCAATCAGAAGGTTGCAGGTTCGATTCCTGTCAGGGACTCTGTCCTGTCGGAATAATTTTTCTGAGGATATGAGCTTGACGATCGCCCATGTATTGTCTAATTTATGTCATGATAATAAATTATTTTAATTTGTATTTTGTTGGCACATCTATACTTGACAATTGCAGCAATAATGTAGCTGGCCAAATTATCCTAAACTACAAATGAAAACAAATATGGCTTTTCTATTATGGGTAAATGTTTCTGCCGTGTAAATTGTATGACCTATAGTTTGCCCATACTTGAATAGTTTTTCTATGCGGAAAGAATCAAGCCATATTATTTCCATAGACATGCCAAGGGTTTTTCCATAGATTACAGAAAAGAGAGAACTAATGGTATCACTATTGTGCTCCATATAATTTCCATATTGACTATATGGGAACAGTATGGATTTTTGCCAATTTCCTACAATTTCCATACATGTATATTGTATATGACAGAATAGATGATTATATGGTTGTGGTACGGAGAGTTACTAGTGTCCATAGTAAAACCATACTTATGCCATACCTAGCCTATAGCTCAACCCACACCGTTTCCTTACTTGATTTCATTTAAGATTTGCGTTTGTTTTTGCTTATGTGTTGTGAGTCTTCGGGTGGACTCAACTAAAAGATTATTCGATAGGCACATTAATGCCACAATAGAAATGTCATCCTATCTTGTTTGCCAGCATATACAATGTTATTTTTAAAGTTTGGTGCACCACTTATTCATTATAATATAGCCTTGAGGATCGAATTGGACGTTCTTGCAGATGACTTGTTCGTAATTGTATAAGATAATTATTTTTATGCACATCTTAAACGTTTCCACATTTTCATTCAATAAAGATTTAACAACTGCAGCTATATAATGTATTTTGAGTGGATATTTTCCTTTAGTTGTAATGAAGAGCTTCACCATATTCAACTCGCGTACTGCGATTCCGTTTTACTCACTTTGAGTAAATTGCGCGTAATATTTACTCGGCTTCTGAGTATGATTTACTCTCATTTTGAGTAATCTCATATTTTACTCAAAAAAAGGTGTCATTGTGGATGCATTTGGTTTACTCATATTTTTGAGTAAGTTTTACTCATATCTTTGAGTAAGTTTTACTCACAGTATATGCGTAAGTTTTACTCACAGTATATGCGTAAGTTTTACTCACAGTATATGAGTAAGTTTTACTCACAGTATATGTGTTAGTTTTACACACTATTTGGTGTCACTGTGGATGCATCGTTTTACTCAATATTTTGAGTTAATTCTACACAGTATTTTTTGCAGTGTGCCAAATGTTATTATAGTCTACTCAACATATATATATATATATATATATATATATATATATATATATATATATATACCAGTTTTGAGGTAAGCGAAAATCTATTATTTGCTCTAACTATATGTTGTTGAGCACTCTTTGCATTTCGTAGACCAAAACCTACACGTATATATATATATATATATATATATATATATATGTATTTAACAAATAGATTCCATTTTGCCGTTGTCTGTTCAGTTATAGATGCACAGATGACGTCAGAACGGGTAAGAACAAAAAAGTGGCACACGAGACGGAGTCGAGTGGGTCACTGATGTTCTTACCACGTTCTGACGTCCTCTGTGTATCTATAACTGAACAGACAACAAAAAATGGAATCTATTTGTTTTATACAATCAAAAACAACCCAAAGGTTTATCCACCATATATACAGAACTCGTGATTAGGCTCTCGCCAACGGCTTCCGTAGCTCAGTGGTCAGAGCACTGCACTAGCATCGCAGGGTCGCGGGTTCAATTCCAGCCGGAAGGCCTTGAAGTTTCATTTTTCGCAACTGGTCCCGGTTTGGTCTTAAAATATATGTATGTATTCCAACACTCGAAATTTTCCTTCACCATAAATCCTTTTCAACATGTAGTTTGATCGAGTGAAATGCCAAATATTACCTATAATAAACCCAGAATCTTATCCCAGCATTACCATCATATATACAGAACTCGTGACTAGGCTCTCGGCAACGGCTTCCGCGTCGCTCAGTGGTCAGAGCACTGCACTAGCATCGCAGGCCGCAGGGTCGCGGGTTCAATTCCAGCCGGAAGGCCTTGAAGTTTGGTCCCGGTTTGGTCTTAAAATGTATGTATTCCAACAATCGAAATTTTCCTTCACCATAAATCCTTTCAACATGTAGTTTGATCGAGTGACCGGATTCACATTGTTTTTCATCCTCATGGGAATAAAAAACAACACGAATCCGATTATTAAACGTAGCCTGAGACACGGTCTCAGGAGAACTATGATATTCCAACTAGCTAAGGGATATACCAGGATATATAGTTATTTTTGTTGTCAATGTCCTTTTAATTACGTCATTTATCCTTACCATTGTAGCTTTTACATACATACGAGAATTTCAATGAACAATGATTATCATTCCATTTTCCATTCTGTCTGATCATATGGACGCAATCTTCTTGTCTTGAAACATCATTTGGCTCATTAACGTTCCAATTGTTGTAACCACCATATGCAGTACCGTCAACCCATTTATAATTACTTTCAGAGCCAATATCATTTAAACCAATCCAGAAATCCGTAGATTGTCTAGTCCTGTGAGAAAAAATATTGGATTACAACATCGATTTAATATAATCCCGCTTTTGATTGGCTGTCGCGCGTTGTGATTGATGGAGCACGAGAATTTCAAGCGACCAATCAAAAATATTCCAAATATTCGTAAGGAGAAAGTTATTTTTAATCAACGAAAGAAAGTTTGCTTTTCATTATTTTGTGGCTCAATCTATGCTATAAAAGGAATGGTTCATGGTTGTACGTGCTCCATCGAGTTATGAATGTATTGGCAACATAAGTACGGTTGAGAGTCTTCAGACAAGAGCCACAAAGTTTATTTTAAATTTGTATTGGAGGGGTAATATTAGCTATCACGATATCCTGTTAAAACCTCATCTCTTACCCATATCATACAGGAAAATTCATATTATTCATTCTCTTTGTTCAGTGCATAAAAATGCGGCGACTTCGTTGTTGAGGTTAACGTCGCGTCATAAACCTCTGTTAGTAACTTGAGCTACTATATTATTCCAATCAACGAATATATTCAGCCTAGAATAATCATTCGTTCTACTCGCAACACTTCCAAACTCGACGTGCCTTGTACCTAAGTGTCGTATACTAAACCTTTTCAAATTAGCTATTTAATCGAATTCCTACGGTTTGGAATAATCTGCTAGTCTCTCTTCGTGCTACTAACTATCTTAATCTGTTTAACTCTCACTATAATAAGACGGCAATTAAATCTTTCATGTCCGGCCCAGTCAAAATGGGTCGTACAAGATTGATGAAGGTCGTGAATCGAAAAACAGAGCACACGATAACGCAAGATTAAAAATTGGAAATCGACAAGCGCCAGGCACATGTGATCCACTCTCACACGCCAAGTTTGATTTGATTTCATAAAAAAACTCTGCGATTGGTGGCATTTTGAATTTTCATGATGCTACGCGGGCGTGCAAGATGGCCTTTTCTAGAAAAATGATTTATGATAATTAATTCTAATTCATATTAATATATTGTGCCTTGTTCTGGAAATTTAAAAGCATTGGTAAAAGCCGGTTTATTGGGTATTCATAAAATGTGTAGCTTTCGCTAGCCTCTCGTGTGGCTTCTTTTCCCCGAGTCAAATAGCTTCCAACGCTGTTTTACCAGTTCCCTGCAATCCCAGCCAAAACATTGCTCGCACAGCCTTGGAAGCGATTTGACTCGGAAAAAAGAAGTCACAGAGTTACCTGCGGCTAAGCTTTCGCAAAAGTTATGGTTATTTCCAGAGATATCAATAGAACAAAGAGTTAGTTCAATTTTGGATGTTTTTCAGCAGGACAGGAAAAAGTTAATTCTTATAATGTTAACAACTTTATCAATTGGAAATCAATGTGTCCTAAATGTTGTTCCACTCATAATACCCTGTCTTCAAATTCTTGTTTCTATTAATCTAATGCTACAGTGTCATTATTTATGGTCCTAGCAACGAGTTTTATTAATGTTTATGGAATTCATTGATAATTCATCAAGAAAATTAAAAAGTAATTAATATTTTATCTGCCTCTTTAACACAGGATATAACATCGATTAATAAAACATCAATGTTTTATCCAAGTTAATAGACAACTAGTGGCTTAACCTGGGTCATTTTCGAGATAAAATGACTTGTTTGTACGTTTCTACGACTTTCAAGCAAAGTATTCATCACTCTAGTCCGTCAGTTCTATTTAACAAATAGATTCCATTTTGCCGTTGTCTGTTCAGTTTTGATGCACAGATTACGTCAGAACGTGGTAAGAACAAAAAAGTGGCCCAAGAGACGATAGTCGTGTGGGTCACTGATGTTCGTCTGTCCTCTAATAGATCATGGCCAACAACCAATGGGAATGCGCGTAGTAAACAGGTTATTGTATAAAGTCAGATAAAATATTCGTGTCCGATCTTTATGGGCATTTAACATTGGTTCAACTTCGGTCGCTATTGTAAATGCCCACAAAATTTCATGGCCCATCAGAGATTATTGAAAACGATTCATGACCTACCCTGTGTTATACATCTACAGTATGTCAATCACTTCGAACTGACCATCGTCACTTTCTCCATAAACTGAAAAATTAGTCACATATTTATTTACCAATGTTTTAGTAAAATTGGGTTAGGGTTATATTTGATAAAGACACAATGTACCTCAATTGTAATGCCACCACACCTTCGTAGATTAACTCTATTACAAAATCATCCTCAGAGAAATATGAAGAGATCATTTTCATGATTATTTCACACTGCCGAAGTTTTTTATTTAAAAATATTTTTGAAATTTAAAATTTTTGTTGACTTCGGAAGTGTAAGATAATCATGAAAACTATTAACATTAACAGGATTTATAAATTTTTGCTTCTTATATTATAAATTTTATTTCTTATTTTGAATTGATTTTGGATTTATTTTTATTTTGAATGATTTTATTTTGAATGTTATTGTATAGTAATTATACAATGAGTTCAAATTGGCTATATTTGTTTCATGGCCCACCAGTTGCACAATAAATACTTAATGGCCCCCCTAATTGATGAAAATAATCATCCAAATTTCCTTGGGCCCACCCTAGCAGTTACTTTTTGACCGATCTCTAACTCGATGGAGCATGCCAAACCATGAATTTTTTTTAATTAATCAACCTGAAAATGTTAATCACAATTTAACAAATAGAAATCTATCTTCCTTTCATAATGTATTCCTGTTATAAGTACAAAGATGACAAACAAAAATTCCTATAAAATTGTACTCCCTGCAAAAATTTCGAACCGCAAACCTTGATCCTTACAGTGACATAGCTATCGTCTGCACATCGATTACATTAGATGTTTCATGATTACCAGTCCGCTGGCGAAGGAAGTAGCGAAGAGCACCGTAGGTGGCACGCCTATTGCAAGGAGTCTATAGGGTCCCTCCCTCAGAATATATAAATATTAGAAATGAGGAGATGCTTACAAATACATTATTTTATAAACACGGTCTCCATAAAATGCAATTCATTGTTTAGTTATTAATTGAGTAAATATAAAAATAGAAGCACCGAAGGCAGAAAGCTAATAACGAAAACATACAAATAGGACCTATAATGCCAAGCATTTTGTTCAATTCACAACAATCAACATTCAATTCACCAAATGAGCAAAACAGACGGTAACACATCACGTCGCTGTGGTTGAGAGAAGCCACCAAGACGTCGACGACAACCGATCTCGCGCTCATACTGTACACCATTAATACAGCGCGTTTTAGTGATAGATAAAATATGAGATATATAACATTTTATATCTGATATACAAATTCGAGCCGAAGGCGATCGTTATAAAGATTGGACGCGAATATTCAATGGGCTTATCAAATTAATACACATACATGTTCATATCTATCTACTATCTTGAAGATACAAGTTGTTTTAGCTGACGAAATAGAAGGAAAAGTTTATGTAAATCAAGACGAATCTTTATCCGATTTAAAACCTCCGTCATGCCACTGACTTCCTTTGTTTTTTCTTCATAAATAATTAATATTCGGAGGCGTTGCTATACGACTCTGCGTTAGACAGATGTTCTAACAACTGAGCTATACATTACTCAATCAGTGTAGTATATATATCTATATATCCATGTACATAAAATACTACAGCATTTGTCATAACATTTGCTTTTCCATAAGATTCCATTTAGCTCATTGAGCATCTATGCAGGCCCCAAACAACCAACCATGCAGCCAGTCAATCAACCAAGCAATCAAATAATCAACCTAGCATACAACAAATCATATAATAAAACATAAAACCAATCAATCAAATAATAGCATCAAGTTGGAGCATAAGTCAGACACCTGAGACACTTACGTTAATAAATTTTTCAAAAAAAGATACTCAGCTTCGCTGTTAATACTTGTGAGATGTCCATTCATGCTTCGACATGTTGATTCTGCATCATTCCAACTTCTTATATCACTTGATGAATCGTTTCCGATAAAATAACACATGCCATTGAACAAGGTCCAGTTTTGTTTGCAGAAAGAAGAGCCTTAAGGAAAAATATTTTATATTAATGATAAGCTTTGAATGTTTGTTTTTACCGGTTGAAGATTTATAAAAACATCATCTTCAAGGTGTCATTATATCAATTTATCAATTTATGTCATTTTATCACTTATCAAGTCATTGGAAAGAACACAAGTGTAACATTTCTCAAGTATTGATATAGCCGTTCCGAAGGATCTTAAAAGAAAAGAGGTCAACGCAAATACGACCATCAGCACTCAAAACCGATTAAATGGCAGGAGGGGTTGCCAGATGTAATAATTCATACATGTAATAAATATATAATTTTGCTCACTAAATAATTAATCTAATATTAGAAAATTATGAAAAATTGCACTTTCGCCGAAGGGCATGTGCAATTTTGGCACAATTTTCAAATATCATTCGTAGTGTAAATCGAGAGGAGGTGCGAAGGTCGTCCCTGGATGCATTGCGCTCGGTTTTCTTCGTATTTGCTCTGGTGTGTTAGTTTCAGAAAGGTGTTTACAAACCTTACAAACTTAAACATCCACCAATTTAGTCTCTTTTCATTCTTTATTAAATACTTATTTACTGGCATTGAGGGAAACATTTTTTACCGGCGAATGTTGCTAAGCGGAAACTGTATTGTTTCTAGGCGTAAACGCAGCACAATTGACATCAATGAATAAACTCCGGACAAGTTTGTAGCGAAAAACAGAGATATTATTTTATAATAATAAATATAAATAATAATTTATTAATTTATATAACGCTCTAACTATAGATATTCTAAAGCGCTGATAAAAATAATTGATTTTCTAATATTTACAATCAACAGTATAATAACAATTAGCTAAATAAAAAGTAATCTGATCTTAATCCTGAAAATTGAAAGCTTCCTTAAAAAGATAAGTTTTCAACTGTTTTTTAAAAATGTCAACATTTGTTAAGTTTCTAATATTTGTGGGGAGAGCATTCAACAGTGTAGGTCCCGAAACGGCAAAAGCACGATCTCCAGTAGGTAACCCCTCCCATCTACCGACCAAAGGGATGCCGCCTCATTAGTATTTCAATAGAACAATAGGCCGAACAAAGAGCGTTACGTACAAAAAGTAATTAGTATTGTTAGCGTGACGAACGCATAGCATGCCTTTTTATTAAACATTCCGTGTGAGGGACATGTGAGGGATGAAAGTAATTACCTCTAAGCCTCTTTCACCTTTACAATCCCTAACCCTAGTCTCGTGTACCTTTGGGTCCCCCATCGTATACTTAGGCGGTTCTCTCTGTGAAGAAATTAGCGTTAAGAACTAGCCCTATTCCACCTTCATAATCCTAAATTTAATTATATATTTGGAATATCACCGATTGCCGTGCGATTTCCTAAGCGTTCGACTGAACCTATACAGTATGTCTTCGTTCGAATGGATCTGTGTTTTCACTGCATCTATACAAAGAGATGAACCCTAATAATTTTGGCCGTATTAGGCTTATCTCGCTTTAGTGTACACAATTCCTATGATGAAGATCTCAAACACATTTGACTTGGAAAAAATATAAAGTTAAATCGTCTTGGTTAAATTGGATGACTCGGCTATTTTATGACGCCGTTGTCATGATGTATATTCACGTTGTTAAGGTTAAGATTTGCATACATGCTCATGAATTTGGCCGAATTATCGCGAATTATATCTCGCGTTAGTACACGGGATTCCAATGGAGGAAGAAACCCTTCGGGAAACAGTGTTATGAACTGTTCAAGATCTCAAACGCATTGACATAGAAAAATAATAAGTCGTCACTTAGTTTTGGCGTAAAGTATTCTGAAGAAACTATTCGCAAAATGATCATAAATTACAAAATAATGTTTCCTGGCAGAAGTTCTGAAGTATTATATAATTGGTTGAACGGCTTTACTTCATAGAGAACGACGGAGCGAGGAGTTAGAACGTGGATATAAAGCGAATTAACTAAACTAGCAGCTTGAATAAATTTATCCACCTGATCTTAGATAAAAGCGTGGGAGCCATAAGCGTTCAAACGGGCAGAAATAACTTGCCGAGTAATCATTTCGGGAGAATTATCACTTATCTAACCTTCGTTTATCGATTAAGCGATTCATGTGTCGAAGAAACACTTCGGGAAGCAGTGTGAACAACTGTTCAAGATCTCAAACATAGTAATAACGACGCTGTGCTACGGTCTGATTTGAATATTGGTTGGTTTTGAACGAGAGGAAGACGTTAAAAAGTCATTAGTCTGCTGTGCTTCAACAACTTTACGCCTGATTTGAATATTAGTAAATTAGGTTTGAACGAGAAAAAGTCATTAAAAGGTCATTAGGTAAAGGCGAATGCGTGGGTTAGAATTCGTTTCGTCTAACGATTACAAGGCTGCTTTTTTTGTTAACTAGCACTCGGAGAGATATTTGCGACTCCAATGAACTTTGTTCACGGTCTATCTCGTTGTTGGGAAACGAAATGGGCCTGGTTTGACTGATCTTTCTGCCAGGTATGTTGATGCAAAACACGCTTTAATATCAGCGTTGTCTTATCCTTATCCTTATGTTAATTTATCCTTATCCTTATCTTAATTTATCCTTATCCTTATCTTAATTTATCCTTATCCTTATCTTAATTTATCCTTATCCTTATCTTAATTTATCCTTATCCTTATCTTAATTTATCCTTATCCTTATCTTAATTTATCCTTATCCTTATCTTAATTTATCCTTATCCTTATCCTTATCCTTATCCGTATCCTTATCCGTATCCGTATCCGTATCCGTATCCGTATCCGTATCCGTATCCTTATCCTTATCCTCATCCTTATCCTTATCCTTATTTTTATCTTTATCTTTATCTTTATCTTTATCTTTATCTTTATCTTTATCTTTATCCTTATCCTTATCCTTGTTCTTATTCATATCCTAATCCTTATCCTTATTCTGATCAGGGATTATCTTTGATTCGGGATGATCTTTGATCGGGGATGATCTTTGATCGGGGATGATCTTTGATCAGGGATGATCTTTGATCAGGGATGATCTTTGATCCGGGATGATCTTTGATCCGGATGATCTTTGATCAGGGAGGAATAATCTTTGATCAGGGATGATCTTTGATCAGGGATGATCTTTGATCAGGGATGATCTTTGATCAGGGAGGGATAATCTTTGATCAGGGATGATCTTTGATAAGGGATGATCTTTGATCAGGGATGATCTTTGATCCGGGATGATCTTTGATCAGGGATGATCTCTGATCAAAGATCATCCCGGATCAAAGATCATCCCTGATCAAAGATCATCCCGGATCAAAGATCATCCCTGATCAAAGATCATCCCTGATCAAAGATTATCCCTCCCTGATCAAAGATCATCCCTGATCAAAGATCATCCCTGATCTAAGATTATCCCTCCCTGATCAAAGATCATCCGGATCAAAGATCATCCGGATCAAAGATCATCCCGAATCAAAGATCATCCCGAATCAAAGATCATCCCTGATCAAAGATCATCCCAGTTCAAAGATCATCCCGAATCAAAGATAATCCCTGATCAGAATAAGGATAAGGATTAGGATATGAATAAGAATAAGGATAAGGATAAGGATAAGGATAAAGATAAGGATAAGGATAAAGATAAAGATAAAGATAAAGATAAAGATAAAGATAAAGATAAAGATAAAGATAAAGATAAAGATAAAGATAAAGATAAAGGTAAAGATAAAGATAAGGATAAGGATAAAGATAAGGATAAAGATAAAGATAAGGATAAAGGTAAGGATAAAGATAAGAATAAGGATAAAGATAAGGATAAGGATAAAGATAAGGATAAAGATAAGGATAAAGATAAGGATAAGGATAAAGATAAGGATAAGGATAAAGATAAGGATAGAGATAAAGATAAGGATAAAGATAAAGATAAAGATAAGGATAAAGATAAAGATAAGGATAAGTATAAGGATAAAGATAAGGATAAAGTTAAGGATAAAGATAAAGATAAAGATAAGGATAAAGATAAAGATAAGGATAAAGATAAAGATAAGGATAAATTAAGATAAGGATAAATTAAGATAAGGATAAGGATAAGACAACGCTGATATTAAAGCGTGTTTTGCGTCAACATCCCTGGCAGAAAGATCAGTCAAACCAGGCCCATTTCGTCTCCCAACAACGAGATAGACCGTGAACAATGTTCATTGGAGTCGCAAATATCTCTCCAATTGCTAGTTAACCAAAAACGCAGCCTTGTAATCGTTAGACGAAACGAATTCGAACCCACGCATTCGCCTTTACCTAATGACCTTTTAATGACTTTTTCTCGTTCAAATGACCTAATTAACTAATATTCAAATCAGGCGTAAAGTTGTTGAAGCACAGCAGACTAATGACTTTTTAACGTCTTCCTCTCGTTCAAAACCAACCAATATTCAAATCAGACCGTAGCACAGCGTCGTTATTACTATGTTTGAGATCTTGAACAGTTGTTCACACTGCTTCCCGAAGTGTTTCTTCGACACATGAATCGCTTAATCGATAAACGAAGGTTAGATAAGTGATAATTCTTCCAAAATGATTACTCGGCAAGTTATTTCTGCCCGTTTGAACGCTTATGGCTCCCACGCTTTTATCTAAGATCAGGTGGATAAATTTATTCAAGCTGCTAGTTTAGTTAATTCGCTTTATATCCACGTTCTAACTCCTCGCTCCGTCGTTCTCTATGAAGTAAAGCCGTTCAACCAATTTAAAACTCTTAGATATATAATACTTCTTCTGCCAGGAAACATTATTTTGTAATTTATGATCATTTTGCGAATAGTTTCTTCAGAATACTTTACGCCAAAACTAAGTAATGACTTATCAATTAGTTTGAGATCTTGAACAGTTCTTCACACTGTTTCCCGAAGGGTTTCTTCCTCCATTGGAATCCCGTGTACTAACGCGAGATATAATTCGCGATAATTCGGCCAAATTCATGAACATGTATGCAAATCTTAACCTTAACAACGTGAATATACATCATGACAACGGCGTCAAAAATAGCCGAGTCATCCAATTTAACCAAGACGATTTAACTTTATATTTTTTCCAAGTCAAATGTGTTTGAGATCTTGAACAATTCTTCGCACTGTTTCTCGAAGTGTTTCTTCATCATAGGAATTGTGTACACTAAAGCGAGATAAGCCATAATACGGCCAAAATTATTAGGGTTCATCTCTTTGTATAGATGCAGTGAAAACACAGATTCATTCGAACGAAGACATACTATATACGTTCAGTCGAACGCTTAGGCAATCGCACGGCAATCGGTGATATTCCAAATATATAATTAAATTTAGGATTATGAAGGTGGAATATGTCTAGTTCTTAACGCTAATTTCTTCACAGAAAGAACCGCCTAAGTATATGATGGGGGCCCAAAGGTACACGAGACTAGGGTTAGGGATCGTAAAGGTGAAAGAGGCTTAGAGGTAATTACTTTCGTCCCTCGCATGTCCCTCACACGGAATGTTTAATAAAAAGGCATGCTATGCGTTCGTCACGCTAACAATACTAATTACTTTTTGTACGTAACGCTCTTTGTTCGGCCTATTGTTCTATTGAAAGACTAATGAGGCGGCATCCCTTCGGTCGGTGGATGGGGTGGGGTGGGGGGGGGGGGGGGGCGGCGGTTACCTACTGGAGATCGTGCTTTTGCCGTTTCGGGACCTACACTGTGGAATGCTCTCCCCACAAATATTAGAAACTTAACAAATATTGACATTTTAAAAAAAAACAGTTGAAAACTTATCTTTTTAAGGAAGCTTTCAATTTAAAGGATTAAGATCATATTACTTTTTATTTAGCTAATTGTTATTATACTGTTGATTGTAAATATTAGTAAATCAATTATTTTTATCAGCGCTTTAGAATATGTATAGTTAGAGCGCTATATAAATTAATAAATTATTATTTATATTTATTATTATAAAAAAATATCTCTGTTTTTCGCTACAAACTTGTTCGGAGTTTATTCATTGATGTCAATTGTGCTGCGTTTACGCCTAGAAACAATACAGTTTCCGCTTAGCAACATTCGCCGGTAAAAAAATGTTTCCCTCAATGCCAGTAAATAAGTCTTTAATAAAGAATGAAAAGAGACTAAATTGGTGGATGTTTAAGTTTGTAAGGTTTGTAAACACCTTTCTGAAACTAACACACCAGAGCAAATACGAAAAAAACCGAGCGCAATGCATCCAGGGACGACCTTCGCACCTCCTCTCGATTTACACTACGAGTGATATTTGACGTTAACAATATTAATTACTTTTTGTACGTAACGCTATTTGTTCGGCCTATATATTGTTCTATTTAAATACTAATGAGGCGGCATCCCTTTGGTCGGTAGATGGGGGGGGGGGGGGGGGGGGGGTGTTACCTACTATCTCCAAAGGGCTGTATGTATAATACCAATTGCTCAGTGGACCGGAGATGATACCGCCCTGTAGATTTTGCTTGCAAGAGGTCTCGGATGTAGTTGGGAGTGAGACCATGTAATGCCTTGAAAACAAGCAAAAGAATCTTAAAATGAACGCGATATTTCACAGGAAGCCAGTGCAGGTGAATCATGATGGGAGTGATATGATCAAACTTAGGGATCAAGCATACCAAACGGCCAGCGACATTGAGTATTCTCTGCAGTCGGTCGTACTGATATTGCGGGAGTCCAAAAAGAAGCGAATTACAGTAGTCAAGATGACATGTGACAATAGCATGAACTAACATTTTTATAGACTCCTCCGTTACAAATTTCCTAATTTGACGAATGTTGTAAAGGCTGAAGAAGGCTTTACGGCATATCTTTCCAACATGAACATCCATGGACATGTTCTTGTCAAACCATGTTCCTAGGTTCCGTACGCAATCCACAGGTTCTATGATCTACTCGCCAACACTAACCGACCTAATAGTAACTTTAGATAGTTGTTGGCGTGAACCTATGATAAGAAAGTCGGTCTTGGTGTCGTTTAGTAGCAGTCTGTGAGAAACCATCCACGCACGAACCTCTGCCACACAGTTCTCAATAATTTTTACTGCGTCCTCTTGAGAGGTCGGAAAATCCGGACTGAAGGAAAAGTATAATTGAGTGTCATCCGCGTATCCGTGGGCGTTGGGAAGATGCCTGGAGACGATCTTGAACAGACCTGACGAGTAGAGCAGGAAGATAATAGGGCCTAAACAGCTACCTTGAGGAACACCAGAACTCAGGTCAAATATTTTTGATTTTTGATCATCACGCGTTGTTTTCGTGAAGTAAGAAACGACTCGAGCCATTTTTGAGCATGTCCGATTATACCAACATCTTTATCAAGGATGTTCAGTAAGATACTATGATCAATAGTATTAAAAGCTGCACTAAAATCAAGTAGGATGAGAAGTGTAATCTCCTGCTTGTCCATGTTTGTGAGAATGTCACTTTGGACTTTGAGGAGTGCAGTTTCTGTTGAGTGGAATTTACGGTACGATGACTGATTTTCTGGCAGAGGAGCATTACTTGCACAATGAGTAAATAACTGTGTAATCACAGCCTTCTCAACCGCCTTAGCCATAAAAGGTAGATTACTAACTGGTCGGAAGTTATTAAAAATCAAATCAAGTCCCAGTTTTTTCAGTGTAGGAAGGACGATTGCAATCTTCCAATTATCGGGAACATAATAATAATAATAATAATAATAGTTTTTATTACCCATCTTTAGTATAAAAATACAATGGATTTACATAATTAGAGTCTCATAAATAAATAGCTAGTACTTAGCTTACAATATAGAATATTATATAAAATATTAAAACAATTTTGTTCTCGTCTATTTAAAATTATGTTATAAAAATGGTAAGCATTAGCGAGAGTTTCTATATTTCAGAGAAATTGCTCTTGGAATAAAAGAAAGTTCATGTCTTTTGGTGCGCGAAAAGATAGGAGGCCGGCCACTATCAGTCCTTAGGTCGTATAAGTGTGTTCTTGGTAAAGGTAATAATTTATTGCATGGATGGCTTGTATCACTTTGGATTCGTTGGAGTTCACGGATAGTGAGATCGTCCCGTCTATGCTTTAGGCTTTGTAAATGGTCACGGGGAAGACCTAGAATTCTCAGGCTCCTAGTTTGGATGTTTTCTACTTCATCTTCTAGGTATTGCGGGATTCCACTCCATATCGGTGCTGCGTACTCTAGTATAGGTCTAATTTTAGTTTGGTAGCACGTAATGCCGACATCTGTTGGTAAGTTTGCTCTGCGACATTCTCTCAAGCAGAAGAATACCCTCCTTGTAGAGATAAATTGACCATTTGTGTGATGACTGGTGTTAGTACATCACAACACTGTTTCAGTAGCCATGTTGGAATGGGATCAAGGTCACAAAAGGCATTAGAGGAACCCATGATAATCTCGCGCACTTCCTCTTCTGAGATCGATTGAAACTGCTCCAATGTGACACTAGGTGCACAAAATTCCATTTCCGGTGGGTCGACTGCGATGTTGTCAATATCGGCTTTGATGAGCAAAATTTTCTTGTAGAAAAATTCACCAAAACTATCAGCCAGAAGATGGGGGTCATCATACGGTGGTAGTAGGTCAGCCTGTTGTTACAGAGGGAGTTAATAACATTAAACAGTTTCCTCGAATTCCCAGAACATTGATCAATCAGATCTGAATAGTGAGCTTTCCTAGCATCATTTAGACGCGCTGAATAATCATCACGTAATTGTCACATTGAAGACCAGATGCCCAAGCCGACGTAACATATATTACAAACATTCCCTGCAACAACTGGAGTTTTTGCAAAACAAACAACTCTAATTAAAAGCGTTTTCAAACTTCCAGTGTAATACATGTCGGCAAGAAGTCCGCTTGCTCTTGCTCCCAGAATCCCCGGGAAATAATTTCATGACAGGGAAAAACGACGCCCGTTTGAATATCCGGCTGCGTACTCCCTTGCTTTTAATCTCCAAAGTTAAAGTGCCCCTGTGATCAAATTTTTGGTATCCCGAATTTTTACATATTTTTAAAGAGCATGGTTACTTAACTTGCCAAATTTCAAGCAATTGCGAGCATGGGAAGTCGCCTTTTCAGACTGTTTTTATGAGATATGTCCAGCATAGGCATTGGATAGCAGCTGCTTTAGATTGGTTTCCAGTTGTTACAGGTGGTTTGTTATTACTGACTATTTGATGCCTACCACCTGTGTCAGATTGTAGCAGGTGCTAGCAGCTGCTTACCACCTGTGTCAGGTGGTTGCAGGTGGTAGATTGGTCCATTGGTCTTAGTGTATGGCGTTGTAAGTGGTGTAAATGGTGCAATTGGTAGCAGGTGCTAGCAGCTGCTTACCACCTGTGTCAGGTGGTTGCAGGTGGTAGACTGGTCCATTGGGTCTTAGTGTATGGGCTTGTAAGTGGTGTAAATGGTGCAATTGGTAGCAGGTGCTAGCAGCTTCTTACCACCTGTGTCAGGTGGTAGCAAGTGGTAGATTGGTCCATTGGGTCTTAGTGTATGGGCTTGTAAGTGGTGTAAATGGTGCAATTGGTAGCAGGTGCTAGCAGCTGCTTACCACCTGTGTCAGGTGGTTGCAGGTGGTAGACTGGTGCATTGGTCTTGTGTATGGCGTTGTAAGTGGTGTAAATGGTGCAATTGGTAGCAGCTGCTTACCACCTGTGTCAGGTGGTTGCAGGTTAGCAGCTGCTTACCACCTGTGTCAGGTGGTTGCAGGTGGTAGATTGGTCCATTGGTCTTAGTGTATGGCGTTGTAAGTGGTGTAAATGGTGCAATTGGTAGCACGTGCTAGCAGCTGCTTACCACCTGTGTCAGATGGTAGCAAGTGGTAGATTGGTCCATTGGGTCTTAGTGTGTGAGCTTGTAAGTGGTGTAAATGGTGCAATTGGTAGCAGGTGCTAGCAGCTGCTTACCACCTGTGTCAGGTGGTTGCAGGTGGTAGACTGGTCCATTGGTCTTAGTGTATGGCGTTGTAAGTGGTGTAAATGGTGCAATTGGTAGCAGGTTCTAGCAGCTGCTTACCACCTGTGTCAGGTGGTTGCAGGTGGTAGACTGGTCCATGGGGTCTTAGTGTATGGGCTTGTAAGTGGTGTAAATGGTGTAGGTGGTATAGTGGTGCGCAGTGAAATTATAGTCCTGGAACGAATCTACTATTGTTCAACATGGCGTCCTTATAAGTGATAGCATGAAATATATTTTTAGATGGTTTTTTGTTTATCAGTTGTTGGGCGCTGTGTATTTTAATGTTATTTCGTTTAGTGAATTTGTTTGTAAATTTATATTCGGAGAGCGAATTGAAGAAAAAGACGTGCAACGGTTTGTTTTGGAAAGCAAGAACTTCGAGTACATGTATGGAAACTCAGTTGCCGTCGTTTGAGGAACTCAACAGCGCTTGTTTAAACTCAGATTTCCCGATCTCTGCCATTTTGGTAAGCGAATTACAAAATTGTAGAAAGTGTAATCGACAATTGGTGTTAGACGGTTCGTTTAAAAGGGTTGTGGTATACCATGCCGTTCGTGGGACCTACGTCGGTTGTCGTTTGACAAATTGATGCGGGAAATGCAAAGTGTATTGTACATTTGTATGATGAAACGTTTTCTAAGAAGGAGTTTCTTCTTAGTACTGAAGACACTGCGATAGACATAAATATCCTAAAATACTACAAACAAGAATTTTTCTTGCGGCGTTACCATTTAAGACAAAGACAGCTGTATACAACACGTTTCATGGGTACGACACACTCAATAGCGGAATGACGATCACTGCTGAAGGGGAAGTTGAGGCCAATGGAAGATGGACTAAAAAATGATGGTCCAGTCAATATCGGTTTGATAACATTCTTGCAAGTCTTTCTCAATTTGATACAGCTTATTTTGTGAACGGTGCTTTTTAGTAACGCAGCAGCAAAGGACAAAGTGTTTGCGTCAAAAGAAATGCGGAATGGCTTGACGTTGGTTACGCACGTTTCTTTAATACATGAAACACGATGCTTAACCAATCAGCAATGGCAGGAAATGTCGCAAAAACAAAGAACCGTTGGGAAGTGCGGGTCAGGGTGGATTATGAACTGGCGGAAGCGAAAATGTTACATTTCGGCATTTTTTAAAGACAGTGTTGACAACAGTAAGCTGTCATTGAGTAACATGCATAGTGTGTCTAATAATTTAAATAAAGATATGTTATAATACTAGAAGTTACTATCGCAAGTGAATGTGAACGAAGATTTAATATTAGAAGGATTTGTTCGATTTGAAATATGACCGCTTGACCGCTAGATACCTGTAAATCGTTCAATTCAGAAATATTACAAACGTGAAGTTCGATTTGGCAAAATTGTCGCTTGAATGGAAAATTTATAACTTCGCGAGGCTTTCCAACCTCGTTACGATAGACCAGAATTTTAATTTTGGTGGATTCGTGTAAATATGGTGACATCCCGCATTCCCGCTCGTTAGTTCGATTTGAAATATTACCGCTCGACCGCTAGATAAGTCAGCAAATATTATAAACGTGAAGTTCGATTTGGCAAAAGTGCCGCTTCGCGAGTCTTGCTCGTTTCAAGTAAATGTTGTTGGAATTAGATGTATGGCGTTCAAATGGTCATATTGAATTTTGACATTATAAACGCGCCATATGAGTTACCGTAGTTTAATATTACAAGGCTATATGATTGCCTTTATACGTGGTTATTATTATTTATTTCATCCTCCATGCTACGGAAAATTTCTAGCATCATTCTGCTGGCATGCGCTTAATCCTGAACCTGTGTCAACCTCGTACCCAGGGTCTCATCTCCGCTCGCCACCGCCCCTGTGTCAGTCCCATAATTTACTCCAAATTCCAAAACGGTAATTTATTCAAAAAGGTGCAAGATTAGAATGCGTTCTCCTTCGTCGAACGCAATAAAATATTGAAATATTTTTATCTAAAGATAAGAGGGACTTCGCAAGTTCCTTAACAATGCACTGTCACTGTATTCCGCAACATGTTCTGTGATGGTAACACCGAGGCACGCACGAAGGCAGTATGAGAGTAATGCGTTATAAACATGGTCATGACTATAATTAATGCATGGTCTTTTTATAGCGACGCAATCAATGAAATATTGCCGGAATTAAAACGCGATACCTACAAATGTCTCAGAAAAGAAACCTATTTGGAAGCAAGCGTTGTTGTTGAAGATGGATTATGAATAGGCGGAAATGAAGAGCTTATACGCAGTACGCTAGATTTCGCCATTTTTGAAAGACACTGTTGACAACACTATGAGACCTATGACAACATTATTTATTCATTGAGTTACTTGAGTGACTATTGAGCATTGATATAAGATAAACATTGTTCTTGTTCTTATTTTAGAACTAAACCAATTTGAATGAATTTATAATAAAAATAATAAAAGTAACAATATTTGTGTGTAATGTTGATGGAAACTTCGGAAGTTCCTTAATGCACTGCGACTGCGTGGCCTGTTATATAACTACGCAATCACATGAAGTGTAGACACAAGAATAATACGTTATAAATTTGTGTGTATATAATATAATAGTGAGGGTTGTTTTCGAGAGCGATGCCTAACGTAAATCTATACCTTACCGCTAACCGTTCCGTATAAACTCTATAGACACGAAAAATAATGCGTGATAAATTTGTCTAAATGTAATGCGTGGTTGTTATTTTTGTATATGTAATAATGCTTGGTCATATAATTTAGAGAACGAGACAATCACATGAAATATTGAAACAGAAATTCCTTATAAATTTTCTCTACAGGGTGTATGTCACTAATGCGTGTTTTTTTGGAATTTTGAGGAGACAATCACATAAAGTATTGACAGAAATAATGCCATAACTTTGTTTATAATTATATGTAGTAATGCGTCGTCTTTTTGAGAACGAGGCAATCACATAAAGTATTGACAGAAATAATGCGTTATAAGCTGTCTATATATGTACTAATGCGTGGTCTTTTTGAGAATGAGACAATCACATAAAGTATTGACAGAAATAATGCGTTATAAACTGTCTATATGTACTAATGCGTGGTCTTTTTGAGAACGAGGCAATCACATATAAAGTATTGACAGAAATAATGCCTTATAAACTGTCTATATGCATTAGTAATGCGTCGTCTTTTTGAGGACGACGCAACCAAAATATAAAGTATTGACAGAAATAATGGCTTATAAAATTGAACGACCGCACGACAAAAACATATAATATTGTTTCATTGAATAGCGATATGTAATATGTTGCGTTGTTTTGAAATAGAACGAGGGCTACGAGGCAACATAATATTGTTTCATTCAATAGCGATATGTTGCGTAGTTTTGAAATAGAACGAGGCAACATAATATTGTTTCATTCAATAGCGATATATGTTGCGTAGTTTTGAAATAGAACGAGGCAACAACATATAATATTGTTTCATTCAATGGCAATATGTTGCGTATACAGGTAGTTTTGAAATAGAACGAGGCAACAACATATAATATTGTTTCATTCAATAGCGATTGGTTGCGTATTTTTGAAATAGAACGAGGCAACAACATATAATATTGTTTCATTCAATAACGATATACGTTGCGTAGTTTTGAAATAGAACGAGGCAACAACATATAATATTGTTTCATTCAATAGCGATATGTTGCGTAGTTTTGAAATAGAACGAGGCAACAACATATAATATTGTTTCATTCAATAGCGATATGTTGCGTAGTTTTGAAATAGAACGAGGCAACAACATATAATATTGTTTCATTCAATAGCGATATGTTGCGTAGTTTTGAAATAGAACGAGGCAATAACATTTGTTTCATTCAATAGCGATACGTTGCGTAGTTTTGAAATAGAACGAGGCAACAACATATAATATTGTTTCATTCAATGGCGATATGTTGCGTAGTTTTAAAATAGAACGAGGCAAAAACATATAATATTGTTTCATTCAATAGCGATATGTTGCGTAGTTTTGAAATAGAACGAGGCAACAACATATAATATTGTTTCATTCAATAGCGATATGTTGCGTAGTTTTGAAATAGAACGAGGCAACAACATATAATATTGTTTCATTCAATGGCGATATGTTGCGTAGTTTTAAAATAGAACGAGGCAAAAACATATAATATTGTTTCATTCAATAGCGATATGTTGCGTAGTTTTGAAATAGAACGAGGCAACAACATATAATATTGTTTCATTCAATAGCGATATGTTGCGTAGTTTTGAAATAGAACGAGGCAACAACATATAATATTGTTTCATTCAATACAATAGCGATATGTTGCACACAGAGATAATGCTGTATACCTTTGTTTATACGTAATGCGCGATCTTTTTGAGAACGAGGAAATTATAAGGTATAGATCCAAAAATAATATACCATTGTGCATTAAGGGACAATCGGACATATGATACTATACCCATGTAGCAGCTTGAAGCCACTATACCACCTGAAGCAGCTGCATGTCAATGGTTATATTGGACATGTATGGTTTTTATACGATGCCGCCATTGCTCGAACATGTTCCGGACGCTTAGGTTGCGATTAGAGGAAGTGACGTCAAAGACTCAACACGTGGCTAGTTATATATGAATATAAAGCTACTTGGGGAAAACTTTCTATTGTAACTTGTCGTATAATTCGTGTAATTTCCATAACGTTTTGTCACGTGTTGAGTGTCTGACGTCACAATCACATACTCTGCTGTGGAATCGCGGGCTCGTCTGGAACACGTTTTGAGCAATGGCAAACAAAATTTGGGTGATTTGTGATAGAATGTTTGTTATTCAATTTTTTGGCAAATGCGAACAGTTATTAACGTAAAATGATGTTCTGTAACAAAAAATGCCAGGAAACGTAATGTGATATTTCGTCGTAGGGGTACTTTGATCAACGGGATATAGCACAGCATTTTTTTCCTTTTGTGAAACCAGTCTTAAAAACCAGGATTTAAATTGATATCGTCCATGTGAGGTATATAAATAGACCCTAAGAATATATTCTTCAATTACTTTTAAAGTAAACCTATGCTCCAGACAGATTTTTCGCTGGATAATACAATATAAAGTTTATGGTAATGAATAACTTTTGGTAGTCTATGCAATGAAAAATTCAGTTGTAAAATAACTCTTTTGTTTGAAAGAGTAATCAAAAAGACTAATCAAATTTACTCACTTCACTCTTGAGATATTAAGACTTGTTTAATATGTAAATGATCATACTTATGACATCACAATGCATAATGACTTATTGAAAAATTCTGCATATCTTTACCATTATCACACAGAATCGTTTGATGATTGACATATTTGATGCCATTGGATACATCCAAGCACACGCACCTGCATTTCAAGTGATTTCATTACATAATCTCCAGGATATATAAGCGTTTTCAATAAGTTATTATGCAGTGTGATGTCATAAGTATGATCATTAACATATTAAACAAATCTTAATATCTCAAGAGTACAGTGAGATATGGAAAAGTTGCAAATTGTTAGACTTTATGGTTTCAAGAGTTCTTTCAAACAAAAGAGCTATTTTACAATTGAATGATTTAAAACTTAGTAAAATACAAAATCAAAATACAGGTGCCTGAACTCTTAGACTTAGACTACGCTGGCGCATAAAAAGTATTCTCTCTTCATCATGGCACGAAGAAATAAAAAAAAATGTACAAATTAAGTCACTTGTCGATATGGCGATTGCATTGTAATTTTTTTTCTTGTATCATGAAAGCAACTGGAAATTATTTTTCCCAATTTGAAAAACATTTTTCCTAAAACACAGTGTTTATATATTTAATACATTACCTGGAGTAGGATAAGGAGTTGGAGTGGGGAATGTAGTGCCGGTTTGACCTGTTGAAAAGAGAAAAGAGGATTTAACAAATCTAGAAACTACATGCATGTTATACAAATTAAACTGAACACTACCCCCCCCCCCCCCCCCCCCCCCCCCCCCCCAAACTCACCCCAAAACCAAAGGAGTTCTGAATGTGAGGAAATTAAAGCTATCTTTGTTTTGCATCATTAAATAATTTTAATAATAATAATAATAATAATAGTTAATTCTTATCATAGTTTCCATATTAATATGATCAAATGCGTATTACATTATGCTCGGTTTTCTTCGTATTTGCTCTGGTGTGTTAGTTTCAGAAAGGTGTTTACAAACGTTGCAAACTTTAGAAAGCTTTTTAAACATCCACCAATTTAGTCTCTTTTCATTCTTTATTAAACTTATTTACTGGCATTGAGCGAAACAGTTTTTACCGGCGAATGTTGCTAAGCGGAAACTGAGTGTATTGTTTCGGTTTTTTCGCACAGACCTCAGGCAAATACTTTACCGTACAGACCTCGCACTCGGTTAATCAAAGTATTTATTAATTACTAGACCAGCAGTGATATATAGCCACAATTTACCACACACTCTCTATTTGTTTCACCTTGAAACAAATATTCATATGAAGTTTTACTTCTGATTATAAAGACAGTGCATGAAATATCAAATAAGTTTAATGTTTTTTACTCTACGAATTATCAACTTGAGCTGCAGCTCACTTTTCTTTAAACTCTGGCTTTGGTAGTTTTAAACTCTGGCTGTGACTGCCTCGTCGCAGGAGAGTTCCAACGTGTATAAATGCTGGACCGTTCGTTCTATACGGGACTTGCCTGCGCGTATAGCTTTACTGCTCTCACCAATTCGTCTCGTCCTTGGTCAATTTTTTCACAATCCCGATTTGCCACTTTCCCCGCTTCCTCTCATCAGACATCGCCTTCTGCTGTGGTGAATTCGTAACTCTTGTGTTTTAAGTTATGTCCCTCTCGGAGCGCGTTAAGTCACTCTGCTGTCCATCGCTTCCACAGAAAATATTTGCAGGTACAGGTACTTGGTTCGTTTTCGAAGTTCGGTCAGCTCGATTTCAGGAGCGATTTCTACGTCGAGAAGCGCGTCCTATAGCTCGTTCCGAGGCTAGGAAGCCGTTTGCAATTAATTTATGAAGAGCTCCAACCATCTTTTCAAATTGGCCACCCGTAATTGAAAGCGTAGAGGATGACGTAAGCTTTCCCTTTCTTGAAATTCGTTCGCGGTAGCGAATGGATTCCGCGTAGTCTACCCCATGACTTGAAAGGGAGCGGTGTCTGCGGTTCTGTTGCGTGGTAATTTCCCGGGGGGTGGGCTGGCGACTGGTCTCGCTTGGTACCTCTTACAGCCACAGAACCTTTTAATGATTCGTTTCGTTAGCTGCCTCAGTCTTGGAATCCTATGTTCTCTTATATTGTCCATTGTCATTCCAACTCCCCATAATGTAGGGTGGTTTCGTACGCGTGCTCTACGATATTTTCTGAATAGGGCTCAGATTCCGGGAGATAAATCGGGAGATAAATTGGGTAGTCCACTTGGAATCGACTGTGGCATTCTAATATCCTATCATCGTTTCGCTGGAGCTACAACTATTCCTCGAATGCACCTGCATGCTGCTGAATTTTGGACTCTCTTTATCCAGTGAAATTACTTCCACTTGTCCACCCCCTTCCCCCTTAGCAGTAAGTGGATTAGTAATTATTTTGTCTGGAGTGGATTGGGTGTAAATCAAGAGGCCAACGCACAGACTCTCAAGGTTGTCCAAAGGTTTCACCGAGTCAGGATCTGGTAGAATTTGTCTTTCACTTAAACTGCCACTGCGAAAATTTCCTTTGTTGTCTTGGCTTTTGCTCGTGTTTCCTTAGCTGTGCTGGTGACGATATCTGGCGGCCACTGTTGGGGATGTGATAGCTGCTCCGAACCTTACCACCATGATAGCTTGTTTGACTGTTTCATGACTCCTCCACGACTGCCGAGATCCGCTGGATTGTCCTGTGACCTCACGCGTCTCCAATTTACTCAGTTGTGTATACAAACTATTTGTAATCAGTATCTCCTCCATCACGGAACAAGTGGAAGGCGACATTACTGTTTAACCAACCAACCATACACGTTCTGAACTGGGACCCTGTGAGTTCCTCCTTCATGTCATCCACCAGGTTGTTCGCCATGTGTCCATATATAGACGCGGTATGGTAAGGCCTTGCTTCGGCAGCCAAGCTTTTCCTGCTACACCAGGCCCTAATTGGATGTTCCAGTATTTTGTATCAACACACAGCGTACATGACCGCTGCGAGCATCTCAGAAGGCGTGGACGTCGATGCTGTCAATCTCTTCTCGGTAGTTCACAAGACTTCTTGGCTTTATCACTTTCTCTGGAAGCTCATTTTTCCACTTTCCCCATTTTTGTCGAAGGTTGTTTGGTAATTCTGCATCCCATGCGATGCTCGCGTCCCACGAATCGTGGCAGATGGCCTTTCTTTCTATAGCGTCAGTGAACAAGCCAAACCAAGCGGGTCAAACCAGGTAACGTACCAGCCCTCTCGGTTTCTTTTTCAATTATTCATGAAATTCTGTGTAGACAACGTCTTGATCTCCTCGCGAAGATTCCTCCAAACCAAGTACATCAACTCGACATAAATGCTCGTAATCTGCGACCGATATTTGGGCTAGGAACATGCTGCTTATATCTGTGACAGCTCCTGGCGACATCACAGTCCATCCGAGTCTTGTCTTTTCTGCAATAGGTTCCCCTTGGCGCGCGACTTTTGGTGCCAAATCAATCTTAATTCGTGCGTAGTATGCACTGGTTCCGAGGATAAGGTAAATAGAAAGTCTTTCCTTGTCATCTTGGTCGTCCATGCGCACAATGTTCAAATGGGGTACCTTTCGGTTTACAATGAAATAATTAAAAATAGGTACGCACAACGTACATGTGTCAGCTGGCAGGATGAGTACGAAGTTGCGTGCGCATGCGTCAGATGATTTGATCACATGACCTATGCGTTCGAACGTTACTGATGATGGTTTGACGGTTTCGTTTAGTCCTTCACTATTCAACAAATATTCAATGTGGATAGATTATTAGAGATTTACTAGAAATACGTATCCGCTATAACCCCTCGCTCGGCTGTTCTATCCCCCCGCGGAATTTTCCCCATTGCTGATCCCCAGACCTCGCACGCCGTGTATTTGTGGATCACAAATTGCAAAGGCCGTTTCGTCGTAGATTTTTAACATTATCTCGGGCAATATTTAACCGATTTCAATTCTGAAAACAGATTTGGCATTACAGAGCCTAAATACATAACATTCGTGCCTATTATATTACGAGAACGTGCATACCCTTCCTGAAAACCTGTTTATGTTCTTAGAAATTAATTGGCAATCAGTTCCTAGAACACAAACTGCAAACAGCGACTTACATTAGAAAGTTGGTATACCAACTAGGAACATAAACCACTTAACAGATCACAACAATTACCGACACCATACAAAATACTTTTTCGCACGCACCAACGAACAATAGACCTACCGACAAACAATATTGGCCCACGCTAATATATATATATAATAATAATGACGCAACACCCACTCACACTAATTATGACAGAAACAAACGATGACGTGATGAACCAGACGTATGTATATATATATATATATATATATATATATATATATATATATATATATATATATATATATATATATATATATATATATATATATATATATATATATATATATATATATATATATATATATATATATATATATATATATATATATATATATATAGGCAAACCTGACAAACACGCTTTACTTGACTCTGAAGATGACCGCCGCTGAGGCCGTCGCGCGAAACGTCAGTCACTAACAATAGTCTTTCTCAAGACTACAACAACCTGGACGATCAACTTCACATATCTAATTGCACGTGCCCGCAGTATGTATCGTGTATTTTTCTTTTTTTTGTTCGGCATGTATCTGTACTTATTATATTGTATTTTTTGTTTTGGCGAAGTTAATAAACTAAACTAAACGTTACCTCGGTCACTATTTAACCGTTTTCAATTCCGGAAATAGATTTGGAATTACCTCGTCTAAATACATAACATCCGTGCCTATTATATTACGCAAACGTGTGTACCCTTCGTAAAAACCCGCTTTTCCACGTAAATGAAACCTGACCGAAATGTATGTCAGTGCAATCACAATGGATTCGTTAAGAGACAAGCATGCTTACGAATTCGAAAATAATGATAAACAAAATAGTTTTCCAAAACAGTAATCGAACAGAACAGAACAAGCCAAAACCAATAAACAACGCATGTGCTTTAATACGCTTACCCAATAAGTTCAAAAACCGGCCACTGACGATTCATTCAAAAACCAGTCGTTGATCATTCGTCGCTATGGTAACGTGGTGTGACCCCCCAAACAAACATTGCCAACCCAATGACTGCTGACAATGTGCGCAACCGGTCTATATAGTTCAGTTGACACAAAAATTAATAATAATAATAATAATTGATATCTCGGGTTTTCCACGGCTAGTAGTTCTGTCACTTTTGTTTCATAGGTAAAATCACCTGTTATCAGGCTAACTCGCTTTGTGACTTTGTGACCAATCATTATTTCGATTTGACGGATCTCAGATCGTTGTGCAGATAAAGTTGAAGGCGATCTAATAATGCTGCGGAAGCGTACGAACTTCACGCCCTGGTGTCGAGCAGTCGTTGACCATTACTAGGGGTTGACAGACAGTTTTCTGTTCGCTTGGCTTATCACAAATTGACGAGTAGTGTTTACGTTGGCAATTTTGGCACATTGTACGACTTCGGTAATCTGCAGTTCGATATTTAGTTCTCGTACAGTTAACGGCATAGCCATTTAATGCCAAACTCCTTCTTGCGTTCATTTGGTGTCACGATCTTGTCACAATTACAATTAATTTATTACCAAAAATTCAACTTTATTTAGTAAATACTAAAATACTTATTGAGCTAATAACAAGTCCCATGCTACGTATGAATTCAATCCTATGAATTTAATATTTTTTTCCCGTTAGGAACAATGGAAAAGTTACACTCCAAATGTTCTCTGCATTCATTTTAAAATATTTCGATATAATTTTCAATTACTAGCATAAACTAAGTCCTGGAAAATTATTCAAAACAAACCATCGCAAATGGCAGTCATATTGAGTTTTTGTTTCCATGGTAACATTATTGTTTGCTCGCTTTTTCGCACAGATCTCGCTACTTCATCGCTCTGTCTGTACGAAAACTTCTGGCAAATACTTTGCCATATAGACCTCGCCCTGGATTAATAAGTATTTAGTATTTGTCTTTAAACATCTTGAAACTAACGTCAGTAAGTAAGTTGGTCAGCCGTAGCCGGAGGCGACCCGTAGGCTCCTCTTTCAGTAGCTGCTACCCGAAGGTAGGGGTGGGCGCCACTCCAATCCTCGAATTGACCACTTACCCCAACCAAAGCTGGTCCTAATTTTATTTAAGGCTCTTGATGAAAGGCCGACCTAAATTAGTACTATTTTTTAGTACTAAATTAGTATTATTTACTACTAAAGTACTACTTATTGTCATTAAAAGTGTTTATGAAATGAAAAAAATCGACACTCCATATTATTTTCCTTCAAAGGTATGTTTTAAATTATAAATATTCCCATTCACTACGTTCTATTCTAGTGATCAATTCCACTGACTGCGGAGCCCGGAGATTGAGAAGTTCGTTATATTTTTTGTACATCTTCTCATGCAACCTAGCATTTTGTTGGATGTGTTACTTTGTTGTGAGACTTGGTTGGACCGAATCAGATCTTCCGTCGTTCATACACCCAGGTCACATTCACAGGAGGTGTTTTCCAAGATGGCGGTGTCGTTTAGTTGGTATCATGCATGATACTCTATTTTTGGTATTTCATGGTGATATTGAGCGTTTTACACTTGGATACGTTAAGATCCAGGAGACCTACATTGGAGAGGGAGATTTCCATGTTGGAAAGATCATCTTGTAAGAATGTTGCGTAGCATTCTTCGTGCACTGAGCACAAACGATCATTAGTAATTGATCATTCGTGACGCCTGTGCCTATGGAATCCGATGAGGTACCGATTGGTTTCCGATTGCTAATACTACGGCGCGCGAGTGACACAATCGCCCATTCCAATAACTCGCTCCTATGCTTCGCATATTCAGGAGTTAAAAAGGCAGAGCAGGGAATGCTTATTGCATGAATTAAAGTAAAATGATGAAGCTATAATGTCGGTGTAAAGTAGCAATACTTGTCGCTTAATTTGTATTCGGACAACTGTATACAAGCATTCATAATTTAGATTTAGTTTAGAGGTTGGAATAGACATATTTGTATTTAATAATCTTTATACACGGTAGCTTATCAACCATACAGTTATTAAAAAGAAAGAAAAGGAAATTAAAAGGTTGTTTTTCATAAGGCCGTGTGTTTACATATATATAAAAGGTATATCTACGGAAGTGGAAACTAAAAAAAACACACACTATAATTACAAAATCGAATAAATCGTAAAAATAAAAGTTCATAAAAATTCAACTAACTATATTACAATAAAATAACTTATATAGCACCAATTCATTTTTGGTGGTCATTCCATTTCTTGGCAGCTGCATAACTAAAACTTTTCTTCATGGCATTAGTTTTCGGCTTTTTGTTGTTACTTCTAAGGTTGTTTCTAAGGTTGAATTATCTTGAAGCTCATCTGTTTATATCAAGATACGCCTGTCGCAGCGCTAAATGAATAAAGACGCCCGCTAGGCGTTAACTCGGACTTGTTTGGGGCTGGCAGCGTATCGTACTGTATATCGTACTGTATATATCTCTTCTTAACCTCATTAATAATTCATGATATTATGAGCCAATTCAAGTTCATTTCGAGATGAGATTTGATACCAGGTAAAGGCCTAGGTTCACTCAACCTCGTTCCCAGGGCATTTTGCATCCACGGTGGAAGGTCGGCGAAAATGGCCTTGGGATCATAAAACAGTAAACAATAAACATTAATTCAGACGAGTATTATTTATTCATTTAAATCTGAATGCTGTCTTCAAATTTTACAGCAAATTAGAAGTGATAGCTTTCGCTAAATTGGATACCTGTATATACTTCTTCATACCTAATTTTGTATGAGATAACAACGGATGTATAGTGGATTATTAAGCTTGGCAGCTGCGTTTATACCGACGAATGCTGACATGAATAACTCTGAAGAGCATTGAATATTTCTCAATTATTCAGGTCAACAAAGTAGACAAAGGCAATGGAACAAAGACCACAAAAATTATCATATCTAAACACCCAGAAATTATGGGTGTCGTGTGACCAGGCGATCCCAGGGCCATTTTCGCCGACCTTCCGCCGTGGAGGCAAAATGCCCTGGGTACGAAGTTTTTGGTTCACTGCGTTCTGATGAGGATGAATCTTGATATCCAATAGCGCTCCGTCGAGATGACGTCAGCATCGATGTTTGTCCGCTTTTACCCATAATTCTTGCGGCCATAACAAAAGAAAATAGTCATTTGCAATCATTTGTGAGTCAAATTTGGTTTGTTTGTCCGCTTTTTGAGCTATTAATAGCAGCCAGACTCTACGCTATTGGAAGGCGTATATCAAGACCACTAGTGATCTATCTTGATACGCTTCGTGATTGGACATCAAGATTCATCCTAGTCAAAACACAGAGATAATACATTTTTCTAGACCTTATGAGAAAATATAACAAATTTGGACTAATATTGGCGTAGGGCCGGAAATCACAAATTAAAATTTAAAATATATATCATATATACCATCTTTACCTTGTGCGTAAACCTCCACTTCACACAAAGTGAGGATTTTGCCCCAGCCTGGAATTCTGATATTAACGTATCGTCCTCGAATAGGATTAGGACACACAATTCTCTTTGTTTCTCCGTTTCCAACTGCGTGCAATCTACCACATTTTGCATTCGAGTTCCCGTTGTTAGCAAGATTGTTACCAATTCGTATTTCAAAATTAGAGAGTCGTTGAAAACAACAATCCCCACGGTTTGTTATCATCAAATACAAAACATCATACTAAAAGGAAAATAATTTATGTGTGACTGAGTACGCACAAAATATACAAGTTAACAAGTTGAATAAACGATATATACATAAACATAATACCTGTACATATATATATATATATATATATATATATATATATAATATATATATATATATATATATATATATATATATATATATATATATATATATATATATATATATATATATATATATATATATATATATATATATATATATATATATATATATATATATATAATGTTTAAAACACGAGCGGCAGTGTGTTATCAGATATAAAACACGAGGCGCAGCCGAGTGTTTTATATCTGATAAAACACTGCTGCGAGTGTTTTAAACGGCTTAAAAAACGACCAGCATTTGGTAAGTTCGTTTGCGTAGTAATTTTGAAAAATAACGTTGTCTATAAGCAGAGCAAATCAAAGCTAAAGTTTATGTAAATTAGGATGGATCTTTATCACATATAAAGATACGACACGGTGGTGATTTTCCTTTGTGTTTTCTTCATGCATTTAATGAGTTTTTAAATATATTTAAAAAACTCATTAATAATGCATGAAGAAAACACAATGGAAAATCACCACCGTGTCGTATCTTTATATGTGATAAAGATTCACCCAAAATTTACATAAGCTTTAGCTTTGATTTTCTCGGCTTAGACAACGTTATTTTTCAAAATTACTACGCCAACGAACTTACCAAATGCTGGTCGTTTTTTAAGCCGTTTAAAACACTCGCAGCAGTGTTTTATCAGATATAAAACACTCGGCTGCGCCTCGTGTTTTATATCTGATAAAACACTGCTGCTCGTGTTTTAAACATTACATATAAAATTATTGTTAAAATTAAAATTATTGCTAAAACCATTAGGAAAAAGCTTTTCCCCTTTGTTGACTCTTGCCTTCCTGCTCGATACCGGATCAAAATTTGACGGTTTCTGATTGGTTGAACTGTATGCGGACCTCTGCGAAGACCGTGCTGATATATACCGTTGCTAAATTAAGCACAGCGTCATCCACACCTGATTGGTTAAAAATACTTAGAATTTGATCCTACTCAAATCAAAGGTTAAAGTGTAGTAAATAATTGTTAAACACGGGTTGGTAACCAAATATTGCGAGCCTATATCCGGACATTTTAAGATAACATACTTCTGGCTAGTCATTCCTAAATAGCATAATATCTTATTGTTGAATCGCTGATATGTAATCTATATTCTTCGGCATATTTCTATTTTGACAAATTCATGCCAGGATCGTTTGTTTGAACGGACTCGCTCTCGACCGCGTGAAAGTTGAATTTGGAAATGTTAGCCACTATTTCGAGCAACTGAGCAAGGAACGACGGCTCTTACGATCGTTGACAGCTGGTTACAACTTTGCCAAAGACTATCCATAATTATTCGAATCGACGGCGGATTTTTGACGTTGAAACGACGTCGAGTCAAGATATTGATGCAGATGGGTCTATCGCCGGCCATTCAACGTCGCTCGGTCTATCGCCAAGCATCTTTTATTTTCCTCGATCTATATGTAGCTTAGGCAAAAGTCTCGACTTTGAAAGAAGACGTTCGAGTACAGATAATTAAATCATTAATGGTCGAGATCTGCAGTCGAGAAATTTTGACAAAAGAATACAACGCGACGGGGATATATATAGTTTACGCGACGGGGATATATATATTTAAATTTGCCAACAGGTTGTCATTCACGTGTTAAAAATCTGTCGGTATAACTGCAAAGAATCAATGCTGTTGCAGATAAAAAAGAGCTTGCAGTAAAGATTTCTTTTGAATAACAGATGTGTGAAATTAAAAGATGTGTAAAATTAAGATGTGAATCAAGCAAGGTATGTAAAATTGAAAGGTGTGTAAAATTAAAAGGCGTGCAAAATCAAGCAAGTTGTGTAAAATGAAAAGCGCGTTTTGGGCAAAGGTGTGTTTTTAGCTAAAATATGTGTAAAATAACACACCTTTGCGAATTCAAAGGTGTGTAAAAAAAGGTGTAATTTTGCAAACCTAAGATGTGTAATTTTACACGCTACCGTTTACCGAGGTGTATAAAACTACACACTAAGGTGTGTAAAACTACACACCAAGGTGTGTAATTCGGAAAAGGTGTGCAATTTTACACGCCTTAAGTGACCAAGTTGTGTAATTTTACACACCTTAGGTAAGGTGTGTAAAATTACACACTATTTTTTAGTGACGAACCATTTCACCACCCGAGTTCGTAATCCTCATAACATGAAATCTATATGTATAAAGACTATTTGTCAAGATATTGATGAAACTAGTATCTGTTTCGAAATATCAAATACATTGATATTGGTACCATCATTGGACCACCTGTTCCCAACTTGACCTGTAGCTCAGTCGGTAGAGCGTCGGACTAGCAAACCGAAAGTCGCGCGGGTTCGAATCCCAGCCAGGTCAAGTAGAGTTTTCTCTCTCTCTCTCTATATATATATATATTTAATAATTATACCATGAGCTTGAGTCGTATATAAGCTGATAGTCGACGACGCCGAAGAGAGCGAATGGTATAATTGTTTTATAATATAGACATCCACTATATAATAAGCCAAAAATTTATTAACGATTCCACAATAATTAAATACTAATGACATAAACAAATGACGTTTCCGCCATGGCGCTTCCGTCTGCTACTTGCGTCATGCGTAGTGCAAATTATGTACATTCGTATTATAAAAAACGAACAGGGAATTGAACGTTCATCGTATTCGTATGCACAAAAAGTACAAGCTTTGTGAAACTTAACCTGGCTGGGCAAAGATTTTCCAGTCGGACTCGTCTTCGACGTCGGCTAAACCGCCTTGGTGGTTTTTTGTTGACGGTATTGAACCTGCGACCTCCCGGTTCAACTCGAAATATAACTTGCCGTCTGCTCTGTTGATAATATAAAAACCATCATATTTGGCGGTGGTAGTCTACCCTAAATTTTCCAAAAACTGTTTTTGCTCTAGTTTCAAAACAATTTAATCAATCGCCACAAAAATTGGCAAAAAGCAAGACCTGATTAGTATACAAGTTTTAATTTGAGTTAAAGTAAACTACACTTAATAGTTGCCACGGTAACAACAGAAAACTACAACACAAACAAGAATTTGCGGAACATATATCTCAAGAACAAAAATAGCTAACAACTCCAAATTTGGTGAAGTTACTTCTTATGTCCTAAAGTATGGGTTAAGAAAACAGAATTTCATTCCGCCAAATACTTTTGTCCGAAAGCTGAAAAAACACTGTTTCCATGGTAACCACGGCAAAACAACAAATTTTGAAAAACTGTTTATTTAACCCATAAAGTACCATGAGATACATATGCAGTCCAAAAATGAGGGCAATACATTAAATTCCCTGCCATTTAGACTGTCCACAAATTCGATAAACCAAAAAAGTATCGTTTTGAGAAAATCAAGGTTAAAAATACACTAATGTTTTGCACCATGCAGCAACACTTTCTGCAAATGTGCAGCACACAGATTTAAGGAAAATGTTACCTGTAAATGCAATGAGTTACAATAATATACTTATGTTCTATATAATTGTCTTTCTTGCCTAAAACTGTTATTTGGCCTCTACATGTACATACCAAAAGCAAATGTCATTTCCGGCGGTTTTTTTTCCCAACTACTGGTACTTCAACGGTAGGTGTAACAAATCTTATTAGAGGAATGTCTTCATCGTCTTCAATCTCTTTTGGTGCTCTCTTTCTTTTCTTTTTTCCAGTGTCTACAGGCTTGGCACTTAGGTCAAATCCACCAGCTTGGTATGCAGTTTTATCACCTTTTGACTTTCGCTGTGCACGGAGTTTTTGTCTTCTCTCTCTGTATTTCAAGGTTACATTTTTAGCCGCATTCTTTATTCTTGCTGCATCCTGTTTTCTCAGGGCTTTCATGGTATGGACTCCAGGGGTAACACCACACAAGTTCATCACTACTGCTTTGCTTGCAGCACCAGTGTTGAAAGCAGCAATTGTCTCACATACCGCAATACGCACTCGCCTTGCACCGCAAAACTTAGTTTTTGGACACTTGGACCATTTGCCGACTCATTTTGGTTCTGGGTCATCCCTTTCAAACACCTACTTAGTAGTTCATCTTTTGAAAGTCTGGTGAAAATTGGATCAAGTTGTTCCATGAAGACTTCAGGCAGCCGATTATCTTCATCATATAAGTTAGTTCCGTCAGCTTTGTCCTTCCAGTATTTGCACCATGTGTCTGCTGATTTGGGGCAGTGTTGGTGTTGCTGTTCTAATGATATTTTATCATTTTTTACCATGTGGTGCTGGATGGCTTTTATACTGGTCTTCATGCCTTCCAGATTCCCTTTGTTCCCCCGAATTGCTTTGCCGTAATAATTTTGCATTTTATCAACTACCTTGTCAGTCAACCGTCCCTTTCCTCCAACCGATTTACCATTCGAAAGTTTTTTCCCCTTCATATCATTCTAAAACCTTCTCAAACCACTTCCAAGTCTCTTTTGGACATGCCCGACACATTCCTCTTTCTTGATTTCATAAGCAGCACCAAATTTTTTATGCAGTGCCTCCTTCACCCGACCAAAACTGCTGCTGTCACCATCACCAACGAAGGTTGTATACTTCAACTTCCTGGTTGCAATACTTCTGCTAAATATATCAACAGCAGCTGCAGCTTCCATCTCTTCGGACGATCCTTTATGGTTGATTTCACATTTGGGTTCATGAGCCTTCTTCCATTCTTGGTACTTGCTGCTTTCATGATCCTGATCGTTATGAACCTTACATTCATGACAGAAGAGGGACTTTACTTCGTAATCAAGGATTTCCCCAGTTGCAACCGAGATTACAAAGATCACTCCCATTTTTGATGAGTGACCTCTTTTTTGCCAGGTACCATCAATTGTCACCGAAACTCGAGCAATCTCATCTTCGCCATCTTTTTCAATATCATCCGGACATTCGAATGTAACTTTCTCTAGCAATCTTTTGGCGGCATCTTTCATTACTTCTTCAGCATTTGTTTTGGCAGCCTTTTCAATTTGAATGAGATGCTTATTGTATGCCTCTTTAGCCACTGGAGTAGGGAAGTTCATTCCAGCACAAAACTGTGTCAATCCAGCATGCCCAAGATGATGGGAAGCCAAAGCTGCTCGACGGTTGACTTCATGAGACCCACCACCCTTGCCACCTAGTCGATTACTTGTTGACATTGGAGTCACCACTTCACAAGATGAGCACTTCAAGAATAAAGACTCTGACAAACCTTCTCTTTCGCTGTTTCTTTGGTAAAGTTTAAGTTTTGATGTTGCTTTACGGCAGGAACTACATACTGCAGCGGTTGATATACAATCGCTCAAGAGAACGGCATCTTGTATCTTGAAACCGGTTGCAATTTCAACATCACTTGTCGATCCTTAGCCAACATTTTTCGCTTGTTCACGAGTCAGAACTCCTTTGCTGCTCTCGAATTTCTCAAAAGAAGTGTTTAGCAGCTTCTTAGACGAGATATTTACGATATCAGCAGTTGTATCCGTTCGTGGAATGTCGCTAACCGTAGAAGAACTTCCAGGATTCACGTCAGTAGTGGCAGCGCCATTAGTAAATTCGTCGGTCTTCTCATGCGGTCTTTTGCCATAAAAACCCCTTCTTTTTCTCTGCTTTACTGATCGTTTCTTTCTTCTATCTTCCCTCATCATTTTTACGTTAAAAAATAACTTAAAAACGCTTTGTAAACAGCTCGATTGAAAGAGATTGTTTGATAACCAAGTATCGCTTCGCAGACAACTTCAGTAGACTCTTCAGTATAGCAATGTAAACAAAGAGCCTGATTCATTGTTTCAACCTGCGATCAGGATTCTTTTAGTGCGGGCATAAAGGGGGATGTTTCTCGTCTAGCAGAGGGGTTGTGGGGAAAAAATCATACATTTTGGGGGTAGAAAGGCCATAGCAACCAAAGTAAACAAACCACCGCAAACGGTTGCTGTGCACAATAGGCTTTTTGTGGACCAAACCGGCGATTTTCCCAGTTTTCCTAAGGTCTTTCACGAACGCATCTAACACTGAATTTGCTTCGGTAAAAGTAGGGTCGTCAATGATGTCTTGTTGTTGGGAGGATTTCTCAAGAATTTGTCAACTTTTTTATTGTAATACGAGCCGTCAACTTGCCTAAGCAAGTGTTTATCTCTGCTTTTCTCATCACTGTGATGTACAACCGCCAGAAAAATTGGAAGAGGTAAACAAATTCAAAATGTAATGTAATTAATTTAATTTCTACCTTTCTTCTCTTTTAAAACTTTGCATCTTTTCAGTCGTTTCATGTCAAATTTAATTTCAAAACCACCCCTTATTTTATAAAAGGCTAATTTTTAGTTTGCTTTACTTATCATTAAATATTTTCATTCCATATCTTGTTGTTTTTTAGTCTGATCAGTGGTATTGCATTCTCAAGAAGGGTTTTTAAATGTATGTATTCCAACACTCAAAATTTTCCTTCACCATGAATCCTTTCAATATATATATATGAAATGGTTTGGAACACGCCGAGACGACAACCGAACCATGCAACACCTCATGCAGCCAACTCGACTGCTTGCCAAACCTCCTCACCCGAACTAGCCAACTCGACCACTCAAACCTTAACTACCTTTTACGCTGTTCCTGACCAAAACTTGTCACCTGCTCGGTGGAAACTCAATCGCCTGCGCCAATAACATCCAAAACAAAAAGCAAAGGCAACCAAACCACCACGAAAACGAAATCCTTGGCCTGTCAAACCGAAACGAAGACAACCGTACCTAACGATGAACTGGGGTCAAAGAAAGCTCGATCAACGATTAATAATAACCCAAATAAAAGAAAGAGCTATATCCCACGACTTCATACTCTATCTGTTTCCATGGTAACCACGGCAAAACAACAAATTTTGAAAAACTGTTTATTTAACCCATAAAGTACCATGAGATACATATGCAGTCCAAAAATGAGGGCAATACATTAAATTCCCTGCCATTTAGACTGTCCACAAATTCGATAAACCAAAAAAGTATCGTTTTGAGAAAATCAAGGTTAAAAATACACTAATGTTTTGCACCATGCAGCAACACTTTCTGCAAATGTGCAGCACACAGATTTAAGGAAAATGTTACCTGTAAATGCAATGAGTTACAATAATATACTTATGTTCTATATAATTGTCTTTCTTGCCTAAAACTGTTATTTGGCCTCTACATGTACATACCAAAAGCAAATGTCATTTCCGGCGGTTTTTTTTCCCAACTACTGGTACTTCAACGGTAGGTGTAACAAATCTTATTAGAGGAATGTCTTCATCGTCTTCAATCTCTTTTGGTGCTCTCTTTCTTTTCTTTTTGCCAGTGTCTACAGGCTTGGCACTTAGGTCAAATCCACCAGCTTGGTATGCAGTTTTATCACCTTTTGACTTTCGCTGTGCACGGAGTTTTTGTCTTCTCTCTCTGTATTTCAAGGTTACATTTTTAGCCGCATTCTTTATTCTTGCCGCATCCTGTTTTCTCAGGGCTTTCATGGTATGGACTCCAGGGGTAACACCACACAAGTTCATCACTACTGCTTTGCTTGCAGCACCAGTGTTGAAAGCAGCAATTGTCTCACATACCGCAATACGCACTCGCCTTGCACCGCAAAACTTAGTTTTTGGACACTTGGACCATTTGCCGACTCATTTTGGTTCTGGGTCATCCCTTTCAAACACCTACTTAGTAGTTCATCTTTTGAAAGTCTGGTGAAAATTGGATCAAGTTGTTCCATGAAGACTTCAGGCAGCCGATTATCTTCATCATATAAGTTAGTTCCGTCAGCTTTGTCCTTCCAGTATTTGCACCATGTGTCTGCTGATTTGGGGCAGTGTTGGTGTTGCTGTTCTAATGATATTTTATCATTTTTTACCATGTGGTGCTGGATGGCTTTTATACTGGTCTTCATGCCTTCCAGATTCCCTTTGTTCCCCCGAATTGCTTTGCCGTAATAATTTTGCATTTTATCAACTACCTTGTCAGTCAACCGTCCCTTTCCTCCAACCGATTTACCATTCGAAAGTTTTTTTCCCCTTCATATCATTCTAAAACCTTCTCAAACCACTTCCAAGTCTCTTTTGGACATGCCCGACACATTCCTCTTTCTTGATTTCATAAGCAGCACCAAATTTTTTATGCAGTGCCTCCTTCACCCGACCAAAACTGCTGCTGTCACCATCACCAACGAAGGTTGTATACTTCAACTTCCTGGTTGCAATACTTCTGCTAAATATATCAACAGCAGCTGCAGCTTCCATCTCTTCGGACGATCCTTTATGGTTGATTTCACATTTGGGTTCATGAGCCTTCTTCCATTCTTGGTACTTGCTGCTTTCATGATCCTGATCGTTATGAACCTTACATTCATGACAGAAGAGGGACTTTACTTCGTAATCAAGGATTTCCCCAGTTGCAACCGAGATTACAAAGATCACTCCCATTTTTGATGAGTGACCTCTTTTTTGCCAGGTACCATCAATTGTCACCGAAACTCGAGCAATCTCATCTTCGCCATCTTTTTCAATATCATCCGGACATTCGAATGTAACTTTCTCTAGCAATCTTTTGGCGGCATCTTTCATTACTTCTTCAGCATTTGTTTTGGCAGCCTTTTCAATTTGAATGAGATGCTTATTGTATGCCTCTTTAGCCACTGGAGTAGGGAAGTTCATTCCAGCACAAAACTGTGTCAATCCAGCATGCCCAAGATGATGGGAAGCCAAAGCTGCTCGACGGTTGACTTCATGAGACCCACCACCCTTGCCACCTAGTCGATTACTTGTTGACATTGGAGTCACCACTTCACAAGATGAGCACTTCAAGAATAAAGACTCTGACAAACCTTCTCTTTCGCTGTTTCTTTGGTAAAGTTTAAGTTTTGATGTTGTTGCTTTACGGCAGGAACTACATACTGCAGCGGTTGATATACAATCGCTCAAGAGAACGGCATCTTGTATCTTGAAACCGGTTGCAATTTCAACATCACTTGTCGATCCTTAGCCAACATTTTTCGCTTGTTCACGAGTCAGAACTCCTTTGCTGCTCTCGAATTTCTCAAAAGAAGTGTTTAGCAGCTTCTTAGACGAGATATTTACGATATCAGCAGTTGTATCCGTTCGTGGAATGTCGCTAACCGTAGAAGAACTTCCAGGATTCACGTCAGTAGTGGCAGCGCCATTAGTAAATTCGTCGGTCTTCTCATGCGGTCTTTTGCCATAAAAACCCCTTCTTTTTCTCTGCTTTACTGATCGTTTCTTTCTTCTATCTTCCCTCATCATTTTTACGTTAAAAAATAACTTAAAAACGCTTTGTAAACAGCTCGATTGAAAGAGATTGTTTGATAACCAAGTATCGCTTCGCAGACAACTTCAGTAGACTCTTCAGTATAGCAATGTAAACAAAGAGCCTGATTCATTGTTTCAACCTGCGATCAGGATTCTTTTAGTGCGGGCATAAAGGGGGATGTTTCTCGTCTAGCAGAGGGGTTGTGGGGAAAAAATCATACATTTTGGGGGTAGAAAGGCCATAGCAACCAAAGTAAACAAACCACCGCAAACGGTTGCTGTGCACAATAGGCTTTTTGTGGACCAAACCGGCGATTTTCCCAGTTTTCCTAAGGTCTTTCACGAACGCATCTAACACTGAATTTGCTTCGGTAAAAGTAGGGTCGTCAATGATGTCTTGTTGTTGGGAGGATTTCTCAAGAATTTGTCAACTTTTTTATTGTAATACGAGCCGTCAACTTGCCTAAGCAAGTGTTTATCTCTGCTTTTCTCATCACTGTGATGTACAACCGCCAGAAAAATTGGAAGAGGTAAACAAATTCAAAATGTAATGTAATTAATTTAATTTCTACCTTTCTTCTCTTTTAAAACTTTGCATCTTTTCAGTCGTTTCATGTCAAATTTAATTTCAAAACCACCCCTTATTTTATAAAAGGCTAATTTTTAGTTTGCTTTACTTATCATTAAATATTTTCATTCCATATCTTGTTGTTTTTTAGTCTGATCAGTGGTATTGCATTCTCAAGAAGGGTTTTTAAATGTATGTATTCCAACACTCAAAATTTTCCTTCACCATGAATCCTTTCAATATATATATATGAAATGGTTTGGAACACGCCGAGACAACCGAACCATGCAACACCTCATGCAGCCAACTCGACTGCTTGCCAAACCTCCTCACCCGAACTAGCCAACTCGACCACTCAAACCTTAACTACCTTTTACGCTGTTCCTGACCAAAACTTGTCACCTGCTCGGTGGAAACTCAATCGCCTGCGCCAATAACATCCAAAACAAAAAGCAAAGGCAACCAAACCACCACGAAAACGAAATCCTTGGCCTGTCAAACCGAAACGAAGACAACCGTACCTAACGATGAACTGGGGTCAAAGAAAGCTCGATCAACGATTAATAATAACCCAAATAAAAGAAAGAGCTATATCCCACGACTTCATACTCTACTTGTAAACTTTGCCATCAAAATGACTTGACATTCAACGATCTTCGCCGCCACTGGCCATCCTACCATCCAACGTACTGCCGAAAGCCACGAACAAGTCTTATCGAACCTGCCTAAAGGAGCCCTTACTCAATTGAACCTGCCGCTGGATTCCGACCACACAGCCGTTTTTGAACCATCAATAAATAACACGCATGACGACAACGAAATCGAACCCAGCTGGATAGACGACATGAGAGCATATGGAACTGAATCATACGACGATGATTATGACTACGCGAAAGACTGCATTTGATGAAGACTACGCCGCCGAATAACATGATGGAAGCACCTAACGGAGCTTTCACACACACTTTAAAATTATATTTTGCTTTTATGTTTAAACCCAATATTTATATCATGCCAGTCAATCGGACTCATGCATAATCAGGAGTTATGACATTCATCAGCATGACCCTCTTTTCATAAACGCCTTTGGAAGCATTCCTCATGCTGCGATCCATACCACCCTTACCCACATGGGCGTTTACCCACATGGGAACAGATATTAAGCTGATAAGAACAGATTGATTATCTATTCACCTATGCGAACAATTAAATTTGGGTGCGTGTAGTTGTCGAAAAATCTCCGAAGAGTTGCATGTGTCCTGTTGACTTCCTAACATACAGTATAATCCTAATATTTTGGGTGAAGTGCGTTGCGGAGGTCGCCGCCTACAAAAAGATGTGTACGTAGCCTGCATGGTTGGAGCATCACCGATGATAGACCATTTCCTATATATATTTATTATATATAATGCTTCCGTACCTCAGTGGTCAGAGCACTGCACTAGCATCGCAGGGTCGCGGGTTCAATTCCAGCCGGAAGGCCTCTAAGTTGCATTTTTCGCAACTGGTCCCGGTTTGGTCTTAAAATGTATATATTCCAACACTCGAAATTTTCCTTCACCATGAATCCTTAGATAGAACCTGTAGTTTAATCGAGTGAAATGCCAAATATTACTTGTAATATACCCAGAATCTTATCCCGGCATTACCACCACTAATACTATATATACAGAACTCGTGACTAGGCTCTCGGCAACGGCTTCCGTAGCTCAGTGGTCAGAGCACTGCACTATAGCATCGCAGGGTCGCGGGTTCAATTCCAGCCAGAAGGCCTCTAAGCATAAAATTTATTCTCATGACGGCATTTCGCAAACAATTCAGATCTTTTGTTCAGGAGTGGTCCCTTGGCGGCGTTCAGGATGTAAATTTTTTCTCGAAGACAGAGGTTGCAGTTGATGTTTCCAGTTGTGTACGTATTGGCTCTTTTCAAGATGGACCACTATAGGCCCTGTTTACATGAAGCGGATTGACAGTCCAATCGGATCGAAAAACGCGGATGAAGTCAATCCAGGCACATGTTTACATGAATCCTCAAAGCGCGCAGGCGTACTTTGTGAGGCCTGAATACGCGCATGCGTAAATTTCACGCATGCGTATCAAGTCTGTTTACATCAATCAGATTGGCAACATTCAAGTCGATCCTTGCTTGAATCTCAAGCCAATCAACTCAACTGCGTGGATTCACTTCAGTCATCCGTTTCGATCAGATCGAAAACTTTCAATCTTCTTCATGTAAACACAATAAGGAGAAACAACATGGGAGATTTGACTTGAACACTCAATCCTTCATGTAAACAGGGCATTAATCTCGGCGTCGGTATCTTTCAAATCCCAAATGTATTTGGATAGCGCTGTACTAAATTGGTGCTTTCTGTTGTAAAATGAGAGCTTATGATTGTTAAAGCGAGATTTAAAGTCATGTTCAGTCATGCCGATGTAAGTTAGTGCGGTTGTTGGTTGTTATGGCGGATTGGTAAACCAAATTCTTCGTTAAACAAGCACCTTCGAGAGGGCATTTGGTGATGTCTCGGCAATTGCACATTTTTGGGTTGCATGGTTTTAAGAATTTTGAGGTTGTGTCGGTTAATCACACTAGCCATATTGTCCATACAGCTGTAACTGACCTTGACGGTTCCTCTTGACGGTACCTTGACGGTACAACCAGCAACAGAAGAAACAGAAGCAGAAAAATCATATGATTCAACCCCACCCCCCTTCAACCGTAATGTACAAACCAACCTTGCCAGATGCTTCCTTCATCTTATCGATAATCACTTCCATAGAAACCACATTTTGCATAAGATTCTTAAAGGGACACTCCGGCCCAAATACAAATGTAGTTCATATGAAAGATCTTACTGACTTTAGATTATTTCCAAAGTTCCAGTATTCCTATCAATTTAGTTAAGAAGATGCGGCTAGTTGAAGTTGGAGAGTTTGTCCAATTTCGACGCCATTTTGTTTCTCAAATATGACGTCACTGAGTGACGTGATCTCGTATTATGCCTAAGAAGCTCCTCTACTTTCCTGCATGATGAACTAAATAGTTTATTTCGACTAATTTTCGTCCAAAGACCATTCACAATAACTATCACTATGTGATCGCCATCAAAACAACTCCACTGACGATAAAGAATCACTCAATGACGTCATATTTTCAAAACCAATATGGCGTCAAAATCCACAAATTTTCAACTTCAACTAGCAATATCTTCTCAAATAAATTGATAGGAATGCTGAAACTTTGGAAATAAACTAAAGTCAGTAAGATCTTTCATATGAACTGCATTTGTATTTGGGCCGGAGTGTCCCTTTAACAGAGAAATCGTTAAGGTCAGCTACAGCTGTATGGACAATATGGCTAGTGTGATTAACCGAGACAACCTCAAAATTCTTAAACCCATCCAACCATGCAACCCAAAAATGTGCAATTGCCGGGGTGAAGTTTCATATAAATCCCAAAATGACGTCACATAGAATATCGGTAGTAAAATTCGAAATTAAAATCAGCTATTATTTCTAAAAGAAAACATTATCGTAAGAGTTAGGGTTAGTATTAGGTTCAAGGTTAGGGTTAGGATTAATCTTAGGTTTGGGGTTAGGACTATGTCTTAAATTCGGGATACTTATACGAAACGTCAGCCAATTGCCGAGACATCACTAAATGCCCTCTTGAAGGTGCATGTTTAACGAAGAATTTGGTTTACCAAGCCGTCGTCACAACCAACAACCGCACTTACATCGGCATGACTGAACATGACTTTAAGATTCAAGATTATATAATTCACACTATCTTTGTTGAATAATATACAGTATTAAATTGAAGATTATTAAAATTACAAAGAAGAAAAATAGATATTACAATTGATTATTTAGAATATTGAGAATGTATGCAGTGGTTTTTAAGACAAATTAGTTAATTAATTAAAGCAATAATTAACAAGTATTCAATTAAAACAAAGTACAATAATTAAATGAGTTTTAGTTTTACAAACTCTGAGTTTCAAGGAGATATGACTTGTATCGCTTTTTTAATTGTAAGGTATTCAGATTTTTAAGATCAGTAGGAACAGTTTGCCAAAGTCTTGAGAAAGATGACTCAAAAGTACTTATATACCATAATTAGTTTTTGCTTTTGGCCTATATACATTTTTTTGCTTAGCATACCTGGTATTCTAACCATGTACCTCGGATGCTGGTGTAACATAATGAGAAAATAATTTGGGAATACTATCAGTTTATAAATATTATAAAGAGTTAAAACTTCCAACAGACTATAATAGGGTGTAGCACTTTCTCTACTATGTGCAAAGAAAATGCTACGTATACATTTATTTTGTTTAGTTTTAATTTTTGTTACTTTAGTCTTTATTACCCCAACTCGTTATTGTAGATATGGATATATCAGTGTATATCACCAATAATAATAATAATAATATATAAAATTTATATAGCGCATTTTCCTACAAGTCCAAATGCGCTTTACAATTACATTCTAAAAAATATATATATGCGCATATTGCATCCGATTCTGGAGGTAGTTACAGTACCAATGAAAAGGAAGTCCACGTACAGTGTATTCCATATTTATATATAATTTATTAAGTAAAATACCATGATTGACTGTATCAAAAGCTTTTGATAAATCAAGAAATATACCACACGTTAATTTCTTATAATCTATATTCATTTTAAGTTGATCAGTAAGCTCAAGAATTGCTTGATCAGTTGAGTGGTTTTTCCTAAATCCAAATCGATAAGTAGACAATATATTATACAAATTAAGAAACACAATTGATTGATTATATACCAGTCGTTCCAGAATCTTTGCAAAAGGTAATAATGTAGCTATAGGTCTATAGTTACCAGCATCAGTAACAATACCATTCTTATAGACTGGAGTAACTCTTTAAATAGGTGAGGTATCACACAAGTCAATAAGGATTGGTTATAAATGTGAGTAAGAGGAATAGAAAGGGGTTGGCTTGCCATGATAATTAATTTATTAGGAATAACAATTGAAGCTTTATTAACCTTCAAACCAGATAGCAGGGTACACAATTGATTGTTAGTAATAGCTGACCTGACATAGGACTATTAGTTATAAACTGAGTAGGATTTGAACATTTTTGAATAATTGTGTCAGATTATGCCCAATATTGGTAAAATATTGATTAAAACCGTCAGCTATAGCATGTTTATCAGTTAACATTTGATTATTATATATATAATAGTCTGGTTGGAAGAGTTTGACCTTTGGTTTTCCTCTTAATAAGAGTACTTTTATTTAATTCAAATTGATTAGTTAGATATGATAATTTATTTAGTTTCTTTAAATGGTTTAGTGTGTTACAATATCTTTTATAATGATGGATTTTAAATGAATCTTTAGTAAGAAAATGTGTACGATAAATTTTCTGTTTAATTTTAATTGATTTTAAAATCCCATTATACTTATCAATGATTTAAATACTTTTTGTTTTATTTTTTCACAGATACTTGCTTTAAGGGGGCATGTTTATTTACTATATCTTTAATAACTTCAATAAAAGTGGAAGTTTTATCATTCAAATCATTACACACTTTAAATTCTTCTATCCAATCAATTGAGTTAATATAATTTAAATATTGATCTTTGTCAAAGTGACTATAATCTCTATAATCTCTTTTAATCTTTTTTTTCTTAACTAATATATCAATAACACAAAAATGGGTAAATGATCCGAGATATCCATGGCTGCAACTCCAGATATATACCGCTTCACGCTCTCTGGATGTGCGCATGGTTGCTATTATCCCACAAGCGGTTGTCACCGACAATCGCTTGTGTATAATCATAGTCAATCGAGATATGGTCTGGAAACTCAGCTAACGCCTTTGTTCTATCTTTTTGTACGGTGCACGGTCACTGAACCTATTGTACTTTAGTATAATGAAGCAATCATCCAATAGAATCGTTTGGGATTAATCGCTCAACCGTGTTGTTTAAATATTAATAAACCTAAAACAAAGGATGTGCACGGTGTAAGGTACGGTTCAACATCAAAACGTAGCTCATTATCATATCTCGATTGACTATGGTATAATTAGTTCAGTCTCATCATGCCATATCTATAGATCGTACCGAGCTACACTGATGAGCTGTGGAACAGCGGAACACGTGTCTGTATAGATTGTTCTATTACGATCCTTCACTTCGGTGTTGTTGAGCACTCTGTGAAATTGGTGTGGGTATCCTTTAGCGATAATGCAACACCCACTACCCTTGTGGTGGTTTGAGCACTCTGGCCCTATATGCATATAGACGTTAATTAGAATAGAATACATATAAGTAACACAATTACCTGATTTATAAGATCAATTCTCAACCACGGGGAATAAGATCGTACTGTGTGTGTGCAAGAATATACGAAATAATTTGAATTCCTATTCCCATCCACAGCGTGACTCGATTTTCCACTATGAGCCGTCGTACTTTGTGTTGTTGGTTTCCCAAGTGCCACATTTTTATCATTCCCTACAAAAATTAAAAGTAAAAATTTAAGCAGGTTTTTCAGCAAGTTTACAGTTAGTTTACCGTTAGATTTATATATTAGCAGAACTGCCGAAATGGTATATATATATATATATATATATAAGGTAACTAAAATACAGTCATCTTCAGGGTAAAAATACAAACTGCCGTCCAGCGGGCTGAATAGTTTATAAAATCAAGTTATTTCCAAAGGGAAAAGGTTACAATTGAAACATTTTATTTGTTTCTTGAGTGCTGGGCACACTAATGTTGATACTTGTGCCCAGATCTCTTTGCGGACCTATGTATAGTCGACGAAATCTTGATTTGTGTAAATTGCCCTCTGTATAGTTCGAGATATTTGTTCAGTTTTATGACGTTTTATGTCGTAGATGTTTTATCACGTATATTGAAGTTCCTACCTTTCGGAACTTGTCAACGCTGTAAGTTGCGCTGTGCCGCGTATTTGTTTCAGTGAGGAAATATGTTCTTGTTTTAATATTAGAAGGGTATTCCCGTTCGTTTGTTAGATTTGAAATATAACCACTCGACCGCCGTGAAGTTCGATTTGGAAAAAGTGTCGCTTGAATGGAAAATTTATAACTTCGCGAGGCTTGCAAGTTTCGAGAAAATGTTGTTCGACTGTATGGCGTTCATGATGGTCATTTAATTTTGACATTATAAACGCGCGCCATATGATTACCGTATGTTATTTTAATATTTGGAGGCTATATGATCGCCTTGATACGTGATTTAGACTTTAGATTGTTATCGAGTGGAACATGCAGGCTGCGTGTCACTATAGAAAGGAGTGTTTGTAACAAACGACAGCGTCTTAATTCAAGGAGACAGTATAACTTAATATTTTTGAGAACGGTGACATCCCGCATGATTGATTTCCGTGTGTTATTTTAATATTAGAAGGATATTCCCATTCGTTTGTTCTATTGGAAATATGACCGCTCGACCACCAGATAAATCGTTCAATTCAGCATGAAGTTCGATTTGGCAAAAGTGTCGCTTGAATGGAAAATTTATAACTTCGCGAGGCTTGCTCGTTTCTAGTAAATGTTGTTCGAATTACATGTATGGCGTACAAATGGTCATATTGAATTTTGACATTATAAATGCGCAATATGATTACCGTATGTTATTTTAATATTACAAGGCTATATGATCACCTTGATTTAGATTGTGGTTTAGATTCTGCATTCTATTTATTTGATCATCATGCTATAAAAATGTATAGCATTATTTTGCTGGAATGCCTGATACTGAACACTGCTCCAACCTCGTACCCACAGCTCCTGTGTATGTTCCGAGGCAGCATTTCACTTCTGATAAGAACTCCTATAGTTTCATTAATAGACCTTTAATTATGCGTTTTGAAGTAAAAATTCAACATGTAGTCATTGCTTCAGATGTGCATGGCTGTTTCAGAATAGTGACGTTGGTTCTCGTGTTCTGCGATGCGTGTTTCAAGGTTTCGGCTTGTTTCACCAATGTAGGTTTCAGCACATTGCAGGAACAAGTCCCTTGGTACACGACATGTTATGGATGGAGATTCTTGTCTTTTAAACGGAAAATCTGTCGTATTTGCTTTGTTTGCCAGACGATGACGAAAAAACACATGTCAGCGGTTAAAGAGACGAGTGCGGCGATGAACTTTCTGCTTTGATTTTCGTTTAATGGGCATTAAGGTAGGCGGATAACAATTTTCTTTCTTTCTTCGAAAAAATGAGGTGGAATAAGGGGATCTTCTTTCTGTAAATTACCTGTGTTTTTTAACAAATTTATATGTAGCGATACACATATGAATCACCTATTACCACCAGGAATAGCTTCTTCTTACTATAAATTGCAGCATCTGATATCTAAGCTGCAACGAACCGCCTCCAGCATTGGTTTTATCAAGAAAGCATTATGGCTTCGTGTAACACCGACTTTCGCCAAAGTTGACGGTAACTTTACCAACGACAAACACCGCTACTCCGCTGTTCAGAAGATCCTAAAAAACGAACCTTCAAGTAAACTACGTTACACCGGTCCAGTATTGTTCTCCGTAACCTTCAACGAGAGATTGCATGTTTACAATCATGGAAATGGGGCATTTATTTGACTTTACAGAACAGCCTTACGCTCGAACAAGACAGAACGACTTGAATCACTATGCACCAAAAATTAGAAACTCAAAAATCTTTCCACACCTCAAAACAAGGATGGCAATTTTTCTGTTCCTATTATCAACCTCACGGAAAAACCCATTGAAGCGTCAGTCTTACATTACTTACGCTTTGGCATTAACCACAGTTTTGTTGACATATATAAAGCTAAACCTTGCCACTGAAATGGAATCCCTGTTCACCCAGGTAAAAAATTCCATCCCACTCCAAGAACAAGAAGATTTTAGACATTTTCTACGCACTATGACTAAACGCTTCACCAACAACGTTTACCACACGACTGGCTATACACCTATACAAAGTCCTACATAAATTATCGTCAAATACAGATCTCGTCGTCCTATCTGGTGATAAAGACTCGTCCGTAGTTATTCTTCCAAGAGAAACATAAAATTATGCAGTCAATAAAATGGAAACTCTCATCCAAGAGGGAATACAAGAAGGAAAATACACTAAAAGCACAGACACCACCACAAGTGATCTGACTAGTTTCCTTCAAAAATTTTCTACAACGAAATTTCAAGAACACCCTTAATTCCTTTGAATAAACTTAAACCCAATTCTAATCAACCTGCAGCCTTCCTTTATGCAGGTACAACCAAAACACATAAATTCAACACTCCCGACGAAATTACCTCCGATAACCTACAGTTAAGACCCATCGTTATAGTACAACAGGAACATTCTACTATGAAACACCGAAAAACACCGAAAAACAAATACACCATTAAAGATACTACAGATTTTCCTTCTCGCCTAAAAAATCGAACCCTGGAAGAAAATGAAATACATGCATGCAGTCTCCTACGACGTCACATCTCTATTTACACAAGTTCTCCATGATGAAACTATTGACTTTATTATTGAAGAGATTTATACCAAACAAAAACTCAAACCCATTGCCAGCAAACTCCTTTTTAAACGCCTCCTAAATAACGTCACCAAGAAGTCCACGTTTAAGTACCAAAACCAAAAATTCGAAAGTCGTGTGTACGAGAAACCAGGAAAATTCCCGACACATTGGAAATCGCAAATTCCTGTCAAGTGGGAAAGAAATTGCATCACTGGAGTGTTACATAGATCCCATCGTATTTCTACCGCCTTCGACGTTGAACTATATATAGTTGAAAACACTAAGAGACAATTCCTAGATTCAGGATATCCTTATCATTTTATCAATGACACAATAAACTATTTTAAAAACAATTTACAGAAAGAAGAACCCCTTATTCCACCTCATTTTTTTCGAAGAAAGAAAGAAAATTGTCATCCGTTTACCTTAATGTCCATTAGACGGAAATCAAAGCAGAAAGTTCATCGCCGTACTCGTCTCTTTAACGGCTGACATTTATTTTTCGTCATCGTCTGGCAAACGAAGAAAATACGACAGATTTTCCGTTTAAAAGACAAGAATCTCCATCCATCACATGTCGTGTACCAAGGGGCAAGGGACTTGTTCCTGTGCTGAAACCTACATTGGTGAAATTAGCCGAAACCTCGAAACACGCATCGCAGAACACGAGAACCCTGCATGTCACAACTCTCTCTACAGACTACCACATTCCTTAGTGGTGGTCCTTAAGGAGTTTGAAGATTTTTTAAAAGCTGTTGATGCAGAGGGTAAAGAAACATTAGTTGTGGGTGACATTAATTGTGATCTAGCGAATACTTCAATTGATCCTTTACGTTCCACAGTGATGTTTCTTTATGACACATATCAATTCCGACAGCTTATTACTGAGTATACAAGGGTTACTGATCGATCGAAGACCCTGATTGACCACTTGCTTACAAATGAGCCACAAAATTTAGTTGCCTCTGGGGTCATTCAAATTAGCATAAGTGATTATTATTTAATTTATGGTGTGAGAAAATTTCACACTAGTAAAAGTAATCCAAAATTTATAGAAAGACGTAACATGAAGCATTTTGACCCACAATTATTTATTTAAGCTCATTGGGATTTGTTAGAGATAAGTGATGATCCAAATGATATGGTTTGTACATGGGAGAGCCTGTTCTTGCATGGAGGTGCTTGATATTCATGCACCACTAAGAAAAAGGAGGGTTAAAAATAAACCTACCAATTGGCTGACCGCTACTATTCGACAATTAATGCACCAAAGAGATCACTTCAAAAAACAAGCTGTAAGAAATGGTTCTAAAGCAACTTATGAAACTTATAAAGCAACACGAAATAAAGTAAATATAGCAATTAAGAAAGCCAAAGTAGACTATGTTACAGGTGAAGTTGATAATGACAGAGGGGACAGCTCTCGTACCTGGAAAGCAATTAATATGCTACTAGGACGTAAGTCAAAAGTTTCTGGCATTACTGAATTGAAGGTGGATGAATCAACTATTACCAATCCTCTTTTGATTTCTGAAACTTTTAATGAACATTTTTCAACAATTGGTACAAAGATTAGTTCAAATGTTCAGACTACTTCAGTTCTTCCAGAGTCTTTTGTCAAACCTAGCCAATCTACATTTGTGTTTACACCAATCTCTGTCTCGACTATTCAACGACTGCTGTCCACTCTGTCTGTCGCTAAAACGTCAGGTTTGGACAAGATTTCAGCCATGCTCTTGCGACATGCTGCACCTGTAATATGCATACCATTGTGCTCCATTTTTAATAAGTCTATAATTTCTGGTATCTTTCCTGATAGCTGGAAAAATGCAAAAGTTTTTCCAGTTTATAAGGGAAATGCTAAAAATGATCCAAATAACTATCGACCAATTTCGGTTCTGCCTGTTGTGGCTAAAGTATTTGAAAAACTTGTCTTCGACCAACTTTATTCATACTTTACTCAAAATGACATTTTGAGTAAGTTTCAATCAGGGTTTCGATCGGGTCACTCTACTGTAACAGCTCTATTACAAGCAACTGAAAAATGGTTCAAAAATATTGATAATGGCTTTATTAATGGGGTAGTTCTTGTAGATCTGAGTAAAGCCTTTGACACTGTTGACCATGCAATCCTTCTTAAAAAACTAGGTCTGTACAGAGTCAATGGAATTCCACTAAATTGGTTCTCCTCATACCTAGTCAATAGATCACAATGTTGCATGGTCAATGGTGTTGAGTCTGAATTAAAACCTCTGACAACAGGTGTGCCTCAGGGATCCACCTTAGGCCCACTTTTATTCTTAACTTATATTAATGACCTCCCAAACTGTTTGGACTTCACTTCACCTGGTATGTATGCTGATGATACACAAATTACTGCTTCAGCAGAAACAGTAGATGAACTTGAAGATATTTTAAATTCGGATGTTAAGAATTTACACACGTGGCTTTGTGCAAACAAACTCACCGCAAATACAACCAAAACTGAGTTCATTACTATAGCTTCTAGTTATAGACTAAAACAATTTATAGCTGTCCCAAAGATAAGACTAGGGAACAAACCTATAAAACAAGTGACTAAGGCTAAATTACTAGGTGTAATAGTAGACGAAAAACTAAGCTGGGATGACCATGTTCATGAAAAGGTCATTCCTAAAGTTTTAAGAGGCTTGCGAATGCTACGAGTACTACGAGATTTATTATCTCGTAATTCCTTATTTTGATTACTGTAGTACGGTTTGGGGAAATTGTGGTACTGTTCTACGAAATAAGCTACAAAAATTACAAAATAGAGCCGCTAGTATTATAACCAGATCTGGATATGAAATTAGATCCACGAAAATATTGACTGCATTAAACTGGTGCAATCTCGAAACTAGGAGAAACCAACAAAAGGGTACCTTAATGTACAAAATTGTTAATGGTATGTCTCCCAGATATTTAAATGAAATGTTCGTTCCTTTAAATGAAGCGCATGGTCACAATTTAAGAACTCGGAGGTAGATGTTAAAATTCCATTGCCTAAATCCGAGTACCTAAAACGTAGTTTCACGTATAGCGGTGCTGTTTTATGGAATGGACTACCATCGATGATTAAAACTGCTAACTCTGTAAATATTTTTAAAAATCTTATTCACTGTCATAAATTTTAATCTGTTAATATTGTATATAATTAGTCTCTATGTATATTTATTCCTTTTATTATGTAACTAACGGCTTTTATGAAAAACAATGTAATATTGATAGAATTACCGTTATTAAATAAAGTTGTCTCTCTCTCTCTCTCTCTCTCTAAATATATATATATATTTAAAAACATTAATATATCAAATCACGATTAAAACTTTAAAACACTTTATTTTGTCAACGTTTCGGGGCAAGCCCCTTTGTCCTTACACATTGCCAGAGCCATCATATATAAACATAAAAATTAATTACATATGCTAAATTATTATAAAAAATGTTTAACCCTTAGGTATAAAATAATCCAATTTATACGCCCAATAGCCTTCTCTTGTCGTCGGGTCATTAACATCAGCTCGATCTACCTATTATTTTAACAACAATATCTTCTAATCCTATATGTCCTGGTTCAAAAAAATGTGCATACATGAAATGTTCTCCAGCTATACCCCACACCTTTACCAAACCTATTAACACTACTCTTATGATTATTAAATCTCTTACGAAATGATGTTATCGTACTCCCCACATAGATCTTCGAGCATCGTTTACACTTAATAAGGTAAACAACCCCCGCAGAATCACAATCAAAGGGGAAATTAATAAAATAATCCCCATCCCCACCAAATGCATGGCCCTCATCAACAAATTAACAGATTTGGCAACGCGATTTTCCGCATTTCCTCATTCCTTTTGTTTAACTACCTCTCCCTTTAGTTTAGCATGCACCAAATCATCCTTAAAATTTCTAGGTCTTCTAAAAGCCACCATTGGCTTTTCTCCAAATACTTTGGTCATGTCATCCGACGCTCGCAAAATCGGCCAAAGTGACTCAATAATATTCCTTACCCCAGTCAATGCCGGGTGGAAGTTTACAACAAACGGTATCCTATACCATTCTTCTTAGATCTATTACCTTGACAAAGGAGGCTATCTCTATTCTTTTGGCCTTAGTAAATTGAGAATCTACAAATTTTCCTTCAAAACCCCTTTTAACCAAATGCCCCTTCAAGTCCTTCAATCTTTCTTCAAAAACGTCATCAGAGTCACGTATTCTTCGAAGTTTGCTTAGCCATAAGGAATACCCTTCTTTACGCGATTCGGATGACATGATCTGTGGTCTGAGTACTGATGTGCATCCGTAGGTTTTGAATACACATCAGTGACCAACTCGCTCCCCATTGGTCTCACCATAACATCTAAAAATGGAAGCTCTTCTCTTGACCATTCCCATGTAAATTTTATTGTTTCATGGGAAGAATTAGCATAAGAAAATAATTCCCTAAGCGCATCCTCACCATGCAACCAAATAAAAAAAATGTCATCCAAAAACCTCCACCACACCCATGGACTCAGATGATATTCCCTCAACATTTTCCTCTCAAAATCAAACATAAACACGTTTGCAAATGAAGGTGCAAACTTGGTTCCTATAGCAGTACCAAGTTTCTGTCTATAGATGTTGTACTCAAATTCAAAAAAAATTATTTTCCAAAATAAACCTAGACATATCCACTACATTATCTGATCCAATAAGGTTTTTTCAAAATTCCTCAATAACACATTTCATACTATCCAAACCCTCTACGTGAGGGATATGCGGATATAAACCAACAACATCCATAGAACAAATAATGGCACTTTGTGGAATATCACCCAATTCTCTGAGCCGGCACAAAAAATCTGTCGTATCCTTAATAATATTAGGAAGAATCTGTGCAATAGGCTGCAAATGAAAATCAACAAACTCCGAGATTTTATATATATAATATATATATATATATACTTGTATATATATATATATATATATATATATATATATATATATATATATATATATATATATATATATATATATATATATATAGATTTTCGCTTACCTCAAAACTGGTCTGCTACAACTTGTTTCATCTGTAAAAGAATCTTCAGATGAAACAAGTTGTAGCAGACCAGTTTTGAGGTAAGCGAAAATCTATTATTTGCTCTAACTATATGTTGTTGAGCACTCTTTGCATTTCGTAGACCAAAACCTACACGTATATATATATATATATATATATATATATATATATATATATATATATATATATATATATATATATATATATATATATATATATATATATATATATATATATATATATATATATATATATATATATATATATATATATATATATATATATATATATATATATATATATATATATATATATATATATATATATATATATATATATATATATATATATATATATATATATATATATATATATATATATATATATATATATATATATATATATATATATATATATATATATATATATATATATATATATATATATATATATATATATATATATATATATATATATATATATATATGTGTGGGAAAAGTGATTGCCCCAACCGGGAATCGAACTCTGGTCTCCGAATCAACGTTTCGGCGCTCTAACCTTTGAGCTAATGAGACACGGTCAGAATAGTCAGTGATTTTTCCATAGACATATTAAATTCGCCGCTTTCACACTTTAACCATAATGTGGAGCAAGGCCTCCCGAGCGAAATATATGTATTTGACAATATTAAATCCTCTCTAATATTAATTAATTATTCTTAAAACCCTCTGTATACAAAAAGTTGTCTATCGCTTTGCTACTTTGGGAAGTGCGCTCGAGAGGCCTTGCTCCACATTATGGTTAAAGTAATAAGTAAGTAATTTTTCTGAGGATATGAGCTTGTCGATCGTCCACGTATCGTCTGCTACTCCGAGCTCTCCCACATTCACTACAACATTGTGTATATTGACGCATCCAAGCATAACCGATATATAGTGACTGCCGCATATAGGCAGTACATCAAACCAGTACATCATTGTAACCTTCACTCTCCATCTGAGTCTCGTTAGCTCAATGGTTAGAGCGTCTCACCGGCAATCAGAAGGTTACATGTTCGATTCCTGTACGGGACTCAGAATAATTTTTCTGAGGATATGAGCTTGACGCGTATCGTATGGTGGATCATGGTGGAAAACAGGCAATGTCTTTTTCGAAATTAGTGATGTTGTTTTGCACAGGAGTCGTTTTATTTACTTGGATTACCCTGTGAAGGCAATTTGATAATCAGAAAGGTAAAAATAATTTTTATTGCCATATCCCTTTAACACTCTAGAAATATTTTCCGAAACACCTTTGATATAAGGTAATAGGACGAATCCCGATTTCGGACACAGATCTGTGGAATTGGAATTATTTTCGTTTGGTAAATTGGAAAATGTGCAACGTTGTTATTGACAATTTCACAATTTAGAGAAGATCTTCTGTTGGAATCACACTTCTTTATAAACTTTAATGGATAACCATTGTCTTTCAATGCTTTGATAACGTTATATGTTTCCTTTCTCTTCGTTTTCCAGCCTTGGACGGCATGTTAACAACTGATCGTTTGTGTGCATAGAATGGTGGGAATCATAGCCCTAAATATATGTCAGTGTGAGTTGGTTTTCTATTTGCCTGTACTTGTAACTGATAATTCCTTCTCATGGTTAACTCTTTCCTGACAGGCTGAAAAACATCCAAAATAGAACCACCCTTTGTTCTATTGATATCTCTTGAAATAACCATAACTGTTGCGAAAGCTATACATTTTCTGAAAGCCCAATAAACCGGCTTTTACTTGGGCTTTTAAATTTCTCGAACAAAACACATTATGTTAATATAAATTAGAATTAATTATCATAAATCAGGTTGAAAAATTTACATTTTTCTATGGTGAAGGAAAATTTCGAGTGTTGGAATACATCCATTTTAAGACAAAAGTTTAAGACCAGTTGCGAAAAATGCAACTTCAAGGCCTTCCGGCTGGAATTGAACCCGCGACCCTGCGATGCTAGTGCAGTGCTCTGACCACTGAGCTACGGAAGCCGTTTCCGAGAGCCTACGAAAGCCCTAGCTCAGTGGTCAGAGCACTGCCCTGTCATCTACATATCTATACCACCAACGAGGAGGATGTAGGATGTAGAGATTGCAGTTTCCTCTATGTGCTCCATCACTAGGCTAGCAACGGTAGCACTTATAGGCGAACCCATGGCGCAACCAGAAATTTGTTGGAAATATTGATTGTTGTGCGTAAAATAGTTATTTGAAGTACAAATTCAAGTAGTCGCATGATGTTTGCTATGGAAATGTCAGTACGACACGATAACTGTCCATCTTGTTGAAGTCTATGTTGAGAAACCTGTAGGGGAAGTTCAATGGCGATCGATGTAAACAGGGATACCACGTCAAAGGACACCATAATTTCATCTTCATAAATCCGAAAGTCTTTAATTTGATGGGCAAAGGCGACGCTGTTTTTAACTTAGTATTTTCTGGTGAGTAATGGGATAGGATAGTAGTAGTATATAAACTGGGGGTACCAGCACAGTTTTCAATTTTTCGTGCTTCACACCTAAAATTGAAAACTGTGCTGTCACTCCCCAGTTTCAAGACTACTAAAACGAGACGAAATTAATTAGACTCGAAAATCGTTCTATATGTTTCCCAAAATAGTTTTTCAAATATTAATACGTAACAATCCTACTATGCAGTGGTGATGCTTACACGCTATCACATCCGTGTTGTGTTGGGTATATGATATCTCACCTTCGACCCGCTTCCGCTTATGTTGTAATTAGTTTTCTTCGTTTGGGGGTTCCCCCTCGGGAATTTCCCCTCTAGCCATGTGGCTAAATACGTGTTTACTAGTTGTCAGTCCACCTGATAACAACCCTAAACAAGGGAGGTAGGGGGATATGTATGATATAAACTTCTCTACATCTCTTTTTAATAACTGGTCAGTAATCAACTCGTTTTCGAGCTTTTCAGGTGACTCAATAGCGTCGAACCCTCCTAACGCGTGGGCGAACTTGCTTATTAAAAGATCAACACAGAGGAACACGTTCGCTTTCTCCATTCTTTTTACCTCCCATTCTTCGTAGATCTTACTGATAACTTTAGCTGAGGCCTTTTTAAGATAAGCGACGGATTGATCGATCTCACCGTCCTCTGAGAGTCTTTTTAGTTCGTTTCGTTTCTTGTCTACGTCAGTTTGCGGGGTGTCGTCAACTTGTGGTGTATCGATTTGTGGTTCGTCAATCACTTCCTGTTCTGCTTCTCGCGTGTCTTCGATGAGTTCGTCAATTGTCTCAAGATTTTTTGTCTTACGTTTTGGCATGTCCTATAATATACGATATGTTTTGTTTTTGCGGAATGACTATTTCGTATGAGTATGGATGCCTTATAAGTATCTCCAATCTTACGTGTTCGTTGTCTCTCAACTAATTCGTGTGAGTATGGATGCCTTATAAGTATCTCCAATCTTACGTATTAGTTGTCTCTTCAACTGTTTTGTTTTCGCGGAATAACTAATTCGTGTGAGTATGGGTGTCTTAGAAGTATCTCCAATCTTGCGTACTCGTTGTCTTTCAACTGTTTTATTATTTTCTTAATTTCCACTTTATCGACTCCGTTAAGATAATCGTCTATGATAATTTTCATATCGTTTCTGTTAGGGTTGTAGAATGTTACTAACTTTGAGATGTTTTCACGATATGGTTTACTAATTGAGGTTAGTTGTTGTGTTATGACTATTGTGGATAAGTTATAATGTCTAGCACTAAAGGCTAGTTTAACTAGTTCGCTTGTTCTGTTTTTAACGTCCTGTCCACCAGCACAATCGTCTAGTATTATCAATGAGTTAGTGCCTTTATAAATATTAGTCACGTATTTGAGAACTACATCGACCTTATCCTGCTCACACTGAATAGCGATAAAGTTTGGGTCTTTTAAGTATTTCCACTCTGTGTACGTTTTATTCCATTCAAATGTTGGACATATAAGAATGATATACTCAAAGTGATTCATATATTCTTTCTCTATCATATCCAATAGGTAGTGTGTTTTACCACAGGCTGTCATACCAACAATTAGCATGTTAAAAGGCGTTTTCATATAGAATACTATATGTTTTAGTATTGGATTGATTGTAGATCGTTGTTGATAAGGTTTACGAGTCCGTCGGAGAGTACGAATATTCTACACATAACGTTAGCTGTTGTAGCTTCTTTATTGATTAAATACTGATGGCAGTATTCCTGACTGAGTATTCACGATCTTTTTTCCAGTGGCGACTTTCGCGTTATCTTCGATAGATCTAAGGTCAACAACCAAAGCGAAACCGTCTTTGTAAAACTTTTGGACAGTCATGTGCTGGTCATAGTCTAGTTTTCGTCCAAATAGTCGTTTCGCTTCTACCCATAGTCTTGATTTTGGTATTCCTTGACTGTATACCATATTTGGCACGCCTTCTATAGTAAGTTTGACTGACTCTATGTTTGGGTAGACGAACTCCTCACTGTCAGTTCTTGTCTTATTTGTGAAGAGTAGAACGATAGCTTTCATTGATTTTCTCGGCAGATTAATATTTTCGTTCACGAGTGTGATTCCTTTATCCCACTCCACAGTCTTCATTAGTGTGACGTGCTCATATGATAGAGATCTACCGGATGAATATAGAGACGATACTTCATCAGTGATCTCTTGACTCTCGATAGTTTCGTACTCCAACTCAAGGTTCTCTAACGTATATAACCAGTCACAGCTGATCCAGATTGAGCCACCATAATATCGGTTGCTTTGGGGAGTGTGATTATGTACCTGAGATTATTGTTCATATTATACGGTGCGTATAAACCGTGATCTTCTAGAATCTTGTCAAGTTGAATCTTTTGTTTGGTGCCATGAATAGAGAACATCAGACCATCGCTAACTTTTTGTACGTTTCCACTGGCCGCGCCGCTGTCATCCTTCGAGATTAACTTTCGAAGGTTCTCGTTTGCTAGACCATATTCAACCATAGCCGTTCGTTCTGTTTTAGATCTCCATAAATCTTTGTACGTACCGATAACACTTTCACCACAGTTGTCGTACACAGTCTCACCTGCTAATTTTATCACCAGTTTTTCAGAGAGTAGTCTTGAGAGGTTATTAAGAAACCATGATTTCGCGTTCGCACTTTTGAAGTCGAATAGGAGATGGAAACTGGAGGGTACCAAACAAGTGTTACCCTTTGTTCTTGGGATATCAATGTATAACTCCTCCTCTGGATTGGCTTTGTTAGGGTTCAGTGTCACAACGTGACGGGTTCTTGTGCCTTTGATAGCGGATATTTCACGACGTCTATATCCAGGAAGCAACTCTTTTTCACTAGTATTCATACTATATATTATAACACATGTTTTATTTCCTCTGTTTGTACTGATCGTAGACGAACCAAGCTAGTGCTATCGCTAGGATCCATAAATTAGACGCTAACCAAGATATGCCTGCAGCTCCCCCACTTTAGCACAGTCGCCACCATGTTTAGCAGTCCAGACAGTAGAGGACCGGCCTTTGTGGCTAGGTTAGCTATAGCTTTACCTAATTTTCCAAGTGCTTGACCACCTTTGAAGACAACACTTCTAGCGGATATTATAATCGTGGTGATAAAAGAGGCTATGGTTATTCCTAAAGCTGAAGCACCCAACCAATTTTCCTTAAACCACTCCTTTATTTTTTGTAACCGAGTGATGTCCTCTTCTTGTTGTTCTCTAACCTCCTCAAGTTCCAATTGTCCTAAGGTTCTATCCCTAGCTATCTCGAGACCTGTCAATCGCTCGTACAACTCGATCCTCTTTCTGGAACCAACTTCCTCTCTATTCATTACTTCTGTAGTCTCATTAATAGTGTCCTGAAAATAATCGGCTTGCGCTCTTAGAAATTGTGGTCTAGTGTCTGGATCGATTGTATCACTTGAGTTTAGGACGCCTCTTAACTCGCTATTTTCTTTTTCTGTTAACCCAAATACGTTATCGTAGTTCACCTCTGTTTCAACTACTGGGAAGTCTTCACTTGAAACTGTGGTGTTTTCTGTTCTAGCGTCAGTTGTTGTGGTGTCTTCGTTTTCTGTTCTAGCGTCAGTTGTTGGGGTGTCTCCATTTTCTGTTCTAGCGTCAGTTGTTGTTGTTGTGTCGGGGATTTGACCGACTAGCTTTTTAAACTGCTCAATCGCACTTTTACTTTTACTGTCTACACTGTAGACTAAGCCATTTTTTCCAGGTTTTAGAATTATTTTAGGTCTCAAATATTCACCATCTTCGTTTACCGGTTTGAAAAGAATAGAACCTGAGTTTGTCATGTACGACCTGTTGACTATTTTCCTTGACACATCATCATTACTGAGTCTTTTATTATACAATCTATGTATTTTTCTATCTATTAGATTGGTTCTTTTTATACCATTTACTACTAACTTTTTATTGTCTTCTTTTAGTTCTTTCAGTCTTCTTTTGATTTCGTTCGACTCTTCAAAAGCTAAATTGAAGCTCTCGTCGTGGACGTCACCATATGTCACCGGTTCAGCAAACACTACTGCTGGGGCCTCAGCGGTGACATCGCTACCCTTACTAGTGATTAACACTGTTTTTCCGTCTTTTTTACCTATGAATGATGTCTCCATATATCTGTCTTGTACTCTACGTTCTATGACTCTAGTCTCTATCTCTCGTTCCACCTTGGTGATTCTGTCACGTATGCCACTATATTCTTGTGTCTCGTATTCTGTGAGATCAATAGAGTTGAGTAGGTTGAACTCTATTTCTAACTCCTTGTCTGTATACTCCTTAAAATCGTTACGGTCTTTCATTTCGATTTCATCAAATCCTCCTTCAGCCATTATATACTACTCAATATTTTGAATATCGCTTTCTGGTATCCATGAATTATGTTTACTATCATAACCAAGCCACTTAACCAAAGCCATCTTTTTACCCTTAACCTTCTTTCTCTTTAGTATCTTCTCAACTTTATATACATCGTCTTTTTTATCAACAGCTGACAACTCTTCCTCGTAAAACTTACCAACGATAGGTTCTCCCTCATGGTCCTCTATCTCATACACGGTAGGGTCACCACGCATAACCTTTGACACTTTGAATAGCTCCTCAGTGAAGTTAGCCTCATATCCTTTTGCGAATATGCTTTTGTACTTTGATATCCTGACAGTCTCACCTACTTTAAACTTTGGTAGTGGGTAGTCACCGAAATGGTGTCCAAACAACGTCGTCCATACTTCGTTTTCGTTTTTCTTGCTCACATCTTTAGGATTCATAAGTGTGGTACTATGTTTGGTATTGTTGTAATTCTCAACGAGCTGGTCTAAAATGTCAATCCATTTATACGTTCCTTTACTATAGAAGTATTTCCACATAGACGTCTTAAGTGTTCTATTAAACCGTTCCACGACTGCTGCCTTTTTATCAGAGTTAGTGCTAAAGTATTTCACGTTGTGTTTCTCCAATAGATCCTTCACGCCAACGTTATAGAATTCTCTACCATCGTCAAACTGAACCAGCTTTGGATACTCACCAAATCTAACCTTAGCCTTCTCTAGTAACTCTGTTACAGCCTTAGTCATGTTTTTCATATCTTTCCTATAGACGGGTATTGCGAAAGCATACCTACTAAGGATCTCAGTGGCTGTTAGTATCCAGTAGTACCCGTTGTTCTTGTGCTTGTACTTACCCATATCGACCAAGTCCATATGAATCTGCTCACCCAGATAGTCAACAAATGTTTGTCTAAACTTATGTCTCCTAACAATCGGTTTGTACCTGGTGTACGTGTCTTGGGATTTTAGCCAGTCCTTTATCTTTGTCCTACTAACACTTAGTCCATCTTCTTGTGCCTTTTGGTACAGCCTCTCAGCAGATTGGTAACCAGTTGATGGATTATAGTAAATATCTCTTAGTTCTTGCTCCATATACACTACATGATGTGTAAATCTAACAACACTTCACCAACGTTAACACTGTTACCGTCCTGATCTGTAATGTTGAACTCTAGTTGGTTGATGACTCCTTTGTTTATCAGGATTTTTGACCCAACACCAAATAAATGTTGTACAGAACCCTTAAGTGTCTGCGTGCTAGTTATTGGCAGTACTTCGATACAATTGCTTTTGCTACCATTAACTATGTTCTTAGATCTGTCAACAATATTAGATGTTACTTGTATGTATTTCAGTCCTCTGTTAACGTTCACAACGTTAGGACTGGTTTTTGTGGTGGTTATTGTAGTGTTTTCGTCAAACCCTAAAAGTTGTCCAAATTTAAACAGTTCTATTTGTTGATCAGTTGTTATCGTACATGTCGAGTCATATCTGTTAGCTACTAGCTTGACGTCTCCTAACTCTTTCAAGTCGTCGACGATCATTTTAAAGGTGTGATACCCAGGACTAAAAACGTGGTCATTACTGTTATAAGTTATCTTGTTGTTAGCTGCGGTTACGTTAACGTAGTCCCAAAAGATAGTTGCCTTCTCCACCAATACATAAGGGTCTGAGTATGTTACTAAAATTGACTCTTGTAGGTCTATAGTTTTCGTTGAATCACTAATCAATACTACCACTCTCATATAACGTACGGTATGTTATGATGGATGCGTTCAAAAGAAAGTATCCTTATGCTGACAAGAATAGGTTTTTTCTTGATGTTGACGACAATATGCATATACATATATTCTTCGTGACGAAAACTAATATTGGTGACATTAGTATAGACTCAAGTAGGTTTAAGAGTAACCCGGAGTATACTAAGTATCTAACGATAAACAAACCAATGATAGTTAACCAAAAAGAGATAGCTAATGCCATACGCGTGGCTAAGCTGAGTTTAGTGAAAAAGTACCCTCACGTCACTTTGAGCAAGTTTGAGTTCGATCCAACTGTCTCACAAGATGGTGAGGTTAATGGCGTTGACATATATTTTAGAAACAACGACATCATAAGCACGAACATAACTAGTGATACCTTCAAAAACGACAAGAGTATGTGGATTTGGTTACACAACAACAAGTCTCCAAAAGGTCACGACGAAAAGTTTCCAAAAATATGGCTATCTGGTGGAACTATCCAACCACTATCGAAAGGTCGCAAGAACCACTGGGGACTTTGGGATGGCTATCCAACGGAAAACGTGTTGAACTACCCAGTGAATAACTTTAGAGTCTTCGTTAATCAAAAGAGCTACTTTCTCTCAAAGCTACCAATATTACAAATCACCACGTCAAAGACAAAGTCAAAGTGGGACGATAATGAGAGCTACTATAGGGTCGTGTTTGCAACGTATTGTGCAAGTTTCTGTTGTGGAGTGTCATTACAACACTTGTCACCCTCGCAAGAAGTTCACCCTGTTATCACGAGTGTAATGAGGTTTCATCTGTACTTTACTGTTAGAAGACTTCTCAGAAGGATGGAAGGTGGTGAGAGTTCATTGGAACACAGAATGGACAACGTATCTGAACTATGTCAGGCGAATGCTGCCATGACACCGACTATAGATAATATTAGTTGTAATGATCATAATAATGTGAGTAGCGATTTTTACACTTGCATGAACTCAATCCCTAAAAAAAGAGGTTTTAAGATGGCTTTTCTTAACATTGTCAGTTTAACTAAGAAATTGGATGAAATTAGATTTTCGATGACAAACAAAAATATTTATTTAATAGGTCTCAGTGAAACCAGACTAAATGAAACTATAACTGATAACATGATCAACTTGGATGGTTATGACATTGTCCGAAATGACCGTACAAGAAATGGTGGTGGTGTCTGTATTTACCTACGTAGCTCCATTAATTATAACATTAGGTCAGATCTAGTTCCACCAGAATTAGAGGCTGTTTGCCTAGAAATTATTAAACCTCACAGTCGAACTTTCCTTTTCACAACGGTGTACAGACCACCAAATACACCATCTGCATTTTTTTGATAAATTTGAAAATTTAATTCAAACTATGGATGATGAAAAACAAGGATATATATATTCTTGGAGATTTAAATTGTGACATGTTGAAAGCAGTTTCTGATGCACCAACCAAAAAATTAAAAGCATTACTTGAGGTATACCAATTATCTCAATTGATTGATGAAGCAACTCGAGTAACCATGACAACTTCCACTCTCATTGACCACATAATTACAAAACAAACCAGAGAAAATCTCTGATTCTGGTGTTATCCACTCAGGAATCAGCGATCATAGTTTGGTATATGTAATTCGGAAAATATATGTTACTGAGAAAAAGCAAGAAAATATTGTTGAGATTAGGAACATGAAAAATTTTGATAATCAACAATTTATTGATGACTTGCTCAATCAACATTGGGAATATGTTTACTTTTTCGGTGATGACCCAGATACAATGTGGGAATTTTGGAAGCAATTATTCTTTGAAATTTTAGATAAACATGCGCCACTTCAACAGAAAAAAATTAGATCAAAAAAACTCCCTTGGATCACAAGCAATGTTAAAAAGCTTATAAACATGAGAGACAAATTAAAAAGAAAAGCCATTCTTACTAAACTTGAAACGGATTGGATAAATTATAAAAATGCCAGAAACAAAGTAAATATTGAGTTAAGAAATGCCAAAAAAGAGTATTACTCCAAGAAGATTGCTGGTCAAAAGTTCAACCCTAAAGAGGCTTGGAAAACAATAAATAGCTTACTAGGTCGAAACAATAAACCGACAATAGTAAACGAACTAAATATAAATGGAAATACACTGACAAATACTAAAGACATTGCAGATGGCTTTAACAATTTCTTTACTGATATAGGCCCTGATTTAGCTAGCAAAATTGATACTTCAAATGACAACTTTCAGGACTATATTAAGAGTTCAGAGTCAGAATTCAGTGTATTCAAGCGAATAGAGGTTGACAATCTTTGTCAACTCCTTCATGGGCTTTGCAGTGCTAAAGCTACTGGCATTGATAAAATTTCTAATAAGATTCTTAAGATTGCGGCACCAATTATCTCAGATTCATTAACATTCATCTTCAATCAGGCTATTACACTATGTTCGTTTCCAAATGAATGGAAAATAGCTCGAGTAACACCACTTTATAAAAATGGCCAGCGGAACCTGCCTGGGAACTACAGGCCAATTTCAGTGTTACCAGCTATAAGTAAAGTTATGGAACGAATTCTCTATAATCAATTATATGACTACTTGACAGAAAATGAACTACTTTCAGAACATCAATTTGGTTTTCGTAAATTTTATTCTACGTCAACTGCATTACTAGACTGTACAAACAGCTGGTATATAAATATGGACAAAAAACTGTTCAATTTAGTAGTATTCATAGACCTAAAAAAGGCTTTTGATACAGTCGATCACCAAATTTTGCTAAAAAAATTAGAACTATATGGAATCAAAGGGAAAGCATTATCCCTATTGAAATCATATTTAGAAGAACGTAGCCAAAACTGTCAAATAAATGGCATTGTCTCATCAGGGCGAAAAATTAAATGTGGTGTTCCTCAAGGCTCGATCTTGGGGCCACTATTCTTTTTATTATACATAAACGATTTAGCTGAATGTCTAAATGAAACTAAACCACGATTATTTGCTGATGACACAAACTTAACAGCCTCTGGTGAGACAATACATGATGTTGAGATTGGAATGAATTCTGACTTAGAAAATCTAAGGAAATGGTTAATAGCCAACAAACTTAGTCTGAATGTAGCAAAAACAGAGTTTATGTTAATCGGCTCTAAACCAATGATTAGCAATGTCTCTAACTCACAACCAAATGTCAGTATAGAAAATAAACCAATTAAACAAGTGTTTGAAAGCAAAAACTCTAGGAGTGACTGTTGACCAAAATCTATCATGGAAAAGTAATACTGAATATATATGCAAGAAAATAACATCAGGGTTAGGTGCTCTCCGACATGTAAGAGAATTTGTCGACAGACACACTCTTCTTTCCATCTACAATGCACTTGTTCAACCGTATTTTAACTACTGCTGTGAAGTGTGGGGTGTATTTGGTGCAACTCAATCAACACGGTTACAAAAGCTCCATAACAGAGCTGCTAGAATTATTGGAAATATGAGCAATGAGATTGACCACAAAATTGCATTAAATGCCTTAGAATGGCAGCCTCTTAAAATACAAAGAAAAAAATCAAAAGCTAAGATCATGTTCAAAGTTTTAAATAACATGGGATCAAAGAGTCTTACTAAGCTTTTTACTTATAAGAAAGAGAAGTCCGACTACAATCTTCGGAACATTTCAAATACTGTTTGTTTACCACAACCACGCACCAATAACATGAAAAAGAGTTTCCTATATGATGGAGCATCTATATGGAACTCTTTGCCCATGGAAATAAGAGAGAGCAAGACCCTGACATGTTTTAAAAATAAAATCGCTACTCATATCCTAGAGTAAGTGTTATGTACGTAAAATAGGAACATATTGTAAATAATGACATTCTTTTAAATAACCTTTGCATTAAGGAGGATGCTGCAGTCTTCCCAGGGTGCTTTACCTTGGGGCGGAGGGTTCTGGGGAGGCTGCAATATCCTCCTTTCCTTTCCTTTACATAAACTGTTTTATAGTAGTGTACACGCCCATCGTGGAAATCAGCTTTTGTTGTCGTTGTAAGCGTGCTTAAATAAAGTTTATCATCATCATCATAAGTAGAGAGTTTGATGCTGGAGAATTGTATGGTAAGACAGACAAGATTCCTAAAAAACATTACTACCAGGGTAAAGTCCTTGCTGACGGTACAACAGGTGAGGAGAGAGTCTTCACGATTAACGACGTTAAGAACGACTACAAACGATACGTTCCTCTGGTGTCGAATGGTTTTACCAACATTACCGACAATACCTAAATCAGTCTATAGAAGCCTTTGTTTACTCCACACTTGGTGCACAAGCGAGAACACGTGTGTCAGTCGTTGGTGATTCCGCAGGCAGTCTAGAGACTCAACAAGAGTTCCGAAAGTTGGTGGAGGATAGTGTTATAAACTACGACGTGTCAACGTGGATTCTCAACATGAACAAGTCGATTAGAGACACTAACGTTGTCCAAAATCTTGCGCTATCACCGTCTACGTGGTTAATGCCAAGTAACGTGGTAATCCTCAAGAACAAAATCGCTGGGTACAACAACCTATTAAAGACTGCTACACAGAGTATGAAGTTTGGGGTAAATAGTGGGTTAAACTACACAGAAACGACGGAGGTTAAGAAAGTACACCAAGAAGGTGGAGAGCACCTGGAGACACTTGACAAACCAAAGGTGACACACCGTCTGGAGACACCAAACGTGGCACACCAGGAAGGTGGAGAGCATCTGGAGACACTTGACAAACCACCAAAGGCGACACCAGGTGACAACACAACAGAGTTAGGGCTAGTTCTAGTGGTTTCAGCTGTGTCTGGCTATTTAGTAAGCAAATATATGTTATAACATAATGAGTCTAAGCTATGGATTTGAGGACAGAGACTATGAGAGTGACAAAATATTAAGAAGAGCGAAGAGACATCTAGACAGTGACCCTAAATTAAGCGTGAGCGGTGGGAGGATGTCTGGAGATATAGATATGGCGTTCAGGGCACTCAAAAACATAGCAGATCCAGAAGATGATTTGGATGCTATCAGTAAAAAAGTGTTGTCCATATACTTATCGCAATACTTTAGAACGCAGTCCTATAACGTTCTATTTGATTTTAACGTCACAAAGCATGCTGTTAGTATGGTGGAATACCACAATGGAACAAATAAAGTGAAAACCATTAGAGATAAAACAAACATGTTAGTACAATATGATCCAACGTATGGTCCTATTATTGGTGTTAATAATGGTCATAGCTTCCTATCCCCCGAACTAACTCCAATTCCACTTGAAGCTGGAGTGCATTTTAACTGTCCACGCATGCAATACTGTGACATATCTGTTTTTATGGTAGTGAGGATAGTCACGAGGGTTTCTACGAAAGATTGGGAGGCGATTATCTCAAACGATGATGGTACAAAGGAGGCGAAACTGATAAATTGTCATATGGTGGTGGAGCTCCAGCAAAGGAGTACACGTGTACAATCCCAAATAACATCGACACCACCAATGATATCAATACATTGGCGGATGGGTAACTCCTACGTTAAGGTGAACAATATAAGATCAACAGACTCAGACTTCACAGCTAATTACAAAGAGATAGGATCTCCTTACGTAACGATCTTTGGAGTGCATCGACCAAGAATACCACTCGCACCCTATAAGTACCCGTCTTTGATAGAGTTCTACGGTGTGAGGATTGTCTCTGGTTACATGACGAGCCGAGACATAATACTAGTTGGTAGAGATATGATGGAGGAACATAACGTGAATTAAGATATATGAGGAAGAAGTCAGTTGTTGTTTTCAATCACATATCAAAGGATATGTCAGAGGAAGAGGTGCTAGAGCTCAAACGCTTGTACGCGTACTACCACAAACTAGAAGCCTGTTACAAATGGAAATACAAGAGGTTGAAGAAAATTAAACTATCGTTAAACATGGTTAGTATAGGGTTAACGACAGTAGGGATTATAGCTGGATCGATAACCGCTAACCCTCTAATCATTGCTTGTATTAGTGGTCCTGGTGTGATCATCCAAGGCTACTTAGCTAAATCCAATCTGACGAGTAGAGTGGAGCATTGTAAGTTCGCGCAAACTAGCTATAAAAAGATACTGACACAATTAAGATCGTATCTTAGAGGTCTTCCTTACAACGAGTCAATGTTTCTCTCAGACGTTAAAGTGTTGGACGATAATGTGACTGACTTATGCCCACCAATCAATGGAATGGTGAAAAGGTACAATAAAGTATATGACGAGACACAAGGGGGCGTCGAATCACGCCCCCCTTCAAACACAGGTCTACACGTAAGAACCAGTGGTGTGTCAGTCAACAAGTTCCAAGAGTAGGTGTTCACAGAAGTACCACCAACTAGGAGCTCGTTTTGACCAACCCTCCAAAATGGTATAAGTTATATTGTTTTTTAGGCCCCGTCGTTTCGACGCCCCCTTTGAATACACAATCACATACTGTCTATATATCAGAACCAAGGGTGTTTTCCACATAAAAGACGACGAAACTGAGGTCCCGTTTTGGGACATCAGCTTTTTGAGTGATAAAATAGACTAGTCTGACCAAGGTCCCAAAATGGGACCTTGGTCAGAGTCACTTATAATATTACACACAGTATATTATATATGACGAGCCTTGTCAAAAATTTCAGTTTTGAGAACAATTCAGTCACGACTATTAAAGATGGAGACAATATATGGTTCTATGGAAAAGAAGTCGCTAAGGCACTAGGGTATAAAAACGCGAAGTGGGCTATCAGTGTACACGTTGACGATATATATAAGGTCAAACGAGAGGTGTTTGAAGGGGGGCGCGAATCACGCCCCCCTTTAAACTTGCAACCAAACATGATACTCATATCGGAGCCAGGAGTTTACTCTCTAGTCTTCTCGTCTAAACTCGAGTCAGCCAAGAAGTTTCAAAAATGGGTATTCACAGAAGTCTTACCGTCTATTAGAAAGACGGGTCAGTACACGCAACATAACCAACTATCAATCATGAATGAGACAGACTTGCATTATGACATAGTTAAATATATTAGAGAGTATCACCCAACAATAGTCATCCCAGGGTTGGGAGAGTACCAAGACACATCTACTAAAAGAATAGATGGATGGAAGAAGGGTTACAGTGGTGGGCAACCAGATTTGATAGTTCCGCAACTACACAAGAGATACAATGGTTTTGCTATAGAGTTCAAAACACCGAAAGGTAATGGGGTTATTAGGAATAACCAGATGAGGGTATTAAGGAGACTAAGATCACAAGGGTACAACACATTACTATCGTCAGACCAACATGAGATAATACATTTCATAGAGACATATATGAGAGACTCTAGAGTTCTGTGTGAGTACTGCAACAGGAGATTTAAGAGTGAAACCACACTGTCTAATCACCAAAGATACTTTCATCGAATACTCTATCTGTGAGACGACCTGTTAGATGATCTATGAGATGACTGTGAGATGGTCTGTGACTAGATATCACGTATAATATAGATGACTGACAACGAGTCCGTGCCTATTATAACGTCGACAACAAGGACCAAAGACCCTAAGAGAGTAGAGGCAGGCAAACGGTTGGCTGCTATATCTAAAGCTGCAAAAGAGAGGAAGATGAGAGAGAGAGTGATAAGTGAGGATGATAGTTTTAACTATGGATACATCATAGGTACTATAGGAGTGATTATAGCCGCTAGCTCACTGTATTACACGATGAGACAAGACAAACAAGTAGTGGAGCCTAAGAACGTTGTTATAAAACCATCACGTAAACTCGACAGCCTTGATTAAAACATGTCGTATAGTATATGGCATCAATAGACAGAAAAGAACTGATGAACGAGCTATACGACGCAGCCATCATAACTGCTGGAGCTGTGGCCGTATCAATGGCATCAAAGAAAGTATTAAAAGAACCGTTAGGCACCCCTGAATCAGTGAAGGGCACCCTCAAGTTAGCGACTGCTGTAGGTGTCTCAACGCTACTTGTCAAGTGGGCACAGAGTAAGAAATACTTACCTGTAGATCCATTTTCAAAATAATATAGCGTAATATATAATGGCTAGTGTGATAGCAGGTGGTTTGTTCAACGCTATAGCGTTCGCAGGAGCTGGATTTATATTCAGCAAGCTAAACCACACCGGCTACGAGACAGAGATAAAGAGACACAACAAAGCACTGGAAAGTCTTGCAAGAGCGAAAGAAAAGTTCTATGAGAATGAGATTCGTCAGAGAGACAAAATTCAGGAGCTAAGACAACAACTGTCAGACGCTAATGCAGACATAAACGACACAAACCACGCTCTGGACCAACTAAGACAAGTACTGACGATACAGTATGATGGGAAGACATTTAGTAAAGAGCCTGAGTTGTCAGACTATTACAAACCCTCAGATGAGATGAAAGAGTATCAAATGGTATTCATTGGAGTTGTTGGGCTACCCTTAGGTTACTTAATATATAGAGTATTATAGTAATGAGCACTAAAACGTTGAAGGAGATGGCTATGGAATTTAACAAAAAGCGTAACTTGACAGAGGTACTCTTTTACCAAACTCGTCAGATAGAAGAGTTGGAGCAATTACTATCAGACGCTCTAAAACAGGTCACAACAATAAAGTGTGAGTGGGAGACACTAACCAACCACAAAGTTACTACACTATAGTCTAAAGATATAAATAGTATAGTAACTTAGATGGTTGACGAACGTACAATGAGAATGTTCTACGCTGGGTATACATTGGATGAGAATTGAGACATCAAAAAAGTGGAGTGGTACTACATTAGGGTACACATTGGACGAGATCAAGAACGGAAGTAAGGACGCAACACCAAAAAGGTGGAGCGACACCACATACTGTTACGAGTGTAGTAACCACAGAACCCAAATCGAAGATGGTGTATTTAGTTGTAACAAGTGTGGAGAGACTACCTATGGACGCGTGAGAAACTTTGTACCTAACATCTGGATGTACAAGAAATCGGCTCATAGTTACAGTAAGTGGCTAGAGAGAATGTTGACTAGCAAAAGACTAGTTAATGAGAGTGACATACCAACAGTTGTCAGTGATTTTGTAAAAATACTATGGTCTCTTAAAAGAAACAAACTGATTGTCAAGAATATATCGAAATACATTTTCTATGTCATAAGAATATGCTCTAGAAGAGGTATAGAGTTGAGAGGTAGTTTTAACGACCTCAAACCTGGTAAGGTCAAGGTGCGATTCGAGCACAACCTGTATAGTGTAGTATACAAGGATCTATGTTGGGACAGGAGAGGAGATCCATACTACAACGAGTGGATAAATAAAACATTTAGTAATATATAATGGCAAGACCAAAAATTTATAAAACAAAAGAAGAAGCTTTAAGAGCAGTTAGAGCTCAAACTAAAGAGTGGATGAGAACTCATAAATGGGAGTGTGAGACATGCAATAGGCCATACCATGTGACCTCTAAATATAGACACCTAAAGACCAAAAAGCATTTGAGAAACTCGAACATCTAATTTTGAACTATTTTGTAATGTCCATACGCATAGCTAGACACACCGTCTGGTAGTATATGTCGCTTGTCGTCAAAGCAGCTTAAGGATATCTTATTTATTTCGTAGCTTCCTAGTTGGTGGCTCTTGCTGCGAATAGTTTTAATTATGTGAGACATTTGCTCACCATTTGTTAGGACACTTTTATAGTTGTCATGTCTTATGTTGTTTCTAATGGTACTCTTCTTGATACCTTTAGCAGTCTTACCACCTTTTCCGTCCTCTTTTATATAGCTATACATTTTTGACCTTAAACCAACGAACTCAACGATGGGGACTCCTAATGTCTCGTCCTTCATTTTACCAATAACCTTCTTGTTAGTTGGGTCGAAGTAGGGAGATAACTTGTCATATCCACTGAAGTCGAACATTTCTTTGTTAGCGTACATGTCTTTGTACACATCCTCCGTCTCAATCTTGTACATTAGGCTATCCGTGTCTGTGAATAGTAATTTGGCTTTGTTGCCATACTCCTTTTTGATGTTATTGTAGTGGAAGTCGTACATCAATGTCTTCGATAGGTCTAGAATACACATACCTACATATGCTGGTCTATTTAGAGTTAGTGTCTCTTTGATCTTGTGAACTGCTACCAAGTTATTGTCAAATATTTTACTGCTTACAAAGGTTGGTTTTGACGTTAGTTTCTTCAGTTTTTCCTCGTCTGTTACTAACTCCACATTCACACGCTTTCGTAGATTCTCCATAGTCTTTCCAAACACACTATTATTCATAAGCTTGAAGAAGTCTTTCTCGAAGTCATTCTTTGCTTGGGTTCTCTTGTCCGTATTAAAGTCGATATATTGTTTGAGCCATGGTGACTGATTGAATTGAAGTACTCTATGTATCTTCTTAACCTTCATTCCCAAAACTCTTGTATAATTGTAGGTTTCTATAGTGAACGACGTACTTACTCTTACCGTTTAGGTTAGGTATAAGTTTTGCAACCTCTCCTATAGATATCTTAAACTTGTTTTGGATTGTCTTACAATAGTTTGACAACATATCACTACTTACTTTCATCCTCTCAGGGGCTAAAGGATAGTCGTTGTGAAGATCGTGCAACTCCTCTGGGTACTCTAAATCAACCTCTAGTATCAACCCTTTGTCTGAGTTATTACTATATTTGTCTAGATTGTTGATGCCCTCGACCCACTCAAATCCACCAGTCGGTAGATACTGACACATAGCCCAACCATAAAGGTTATTCGCATCTAGGTATACGATGTGTTTCGATGGTTTACTACTATCATACCCCTTCATGTATTTGTTATTAGCTTCTCCGTGTCTATGTGTTATACAGGAGACACCACCCTGCATTCCTTTCTCGATAAACTGAAACATATCAATGTTAGTCATCAACTCTATAGTTTCACTCCTGTCATCTTTAGAGCAGCGTCCCACGATAGTCCAGGTGATGTGAAGTAATGACAAGGATCTAATTGGTAGTACTGTTTACACGTTCTTCTAAAGTTCTCGAATACGTCAGCTAATAGTAATACGTCAGACTTTAAAGTGCCCATGACCCCAAATACGATATTACTGATATAGATGCTACATGAAGTGAAAAGTTGAATGCCAAAATATTTTATGATTTGAGCTTTGCATTGATGTGCTATAAAGATTTGTTTGTCAGAAATGCTAATGAGTGTGACGTCATTTGCGGCATCATTTCGGATACAATATTCTACTGTTAAAGCAAATTAATCTAACTCAAACGTTGATGATGTACTTGACCGCTATAGTAAAGATTTTATCAACTTTTTCACTCAAATCCTCAACCAGTCTATCACACGGAAAGCAGAAAAGAAAGGCAAATGCCGTAAATGACGTCACACTCATTACCATTTCTGACAAACAAATCTTTATAGCACATCAACGCAAAGCTCAAATCATAAAATATTTTGGCATTCAACTTTTCACTTCATGTAGCATCTATATCCGTAATATCGTATTTGGGGTCATGGGCACTTTAAGTATAGGTCGTGGTACTCGCCCATATTCTCCACACCCATCGTCTTCCACACTTCTTGAGCGTGCTCGTAGTCTGATCTGACACATGCTCGTCGTTTAGGATGCTGTAAAAACTCTCCTTTGATGGCAACTCAAGTTCGTTAAACGTATCGAAACTATCCATATGGTCATATGGGTACACACCTTTTCGTGACATCAACTCTAACTCCTTACCTTGAAATACTTCGGACGTGTACTTAAGACAATCTTTTGGTAGGTTGTTTACTAGGTTGACTAGACTAGAGCTCATGAATTGGAAACTATCTATAAATACTAGATGTTTACCTAACATGAATGCCATATATTTCTCCATATTATTTGGTATGACGTTGATTTTCTGACCTAGCTTACCTATCTCTTGCATTATGAAGTGGCTATCGTATCCCCTTAGATTGTGAAATATGACAGGTATCTTATCAGTCAGTCTATAGTTCCTATTACATAACTGATGTGCTGAACCTCTATATTTACCAGTGATATGACAATGATCTCTAACTATCACATCTCCACTTTTGTATTTCCTATCACAAATATGACATTTAGTCGCTTCCTTGAAGTTAACCTTATCAGCTCTGGTCAACACCATGTCCTCATTAAAATGCTCCTTTCTAACTTTCTTGCAGTACTTAACCTCCTCTAACATCTTTTTCATGAACTTCCTAACCGCGTTCTTACCTCGAAACATCTCTAATGGTTTACTATATTTATCATCATAACAGCACACTACTTTGTACCCATACCCACAGTCCGTATGTCTTTGGTACTCGCTAGTGTACGATCCTGTGAGTGGTGTTACGTTGTCGACCTTCTCTGTGATAGCCTCAAAGTCTGCGTATATTACGAATGGCACTTCTAATTGTTTGTGGTAATTTTTATACTCAAGAGTGTTGTCTCCTTCTTCTGGCATCTTAGTCGCTTGCTTGCCATTTACCACCATACAAACCTCCTTATGTTTCTCAAGCACGTCTCTAGTGGTGAAACATTGGAGACAGTACCTACAGAAATTCTTACGACATTTATGTTTAGACTGATTGAACACGAATCTATCGAAATCTTTTATATATACGTAATGTTGTTTATCACCATTCGTTATAAGTAGCAGATCCATATGATCCTCGTACCTCTCCTCAGAAACGTAGATAGGGAATGGCTGCTTGTCCTCGTATCCAAACACGTTGATACTAATACCGTTCTGCCTCTCTATCTTGTTGTACTGTTTTGTATTCACTGGAAATCTCACTCCCTCATAATTGACAGAACCCACGTTCTTCTTGTGCTTCAACACTCTCTGCGGATTCTTTCCTACAGGATACTTGTGCAACACGTGACACCACATAAAACACTTGTCATCATTGTTCCTTATGTTGACTAAACCTTTCGACGCGTTCCTCAACTCTAATGGTAGCTCAATATAACTCGATCCTTTAAGAGGTTTATACACTACCACATTAATAAAGTGGTCACTAATATTGTCTACAACCCACCCAGACCCTTCTGACAACCATACAGCTATACGATTTACTATCTCCTCACTAGCTTGTCTCGTAGTCCCACTAACATCATCACTACTAACCACTGTTTTGACCACACTATTGAAGAATGCTGTCTTAAACACAGACTCTCCGTCACCAATTTGTTTCTCTAGAGTTACTTTCAATGTCTCGGAAAACTTTAAACCTTTCAGTCTCTCTAACTCTTTCTGTAAAGTCGAGCTCACTACTCCCCTAGTCTTGACTAGTTGTTTTAGTGGATCCTTATTGTAGACCACCTCAACACTATACGATTTGGTATACCCTTTAAGAGCAACTCTCCTTTGTACAACAGTAGGACGTTTCGTCTTAGCAATAAGACTAGTGATTCTCTCGTACTCTTTGTCTGAAACCTACTGACTTAACTGTGACCTCCTCACATATCGTCTAAGATCACGTCTAGCCTTTCGAATTTCTCTGACCTCCCTAACTCTGGTGACTCTATTAATGACGTTCTCTCTAGATCCTCTTCTAATAAGGTCCATCCACTCATACCCTAACGTTTTAGCATCAGCTAGATAGCTAGACATCCTATTTAAAAAACTCATCTTAATATTCGGTATAACTAAATTACCAGAACCTATAGCAGGATCACGTGCACCACCACTCGATAGTGTACCACTACGAGCGACATTACCACCCACAATAGGGTTACGTTTACGTTCGGGCCTTCTCATAAGAGTCGTTTTATTATTTAATATAGCTAAGTCTTTAGACCTCTTCGAATTAAGGAATCCACTAAACTCATGACCTAAAACAAAGCCCATATCAGGATCATACACAATATTGCTTGACATAATCTTGTTACGAGCGACATCCCCACCCACAACAGCCCCACGTCCAGACATCTCACTCTGTAGCCTACTAGCTGAGACATGTCTCATAAGCTCCAAACCATGCGACACATCGTCTATTAGTAGTCTCGAAAATGGTGGTAACAGCACACTTTTTCCATTTGAATGTCTCAACTCTTCTGGAGAACGCAGCACTTTTTCTGTTTTTTGGTTCCACATATTTGCTTGAAAAATATATGTGGAACCAAAAACGGAAAAAGTGCTGCGTTCACCAGATAAAAAAGTTGAGACATGAAAAATGGAAAAATTGTGCTGGTACCCCCATTTTATATACTACTGATAGTAACTAAATGTTTTGAAAGGTTGTAAGTCGGAAAATTAATAGAGCTTATTATGGGACGAAAAGGTATATTAATTTTGTGGATTTTAGATAAACCATAAAATCTTGCAGGAGTCCCGTCTGAAGGTTGTCTTTTTAATTCTTGTAACAATTTGGTTAGGTCTCTTTCAACTTTGGATGTCGGGTTTCTTCGTTTATCTGTTATTTTTAAACAGATTTCTTTGTCGTTTAACAGATCATTAATCTTCGTGTCGTAGTCGTCAGTGTTCAAAATGACAACAGATCTTCCTTTATATGCCTGCAGGATGATCGTGAAACTCCATCAAGTGTTGGACACGATCTTGAAACCCTCACTACATTTCATGGGCGGAGTGAAGCGTTGACTTTTTGGTAGAATCCCACCCTTTTTAGTTCGTGGTTAAAAGTAAGATGTTGTTTCTGCATGAAAATATTGATGGACTTCTTCTCTAAATCTTCATAACTTGTGAGCCATATTCACGAGCGTTAATTAAGCGGAAAATACTAAAATTGCGGTCAGGATACATTGTTAAAACTTTAATAAAATAAGGATTCGACACTGACTAGTTAAAAACGTATAAATAACGTTTATAAAAACTTTATAAAGACGTTTCGAAAAAACTATGATCTTCGTCGGTTAAAAGATTAAATACAGGTCAAAGCTGACTTAAATAGGTTCAATGGTTAAGTAAATATGCTAGGAAAGTTATTTATAGATGTCAGGAATATGTATACAGTCATTGCCCGAGTTAGAATTATTTTTGGAATACCAATCGTTCGAGGAATAAACATTTCCAACCAACAAAATTCAGCTTTAAATAATTTGAAAAGAAAAAATGATATCACGATCATCCAGGCAGATAAAGGAAGATCCGTTGTCCTTTTGAACACTGACGATTACGACACGAAGATTAATGTGATCTGTTAAACGACAAAGATACCTATTTAAAAATAACAGATAAACGAAGAAACCCGACATCCAAAGTTGAAAGAAACCGGCTTAACCAAATTGTTACAAGAATTAAAAACACAACCTTCAGGGCCACGATCCAGATAAAACTCAGATTGACAACAAGCTCTGTAACCATCTACATATCACTGACGGGACTCCTGCAAGATTTTATGGTTTACCAAAATCCAGGAAATTAATATACCTTTTCGTCCCATAACAAGCTCTATTCATTTTCCGACTTACAACCTTTCAAATTATTTAGTTACTATCATATCCCCATTACTCACCGGAAAATACTCAGTTAAAAACAGTGTCGCCTTTGCCCATCAAATTAAAGATTTTGGATTTATGAAGACGAAGTTATGGTGTCCTTTGACGTGGTATCCCTTTTTACATCGATCCCCATTGAACTTCCCCTACAGGTTTATGCGACTACTCAAATTTGTACTTCAAAATAACTATTTTAGTTACAACAATCAATATTTCCAACAAATTTCTGGTTGCGCCATGGGTTCGTCTATAAGCGCCACCGTCGCTAACCTAGTGGTGGAGCACATATAGAGGAAACTGCAATCTCTACATCTCTACATCCTCCTCGTGATGGTACAGATACATGTATGTAGATGACAGCCATTCTTGCTTAAAGAGAGAATATGTCGAAGAGTTTCACAATAATTTGAATTGCATTAATCCTCATATACAATTTACAATCCAGACAGAAGATCACAATGGTCTTGCATTTTTAGACACCAAAACCCCGAGAAGAAATGATCAGATACAAGTGCAGGTATATAGAAAACCAAGTCACAATGAAAAATATTTAGACTATCATTCCCATAATCCTATGCAACACAAACGATCAGTTGTTAACACCCTTCTTGACAGAGTTGATAAAATACCATCGTCCAAGGCTGGCAAACGAAGAGAAAGGAAACATGCTATCGAAGTATTGAAAGACAATGGTTATCCATTAAAGTTTATAAAGAAGTGTGATTCCAACAGAAGATATTGTCTAAATTCTGAAATTGTCAATAACAACGTTGAACATTTTCCAATTTACCAAACGAAAATAATTTCAATTCCACAGAGCTGTGTCCGAAATCGGGATTCGTCGTATTACCTTATATCAAAGGTGTTTCGGAAAAGATTTCTAGAGTGTTAAAGGGATATGGCAATAAAAATTATCTTTGCCTTTCCGATTGCAAATTTCCTTCACAGGGTAATCCAAATAAATAAAACGACTCCTGTGCAAAACAAGATCACTAATTTCGACAAACGGCATTCCAGTTTTCCACCATGATCCGCCATCTTGGATGATTTTTCGATATACGTGTGACGTCACAAGCAGGGTGATTTTTCGATGTGCGTGTGACGTCACAATAACAAGATTTTTAGCGCATAACAAGATTTTTATTTGCGGAAATTAGTGATGATGTTTTGCAGCGCAGTAGTTTTGTCACTTGGATTACCCTCGTATGACCGTTTGTTTATCAGAAAGGCAAAAATATTTTTTTATTGCCATACCCTTTAAAACGAGAGAACATAAAAGTTAGCTACAAACCTATACGAAAAGGACAAGCTAGCGACAGAAAATATCAAAAGTGTTGTATATCAGATTGATTGCTCGGAGTTTGATTTTACCTATTATGGAGAAACGGAAAGAACTTTTAAAACGAGAATCAACGAACCTAAACGCGCCGTGTCAATATTTGACAAGAAATCGAAAATAACACAACACGTAAAACAATACAATCACCGCCCCGATTTCAACAATGCTGCTATTTTCAACAAAGCAAAAAATTACCACAAACGATTGTTCGTCGAGGCTTGGTATTCCCAAAAGAATTCTCACTATGGCAATGATTGTATAAATATTCCTGACATCTACAGTATAAGTCACTTTCCTAGCATATTTACATAACCATTGATCCTATTCAAGTCAGCTTTGACACGCTCTGGCCCCATGCGCACTTCACGCTATCTGGATGTTCTAATCGCCGGTGCTATCCCACAAGCGGTTGTCAATAACATTCGCAAGTGTATAATAGTCCCGCCAGACTCATCCAGATTGTTCCAAGCTACACTGATGAGCTGTGGTACAGCGAAACACGTGTCTGTAGATTGAACTATATATATAACTTTTGAACTATACATATCTTAAAATGTATTGAACTATACATATCTTAAAATGTATGTATTCCAACACTCGAAATTTTCTTTCACCGTAAATCCTTTCAACATGTAGTTTGATCGAGTGAAATGCCAAATATTGCCTTTATATAATAATATAAATATATATATATATATATATATATATATATATATATATATATATATATATATATATATATATATATATATATATATATATATATATATATATATATATATAGGTAATATTTGGCATTTCACTCGATCAAACTACATGTTGAAAGGATTTGTGGTGAAGGAAAATTTCGAGTGTTGGAATACATACATTTTAAGACCAAACCGGGACCAGTTGCGAAAAATGCAACATATATATATATATATATATATATATATATATATATATATATATATATATATATATATATATATATATATATATATATATATATATATATATATATATATGCAAAATGCAATATATATATATATATACGAAAAATGCAATATATATATATATATATATATATATATATATATATATATATATATATATATTTTCGCTTACCTCAAAACTGGTCTGCTACAACTTGTTTCATCTGTAAAAGAATCTTCAGGCAGTGACAATATCGAAAGGGATGACCGCTTATTTATAGGCTTTCTGCCGGAAAGTGGGGGCGTATGTGGGGGACAAAGCATGAGGTCATGGCTTTGTTTGCGTTGATTACGCGAAATTTATTACGATGACGACACTGTGAAATTATTTCCGCTCTTTTGTTGAGTAAACTATTCTTATTTTTTTCTTTTAAAATACAAAATTTTTCTTCTAAACATAAATTGCATCGTTTTGATCCTCCTGTGTACGAAATAGAATGTTTTAGAATTTGCCAATTAATACTGAAATCTTTATTGTTTTCTTTCAATGTCCAAATATATTTCGAAAGTTCGGTGTCATTTTCATGCTTTTTATGTTGAAAAGATTTAGTGTGGTTGGCCAATCGCTCTTTGAATGTGGTTGCAGTCATACCAATGTAGTGTTTTATTTCGTTTGTGATGTTTACTGTCACTGTTGCTTTGTATACTATGTCTCTAGTCATGCATTGTTCTTGAAGCGGGCAAATGGTGTTCTCTCTACAACTGCAATTAGTAGCGTCCCTATCCTGCGGTTTGATGTTCCTAGCTATGCGTGCATTGTGCTTAGTGATTATTGACTTAACATTGTTCATGCAGCTGTAACTTACTTTAACTGTATTTCTGTTAAAAATCTTATGGAGCTTGTGGTGCGGAGGGAAATGTTTGTCAATTAGGCTAAGGAAATTACGTCCTATGTTAGTGCTGACACTCTTGCTAAAATGGTGGGTTGAACCAAATGATATTGCGTTGCCTATTCCTACGCGGTCGTTGCGGTGTATCATGAGTGTAGCTAAGTTCATGATTAAAGTTGCTGTGCCTAAGCGCGTTCTGATATAAGGGTGCAGATTCCTGAAAAGTTTGCTCATCTGACGAAAGGAGTTTAATGCGTTTGTTAATTGATGCAGGTAGTTGCCTTGTTATGCTTGGTGGATGGTTAGAGTGCATATTTATGTATAGCGGATCGTCATTGGGCTTCCTATAGGGCCTATAGTTTCCATTGTTAAGGTCGAAAGTTACATCTAAAAGGTTTACTATACGTAAATTTGATTCGGCGGTGATTTTTAGGTCAAATTGCTCGAAAATTTTGTGGAGATCTTTTCTTGTTTTGTCTACTAAACGTGCTGATTTACTTTTTATGATAGCCAAACCGTCATCTCTATATAGGCCGATGCTTTCTTTGCCAAATTTCTTACTTAGGTTGTTTAAAATGAAAAGGCCTACGAGCTCACAAATTTCCGCGCCGTCGAAACTGCCCATGGTAACGTCGAACAAACTCTTGCTATCTTTTTTTATCCATGAAATTCCGCTATTGAAAAGGAGAGATTTTCTAGCGTGTTTTATTATTGAAATGTTGTTTTGAGGTATAGTAGCCAAATTTGAAGCCCAGGACAGAGCTTGGTCCAATAGTTTTTCAGAAATAGATGGATAGAAATCGACAATGTCAAATGAAATGAAACTGTGTCTGTCCTTATCTTTTATATTGCCAAACCACTCAATAACTTGTTTTGTATTTCTCCATTGATTTAAATTCAGTTTTTGTCTCAAATTAGAATTAATTTTGTCCAAAATAGCTTTGCTTAGTTTTCCGGATTCGCTTTTGGCGGGGTTAATTAATCGACATTTTGGGTTGTTTTCGAAATTTTCTTTGTGGTCTTTTAAAGATATAAATGCTTCGCGTTTTTTCATTTTTTCAATTCAACGCAAACAAAGCCATGACCTCATGCTTTGTCCCCCACATACGCCCCCACTTTCCGGCAGAAAGCCTATAAATAAGCGGTCATCCCTTTCGATATTGTCACTGCCTGAAGATTCTTTTACAGATGAAACAAGTTGTAGCAGACCAGTTTTGAGGTAAGCGAAAATCTATTATTTGCTCTAACTATATGTTGTTGAGCACTCTTTGCATTTCGTAGACCAAAACCTACACGTATATATATATATATATATATATATATATATATATATATATATATATATATATATATATATATATATCAATCTAGTACAGACAAATATATATATATATATATATATATATATATATATATATATATATATATATATATATATATATATATATATATATATATATATATATATATATATATATATATATATATATATATATATATATATATATAATATAATATATATAATATATATATATATATATATATATATATATATATATATATATATATATATATATATATATATATATATATATATATATATATATATATATATATATATATATATATATATATATATATATATATATATATATATATATATATATATATATATATATATATATATATATATATATATATATATATATGCAAAATGCAATATATATATATATATACGAAAAATGCAATATATATATATATATATATATATATATATATATATATATATATATATATATTTTCGCTTACCTCAAAACTGGTCTGCTACAACTTGTTTCATCTGTAAAAGAATCTTCAGGCAGTGACAATATCGAAAGGGATGACCGCTTATTTATAGGCTTTCTGCCGGAAAGTGGGGGCGTATGTGGGGGACAAAGCATGAGGTCATGGCTTTGTTTGCGTTGATTACGCGAAATTTATTACGATGACGACACTGTGAAATTATTTCCGCTCTTTTGTTGAGTAAACTATTCTTATTTTTTTCTTTTAAAATACAAAATTTTTCTTCTAAACATAAATTGCATCGTTTTGATCCTCCTGTGTACGAAATAGAATGTTTTAGAATTTGCCAATTAATACTGAAATCTTTATTGTTTTCTTTCAATGTCCAAATATATTTCGAAAGTTCGGTGTCATTTTCATGCTTTTTATGTTGAAAAGATTTAGTGTGGTTGGCCAATCGCTCTTTGAATGTGGTTGCAGTCATACCAATGTAGTGTTTTATTTCGTTTGTGATGTTTACTGTCACTGTTGCTTTGTATACTATGTCTCTAGTCATGCATTGTTCTTGAAGCGGGCAAATGGTGTTCTCTCTACAACTGCAATTAGTAGCGTCCCTATCCTGCGGTTTGATGTTCCTAGCTATGCGTGCATTGTGCTTAGTGATTATTGACTTAACATTGTTCATGCAGCTGTAACTTACTTTAACTGTATTTCTGTTAAAAATCTTATGGAGCTTGTGGTGCGGAGGGAAATGTTTGTCAATTAGGCTAAGGAAATTACGTCCTATGTTAGTGCTGACACTCTTGCTAAATGGTGGGTTGAACCAAATGATATTGCGTTGCCTATTCCTACGCGGTCGTTGCGGTGTATCATGAGTGTAGCTAAGTTCATGATTAAAGTTGCTGTGCCTAAGCGCGTTCTGATATAAGGGTGCAGATTCCTGAAAAGTTTGCTCATCTGACGAAAGGAGTTTAATGCGTTTGTTAATTGATGCAGGTAGTTGCCTTGTTATGCTTGGTGGATGGTTAGAGTGCATATTTATGTATAGCGGATCGTCATTGGGCTTCCTATAGGGCCTATAGTTTCCATTGTTAAGGTCGAAAGTTACATCTAAAAGGTTTACTATACGTAAATTTGATTCGGCGGTGATTTTTAGGTCAAATTGCTCGAAAATTTTGTGGAGATCTTTTCTTGTTTTGTCTACTAAACGTGCTGATTTACTTTTTATGATAGCCAAACCGTCATCTCTATATAGGCCGATGCTTTCTTTGCCAAATTTCTTACTTAGGTTGTTTAAAATGAAAAGGCCTACGAGCTCACAAATTTCCGCGCCGTCGAAACTGCCCATGGTAACGTCGAACAAACTCTTGCTATCTTTTTTTATCCATGAAATTCCGCTATTGAAAAGGAGAGATTTTCTAGCGTGTTTTATTATTGAAATGTTGTTTTGAGGTATAGTAGCCAAATTTGAAGCCCAGGACAGAGCTTGGTCCAATAGTTTTTCAGAAATAGATGGATAGAAATCGACAATGTCAAATGAAATGAAACTGTGTCTGTCCTTATCTTTTATATTGCCAAACCACTCAATAACTTGTTTTGTATTTCTCCATTGATTTAAATTCAGTTTTTGTCTCAAATTAGAATTAATTTTGTCCAAAATAGCTTTGCTTAGTTTTCCGGATTCGCTTTTGGCGGGGTTAATTAATCGACATTTTGGGTTGTTTTCGAAATTTTCTTTGTGGTCTTTTAAAGATATAAATGCTTCGCGTTTTTTTCATTTTTTCAATTCAACGCAAACAAAGCCATGACCTCATGCTTTGTCCCCCACATACGCCCCACTTTCCGCAGAAAGCCTATAAATAAGCGGTCATCCCTTTCGATATTGTCACTGCCTGAAGATTCTTTTACAGATGAAACAAGTTGTAGCAGACCAGTTTTGAGGTAAGCGAAAATCTATTATTTGCTCTAACTATATGTTGTTGAGCACTCTTTGCATTTCGTAGACCAAAACCTACACGTATATATATATATATATATATATATATATATATATATATATATATATATATATATATATATATCAATCTAGTACAGACAAATATATATATATATATATATATATATATATATATATATATATATATATATATATATATATATATATATATATATATATATATATATATATATTATATATATATATATATATATATATATATATATATATAATATATATAATATATAAATATATATATATATATATATATATATATATATATATATATATATATATATATATATATATATATATATATATATATATATATATATATATATATATATATATATATATATATATATATATATATATATATATATATATATCAATCTAGTACAGACAAAATATTTGTGATAGCAATTATAACACCATAAAATACAACTCACACATCGTCGTCTTGCAAACAAATGGCCTGGTTACGTAGCAATTGGCGTCACTCCAGTATCCTCTGTCAGGATTAATTTGTACGCATGCTTCAAGACCGTTGTAGCTGTCTGGCTGGCCAATATCCCAGTTGGTGTAAGAAACTGGTTTATCATCACTCCATATGTGACCTGGTAACATTTTACAACAAAAAAGTTTAAAAAACGTTCATAAATGTCATCGAAATTACATATTATATTGTAGCTAGGGTTAAAGGAGGACTGTAGTAAAATAATATTTAAATCAACGACCTTTTACGTGTTTATATTTATGTTTACAAATGTTAATAATTTAACGATATCCTGCTCAGTACAAACTCGAGAAATAACGCTTTCACAAGAAACAAAAGACAAGTACTCAATGACGATAAAATTGAAATAAATGGGCCGCTATACATCAACTTTGAGCAGTCGAACAAACTTTAAAATGGCGTTATTTGTCGAGAACAAAAGCAGATACCGCAAAACTATAAATATTTCTGAACATTACACTTAAAGTAATTTATAAGACTGCTTCAATGTTAAAAATAAATGAGGGTTAGTTTTACAGAAATAGACTTTTAATTTCAAAGAAAATTTGGTCCAAGGTTCTTTCTATTTAATTTTTTTTGTATACAATATAATTTTTAATGTATACAATATAAATGTTTAATGTATACAATATAAAACATTAAGGGATACTCCACCTCCAAAAACAAGTGTGGCTTAAATGAAAGTTCTTTGTCGCCTCACATGAGAATGAGAAATTTGACTTTGTTTATCGTAGTTTTGGTGAATTGAAGGCCGCCATATTTGTTCTGACTTCTGATTGCGGACGAACGCGGTCGCTCCCGTTAATTTTTGACATCATTGAGTGATAGAAACACTATGAAAAGTAATCCTTCACAATAGTCATGTGAATAGAAATCTGCACAATGGACTAAAACTGCGTTATTGTTATGCTATTATAAAGGGTTTCTTTGTAATAGCATACACATTATTGAGTGTTTCCATCACTCAATGGCGTCAAACATTAATGGGATCTACCGCATTCGCCCGCAATCAGAACACATATGGCGGCCATCAATTTACCAAAAATGCGATAAACAAAGCCAAATTTCTCTAAATCTAAAAAGATTAGAATAAAACTAGTACGCATTCTTATATAACGCGACAAAGAGCTTTCATTTAAGAAACACTTGTTTTGGGGGGTGGAGTATCCCTTTCAAGGGTACATGTTACCAATGTATATTTCAGAATCATCTTCATCAAAAGGTGGTCTTACACCCACATTTTTTTTCTTTAAATTTAGATATAAGACAGAATAAGGGTCACAGGATTATAGTATGTGAAAGTTTGACCCAGAAGATAATGTGCTCTACTCTTGTGTTGCCATGGTAACCAAGACAATTGCCCCACATAGAGATTAAGAACCCTTCTTTTCAGACATGTTAGCTCATAAAGGAATGGTCAGGGAAATGTTTTATATGGTTTCTTTTATCAATGAATACATGGTTTAGGAGCTAAACCTAAAAAAGTGGAACTGATTTATCATTGTTTTTAAAATTTTTAAATATTTTCCACAAAAATAGGAATTTTTAAAATTAAGCAAGCATGCGGTGTATTATAGAGGAATAAGCTTTATAATAATTTTATAGGTTTACCTCCTAGACACTGTTTGTATCTTTCAGCATTGAAAATTTCAGAACTATTAATCAAAACGTAATGGAGATATGCTTTCTGAAATATTCGCTTTTTCTTGAATTTTGGGATTTGAGAAAATGACTTTAAAGTTACGCGTTTGAAGTAATCTAAATAGTTTTTGTAATTAAGTGAGCAAAAGTGTCTCTCCTGCAAGAACTATTAATGGAAAAGATTACCATTAATTATTGGAACTATTATATATTTATTGGAACTATAATTATTGGAATTATCCAAACGTTCGTTGCTAAGTGCGTTGCTAAGTCAACAAAACCAGACTAGTCTTAGAATTTTCTCAATTTTCTACATTTCTATGTATCCAATCGCAAAAATTATTTTGACTATCTATTCTTATATCATTAAGTATCTCTATTATGGACATTTAAAAAATTAGCCAAATTCTAATATTTTGGGTGTTTATGGGAATTTATCGGCATGATTACCTACTGTACACTAATGAGTCGACGAAAAATTGTTGACTCGAGCGAGATTTGAACTTGCACCTTCGGCATTCCAGTCCGCTGCTCTACCAGTTGAGCCAACGCGCTAGCTGGGAACAGTGCGCTAAATAATATAGTTCATGTATCTGTAAAAATGTGCAGTGTTTCAATTCTATTTACATGAAAATTTGTCGACATGATTAATAATTTTTGTTAAATTAAATTTAGGTTAATCATTTAAAGTGGCACTACGATGAAAATTCGCCCCCGTTTTTTAGATTTTCTTTAGCATAGAATAGTATTTCAGGGTCGAAAGTGATCATCGATGCCAAAAAAAACTAAAAAATGGTATTTTGAAGTAAGTATTTTGAGCTCTGAGATCACTATTATTTAGGCCACCATTACTAAGAACGTGTTCCAAGTGAGCCCGCAATTTCAAAAGGTAATATTGTTTGTGACGTCAGATTCTCAATGCTACGCCTGAATTTCAGTCGAGGTTACTTGTTTTCTTGTTTTCTTCGATAAATAGATGAAATGTCCAGCCTTTCAGACGAATAATTTGAAAAAACGACCTTGATCACTATGGATTTACTTGAAGAATTAGCCATGTGGAGTCTTGGAATCTGACGTCTTGGAGTCTGGAGTCTTGGAATCTGACGTCACTTCGTTACGCTGGTCAGGAACATGATCGATTAATGGCGGACGTAACAACTCCAGATTCGGAGTCAGAAAAATAATACTTGCAATCGTCGAATCGCAAAACGGTTTCGACCGAGTAATGTTTAGCAGCTCAGCTTTGTAAATACATAAAAATATCGATAGGTAAAAACTTGATCGTAGTACAACTTTAAGTCAATGATAACTTTAATCATGTGAATAAATTACCAATGTATATTCTGTACTTTTATATAGGTTGGAGACAGTCAATCATATCACAACATATTTGGGTATTTAATAGATCTTTATCTAACAGTATATTTAATTTGCTTACCACGATAGACTCCTCTAGTTTCCAAGCCAATCCACATACTATCATTCAACAATTTTCTGATAAAGTCATTTTCTTTTGTGTCACTAATGCTCGCCAGTTGACCATCGTTATGGAAATATGTTTTTCTGCAATATAATTTGGCTTCAACCCATGTTTTTCTGATAAAAAGAAAAATATAGAAGTCCATGCACACCTTCAAGAATACGATTAATAATCATATTTATGAATCATTTTCACTGACGTTGAGATTTTTTCCAGTTCACTTATTGTAATATTTATATGCTGTGCATAGAGCATGCAATATATACGAAAAGAGCGATATAGGACGCTTTGTAGCGGAAAAAAAAGCGAAACGAAAATAGGATCATGTTTGCGTACCACTTTGGTACACTTTTCGTTATATATATATATATAATTATATATATATATATATATATATATATATATATATATATATATATATATATATATATATATATATATATATATATATATATATATATATATATATATATATATATATATATATATATATATATATATATATATATATATATATATATATATATATATATATATATATATCAAATACAAAATATATGTCAAAGGCGTCTCAGAAAAGATCTCTAGGGTCTTGCGACGCGAAAATGTTAAAGTAGGCTATAAACCGTTGAATATTTTGAGCCAACGCTTTCCAAAACCGAAAGACAAACTCGATAAAGGTGATACAAGGAGTGTAGTGTATAGAATCGATTGCCAAGATTGTAACTTTGTTTATATTGGACAAACGGACAGAGCTTTGAGAACCCGAGTTAAAGAACACACAAGAGCAGTACAAAAACATGACAAAAACTCGAAAATAGCCCAGCATACTAGTGAACAAAACCACAATATGGATTTTGAAAACACTAAGATTATTGACAAAGCGACAAATTATCATAAAAGACTGTTCCTTGAAGCGTGGCATTCCCAAAGAAATTCCAATGCTGGAAATGATCACATTGACATTCCTGAGATTTATAAATCCCTCTCGTAGTTTTTTACTGATTTACATAATTTTTAACCTACTGTATATAATAAGCTGTAATTGCTTTTTTACCTTTTTTAACCGACGAAGATCGAAGCTTTTTGATCGAAACGTCTTTAAGAACATTTTGAACGTTGTCATAACGTTTTTAGTTAGTCAGAGTCAACTTAATAAATATTTTTAATATGTACAATCCTGGCTGCAATTTTAGTATTTACCGATTAATATATATATATATATATATATATATATATATATATATATATATATATATATATATATATATATATATATATATATATATATATATATATATATATATATATATATATATATATATATATATATATATATATATATATATAAATATATATATATATATATATATATATTATATATATATATATATATATATATATATATATATATATATATATTATATATATATATATATATATATATATATATATATATATATATATATATATATATATATATATATATATATATATAAATATATATATATATATATATATATATTATATATATATATATAATATATATATATATATATATATATATATATATATATATATATATATATATATATATATATATATAAGAAGATAAGAAGTAAAAATCGCTAGAAACTGTTGATAGCACTGAACTGACCAATATTAATAACTGTCACTAAACATCAAACAGTTTCATCCATATAAAAAAGGCATAATTATCAAATAGATTTAAAATTTTTTGATCATAATACCGATTATTTTGTTCCCTTGGAATGTAAAAATTATGTCAATTATTTAGCAGTCCTAATTGATAGCAATTTAACATGGAAGTACCAAATTAGTCATGTTGCATCTAAAATTAGTAGAACTATTGGTATTATTGCTAGACTTAGACATTTCGTTCCTACGATCGCCTTATTAAATATCTATATCTCTCCTATGGCCTAAACACCTGGCGTCAAGCTTCCCAAACACATCTAAACAAGATTTTTACCTTACAAAAACGTACCCTTCGTCTTATGCATTTTATGCACTAGAGATCCCATACAATTCCATTCTTCGACTCTTCGAATATAATTCCCTTGAATATGCTTTACTTCAAATCCGTCTTAACTTTAATGCATGATGTTTTTTATAACGTGGCTCCAACAAATATTATGGACTTATTTATTAGCTCAAATAAAACACATAATTATAACTGCACTAGATCTTCTTTGCCATTGGACAACCGACCTGGATATCGAAACATTGGAATCGCGCAGAAGCTGGGCGTCTCTCGGCGAGTTACAGACGGTCGTTCCGTTTCACATAGATCGCTACAAGGCGATTTTAGAAGAGTGCAAGAAAAATGTGAATATTCTATCGCCAACCGATTTAACATTTGCCACGCGATTCCTTGCAGTGTTAATGTTTGTTAAAATAAAGGGTTGTCGACCGATGACCTACCAATACTTGACCCTCGCGATGTTTGAAAACGCGAAGAGCAACGGCGGCATGGTAGACCAAGCTAAATTTAAAACGGCCAAAAAGTACGGATTTGATTCTTTATATTTTGACGAGATAAGTTTGGACATCGTGGACGACTACGTGCGTTTCGTAAGACCCTTCCTCGAACCGCAATGCGAGTACCTGCTCGTAAATCGAAACGGTGCGCAATTTCAGAAACTCACCGATCTTTTGAGCGTGTTAGTTTTTCAAGCAATAGGAAAGTACATTCATCCGACAAGATACCGACAAATAATCGAGACGGAAAGTGCTACGATATTAAATGTGGAAGAACAACAGGTCGTTTCCGAAGATCAGAAACACAGTTCGAACGTCGCCCGAGTGCATTACCAGAAACGTCGATCGCGAGAGGTGGCCATGAGAGGACGCAGATGTATGGAAAAACTGCGCGGCAGGGAAGGTGAAGTCATGGACAGTTATGTGGAGTTGCGGTTGAAAGACGAGCATTTGGAAACAGAAATCGGTTACGAAGATCAACGTCAGCCGAAAAAAGATGGGGCTGTTTGTGTGGAAAAGACAAGATCGCCACGGCGTAAAATAGCCGTAAAGTTTACTAAAAAAGAAGACGGTTACATAAGAACAGGTTTCGAGAAGTATGGACCAGTTTGGTCATGTATTCTTCGCCACCCAGCATTTCATTTTCAAGAGGGGAGAGAAGCCAGGACTCTACGAGTGAGAGCCGTTGCATTGAAATTAGTCTAAAGTTAAATATAATAGTATGGGCCCTATACATTAATAGATCGATTAATTTTGATTTTTCCTATTATAGACTGCAGTTTGTAAATAATAATACATTGGCGGCACCGCGGCTAACGAACAATAGCAGCCAGTGAGTCCGATAATATATTAACCCGATATGCAAATTATCCGAAAGTTAATTGATATTCAAGACCACTGGCTACCTGGCTACTAGATGTAAACCTTGTTAAACTAACTGGCTACCGACTGGCTAGCGAATGAAAACCACTGGCTACCGAACAATGGTAGCCGGTGCTCATGAGGTGAACATATTATATACGTGCAAAGTTCATTGATATTCATAACTATGAGGCGCCGTGTGTTGCATAATTCAAACCTTTTTCTTCGCTCAACTCAAAAGCTCACAACTCATGTTGAAATGCCAAAACCATGCATTTCACCATGTGAAATGCACACAACGCATGTTGAATAGCGAAATTAATTATGCAGATTTCAGTCTATTCTTGTGCCAATTTCAGTCTATTTTTTTACTGATAAAACTATGATGATTGGGGTTACTGTAAGTGCCCTCATGTAACATACCGACTAGCTAGGAATTCAGTGTGTTTTTTTTGTAAATCTCAGTGTGTTTTTGTGCGAATTTCAGTCTGTTTTTTTTGTAAATCTCAGTCCGCTGTTCGAACGGTGTGCCAATTGGCACAAAAATAGACTGAAATTGGCACAAAAACAGACTGAAATTGGCACAAAAACACACTGAGATTTACAAAAAACCACACTGAATTCCTAGCTAGTCGGTATGTTACATGAGGGCGCTTACAGTTACCCCAATCATCATAGTTTTATCAGTAAAAAAATACACTGAAAAATTGGCACAAAAATAGACTGAAATTCACGCAAAAATTGAGTAAAATAATCATTTTTAGCATTAATTTCGCTATTCAACATGCGTTGTGTGCATTTCACATGGTGAAATGCATGGTTTTGGCATTTCAACATGAGTTGTGAGCTTTTCAGTTGAGCGAAGAAAAAGGTTTGAATTATGCAACACACGGCGCCTCATAGATGTAAACCTTATTAAACTGACCGGCTACCGACTGGCTACCGAATGAAAACCACTGGCTACCGAACAATGGTAGCCAGTGAGTCAGGAAACGCACAGGACTCCAAGTATTACTGTATTAATTCTAGATCAGAGAAGGCCGTTAATAACCAACTATTAAAATATTATACTAACGTGATTTGCAGCTTGGTTATTTTAATATGATAAATTGTTTGCTACTCAAGCTTTTAACGAAACTCAGAAAATGTTTCTGAGCGCCAGACGGGAATCGAACCCGCCAAACCTTCATGATCTCCGATTAGACGCTCTAACCTGCATTGAGCTACCAGAACTCAGATAGAGCGTCTAAACACGGAGATCATGAATTGGTTACGGGTTTGATCCCCGTCTGGGGCTCAGGAACATTTTCTGAGTTTGCGTTAAAAGCTCGAGTAGCCAACAATTATTAAAATATTATTCTTGGAGCTACAAATGATGTGCTGTGTATAATTTATTAACTCGTTTTTCAACACTTCTTTTTTAATAAATCAGAACAGAAATTTATAGTACATGTATTTGAAATACATTAGCTTGATGTAGAAAAATTATGACACATCTCTACTATATGTTAGAAATTCAATTCACTCAACACAACAATTGAGAAACGGTAACATTTACACGGTTTTACCACGGTCTCCAACTTTTTAATTTTGTCCAATACGTTTGCGAACTCAACTGTGGGCGACGCGGCAAGCCCTGACTGTCCACGTCTTCTTCTGCCTCATTTGTTTCCGTTTGAGGATCATGACTTTCAATTTCTTCTTTGCACTTCTCCAATGCTTGGAAGACGGGACACTTGCAAGACATTACTCTGACCGCGACCAAACGTCGTACGCGCTCGATGTACTTGTGGACATCGGGATATTTCACGACCAGGGATTTCACATCGAAAACATTACGTTGCTCGCCAATGACGAGCATCCACGCGTCTATCTTGGGATCCGCTTTACTCCAGAATTCCCGCTCCATTCTCTCCCGTTTTCTCTCCGCCTTTCTCTTTTGTTCGATGAATGATCGCGCGTGCACACGCGTGATATCTTGGAAATTGAAGTTGTACTGCAGCAGTTGCGCAACTTTGGCCAAATAGCGCGCGCTGTTTCAATTGCCAACAAGACGGTGTCCGAATCGGTAGGCTGAACGGTTCATCGTTATTGCGAGCGTCCTCGTTTCGCACGGGCTCCTCGTTACGTTGAACTGTCGTCGCTGCAGAGATGGTTGGTCGGTCTGCAATTTCGGAGTGCTCTTCACGATTTTCTGCCGGGGACGTTGCTGTAGAGGTCGTTGATTGATATCCGATTTCACAATGCTCTTGAGCATATTCTGCCGGGGACGTCGCTGCAGAGGTCGTTGATTCGTCTGCGATTTCACAATGCTCTTGAGCATATTCTGCCGGGGACGTCGCTGCAGAGGTCGTTGATTCGTCTGCGATTTCACAATGCTGTTGAGCATATTCTGCCGGGGACGTCGCTGCAGAGGTCGTTGATTCGTCTGCGATCTCGGATGATGGCTGTCGTTGTTGAGGAGACGTTGGCCTAGAGGGAACGTCTGCCTCGCGTTGTTCGTGCTCCGTCTGTCTGTAACAGGACTGTAAATCATCATCGCTACTCTCGTTTATACGTCCAATTAGAGGCTGATATTCATGCGAAGAATATTCTTCGTCAGAATCATCATGTATGAATGTCTTTGCCCGCCTCCTTATTTTCCAAGTCCGCGTGCGTTATGCTTTTCAATTTGTGCGCTTGGAAAAGGCTTTCGTTTTCCTGATTGGTAATTGTCGTGTCCGTCAGCATCCCAGCTTCATACCATAACTCGTCCTTATCGACGATGGCAATATTCTTGTTGATTTCATAAACCATCCAGGCGACGCAATCCATCGCGTGATCGTACATCCACCTGTCCACACCAGGAAGGGTGACGGGCAGGGACTTCGTGACGTAGATGGCGATACGTCGCTTGACGTTCGCGTCTTCTTCGCCGAAGTTTGGCACGTGGTTTGTTGTCAAATAAAACGGACTATTGTTCATGACGCACCTGGGTTGCTCGTGTTTTACAGCTGTAACCATCCAACCGCCCTGTAATATGGTCTTCGCAAGGTCCGACTGAATGGTGTCGATCGACCATTCGTCCACTAGAACGAGGTGCGTGTCCTCTGTAATCATAGCCCCGGAAAACTGGCGCTCGCTCGTAATCGACGCGATGTTACCTGGCGCGATGAGGCGGTGAAAAATAGAGGCCCAGGAAGTTTTTCCTGAATCCTTCGGACCAGCCACGACCAACTTTCGAACCTTATGAGGCATTTTCGAGGCCATAAGACATTGATAAAACTTGTTGAGAAAGTTCACTCGCGTTTCGATGTCCGGAAACGAGTTGATAATTCCTTCTCTGAAGAAACGAGGCGTAGGTGGAGTGGTGCAATCGTATGCGACGAATGCGCGAGGTGATATACGCCCATAGTCGACTCTGAGAATGGAGCATGGCACAAATCGTCGAGCAGAAACTTGCAGGCAGTACGCTCCACTGACTTCGATGAGGTCAAGGTCGATTTTGAGTTGTTCAATAATCTCGCAGGCTACATGACTCATTACCTTCTCCAAACGATTGAAATACTTCAGGACGTTTTCTCTGATGGCATCTGTTAGCAATAATTTGTTTAGATAGCTTTGAACATCCATCATCTTCACGAATGTGACAGTCGCTTCCGCTGGCTTAGCGTAAACGTGTCCTCGGTACAACGCGTGGTCGCATAGCTTCATCGTCTTCTCGATCATATTGAGCGTGTCGGTGAAATCCGTTGTTGAAGTGAGGGTTGAGACATTTTCACTACGGTGGGCCAGACTGTCGATGTGCACTCGCATGCCATCAGCCAAAAGATTGGTTGTTGCACTCTCGAGTTTTACAGAGAATTCTACGTCGTTCACCACCACCACCCGACACGGATACCTTGGATAATGCGTGTGCTCGCTTGGTTGGCTGCTTTCACCTTCATCGGATGTCATGGCAGACATAGCATAGCATGCTGCGTTTGACCTGTCACACATCTCTTGTACGGCCTCGTTTTTGTGATCCTTAACCACCTGAAACAGCGACCGTGCAGCGTTCTCCATGGTGTCGCATGGTGATATTTTCGATCGCGTCCGTATCCTCGAAATCGCAACATCCACTTCACGCTTGTGCAATGCCGCAAAGATCGCGTTTTCATCGCAGCTTTCTGTCGGTCGATAAACGATGAAAAATGCCACTGCAGGGTAAACTCTTTCGTCCGTTTCATTGTTTTCGCTAGTGCTAGAGGTTTTCGTGTTCGATGCAACTGCCGTAACGGACGAAATAAAAAACTGGACGCCGTCCATGCTTGCCAGTACATCGTCCAGTTCGAGTCGTTTGGAGCATATCTGTTCTTTCGATATCTCCAAGTCTTCCTCTATCACTCTCCACACCGCTCTACAACTGACCGCTTGCAGATCTTTCGTAATCTATGGCAAAGGCAAAAACCGTTTTATAAGATGCGCATACGTAAATCATGTTTATGATGAACAGCAGAAAAGAAAAGCATTTTCGCATGTACTTACCAAGGTTAGAATATTCGCTCGAAGGGAGTTCTGTACCCTTTTTGAATTGAGCTCTTTACATGGGCGTCTTCGCAGCATCGTATTACAGAAATTTTTAAAACATCTTCGAAACAGTGTAGTTTTCAGCAACAGCGCGTATTCGATTACTGTGTAGAAGAGGTTTTATTTATACGTTGCAGTTGTCATATTTGCATATATGCATAATAAACGCGGCGTAAAGGTCCAAATCGGCGACTTTGGTTGTTGTCATTTCCGTATATTTTTTCCCATTTGTTCTGTTGTTTTGTGTTGTATTGCTTGCTGTTCCTTTAGTTTTATGAGGAACAATCGATAGGTTATGTGTAGGGGTCTATTGTCTTTATGATTATCGTTTAAACAAGACAATTGATCCGGTTTTGAGCGAATAAGAATGGAATTTGAATTCCAGTTGAAGGTTGGAAATGCTTTGTTTTGATTTTAGGAACGACATCAGGGGGAACTGTTTGTACCGCTTAGATTTCGGTACTCGCTGCATTCGTTCCTTTTAAATGGGAACATATCGAAGAGGAATGCTTCGTTCTCATTTGAATTCGGGAACCTTTAGTTCCCATATTCGAAAATGGGAACGAGCCTAATTTAGGACCAGCTCGTTCCGCATGAGCTAGACTGCTTGCAATAGGACCTGATTGTTCCTCTTCAGTTAGCTGTTTTAGTGCCTATTGTTGTATAGTATAGGAACAAGTGGTTCCGCCTCAGAGGAACTATAGTTGCGCCATATAAATTGAAGGAAGCCCTGCCCTATAAGTGTTGGTATTTTAAAAGGTCTTTCATAGCAGAACATTTTTATTGATAAAGAATAATTATCTAGACAGTATAATATTTATTTTAATATATCGTATATAGTATAATATGTATAGTATATAATGTATAATATATATATATATAGTATATAACGTATATATAGTATATAATGTATAGTATACTCGAAATTTACCATAAATCCTTTCAACATGTAGTTTGATCGAGTGAGATGCCAAATATTACCTATAGTATATACTATATAGATATATGCGCATCGTTCTTGACTAAAGTTGATAAAGTATGGTCAGGGTAATAAGATTAGTTTAATAAAGTTTATATTTTGTATACCAAGGTAGGGATGCAACTATCAAAATTAAGCTAAATCAATAATTTACATGACTACCTTGTTCATTTAGAAAACATAAAATCTTTTTGAGTCTGACCTGATCGAAATTTGAACTGCGGGGTTTTTCAAAAACGATGCATATACGCTTATATATATATGCATACTATTATTTTATCATAATAAATAGTCTGGTATATTTATATTGTGAGATGCATCTCACTGTCCTTCCTTAGGAATTAGATTGATTGAGAAATTAAAAAGTGAATCGGTCGTGTTCATTATATACAAATTTACCTTAAAATACTAAATCGAAACAAATATAATTCCTGCTTATTCTAATGATATGGGTTCTTAATTTATACGTCAATAAAATATCTAACTTAATTGATATTCATAACCACCGGCTACCCGGCTACTAGATGTAAACCTTATTAAAGTAACCGGCTACCAACCGGCTACCTTAGAGGAACGACCGGCTACCGAACTATGGTAGCCGGTGCTCAGCTGAATATATTATAGGTGCATGGAAACGAGGGCACAGTTAATTGATATTCATAACGACCGGCTACCATAGTTCGGTAGCCGGTCGTTCCTCTAAGGTAGCCGGTTGGTAGCCGGTTAGTTTAATAAGGTTTACATCTAGTAGCCGGGTAGCCGGTCGTTATGAATATCAATTAAGTTTGATCTATATAATTTATATGCCAATTTCAGTCTATTTTTGTGCGAATTTCAGTATACTTTACGTGCGAATTTCAGTATACTTTACGTGCCAATTTCACTCTATTTCTGTGGCAATTTTTCAGTCTATTTTTTTACTGATAAAACTCTGATGATTGGGGTGACTGTAAGCGCCCTCATGTAACATACCGACTAGCTAGGAATTCAGTCTGTTTTTTTTGTAAATCTCAGTGTGTTTTTGTGCCAATTTCAGTGTATTTTTGTGCCAATTTCAGTCTATTTTTGTGCCAATTGGCGCACTGTTCGAACACCGGACTGAGATTTACAAAAAAACAGACTGAAATTGGCACAAAAACACACTGAGATTTACAAAAAAAACAGACTGAATTCCTAGCTAGTCGGTATGTTACATGAGGGCGCTTACAGTCACCCCAATCATCAGAGTTTTATCAGTAAAAAAATAGACTGAAAAATTGCCACAGAAATAGAGTGAAATTGGCACGTAAAGTATACTGAAATTCGCACGTAAAGTATACTGAAATTCGCACAAAAATAGACTGAAATTGGCATATAAATTATATAGATCAAACTTAATTGATATTCATAACGACCGGCTACCCGGCTACTAGATGTAAACCTTATTAAACTAACCGGCTACCAACCGGCTACCGTAGAGAAACGACCGGCTACCGAACTATGGTAGCCGGTCGTTATGAATATCAATTAACTGTGCCCTCGTTTCCATGCACCTATAATATATTCAGCTGAGCACCGGCTACCATAGTTCGGTAGCCGGTCGTTCCTCTAAGGTAGCCGGTTGGTAGCCGGTTAGTTTAATAAGGTTTACATCTAGTAGCCGGGTAGCCGGTCGTTATGAATATCAATTAAGTTTGATCTATATAATTTATATGCCAATTTCAGTCTATTTTTGTGCGAATTTCAGTATACTTTACGTGCGAATTTCAGTATACTTTACGTGCCAATTTCACTCTATTTCTGTGGCAATTTTTCAGTCTATTTTTTTACTGATAAAACTCTGATGATTGGGGTGACTGTAAGCGCCCTCATGTAACATACCGACTAGCTAGGAATTCAGTCTGTTTTTTTTGTAAATCTCAGTGTGTTTTTGTGCCAATTTCAGTCTGTTTTTTTGTAAATCTCAGTGTGTTTTTGTGCCAATTTCAGTGTATTTTTGTGCCAATTTCAGTCTATTTTTGTGCCAATTGGCGCACTGTTCGAACACCGGACTGAGATTTACAAAAAAACAGACTGAAATTGGCACGTAAAGTATACTGAAATTTACAAAAAAAACAGACTGAATTCCTAGCTAGTCGGTATGTTACATGAGGGCGCTTACAGTCACCCCAATCATCAGAGTTTTATCAGTAAAAAAATAGACTGAAAAATTGCCACAGAAATAGAGTGAAATTGGCACGTAAAGTATACTGAAATTCGCACGTAAAGTATACTGAAATTCGCACAAAAATAGACTGAAATTGGCATATAAATTATATAGATCAAACTTAATTGATATTCATAACGACCGGCTACCCGGCTACTAGATGTAAACCTTATTAAACTAACCGGCTACCAACCGGCTACCGTAGAGAAACGACCGGCTACCGAACTATGGTAGCCGGTCGTTATGAATATCAATTAACTGTGCCCTCGTTTCCATGCACCTATAATATATTCAGCTGAGCACCGGCTACCATAGTTCGGTAGCCGGTCGTTCCTCTAAGGTAGCCGGTTGGTAGCCGGTTAGTTTAATAAGGTTTACATCTAGTAGCCGGGTAGCCGGTTGTTATGAATATCAATTAAGTTTGATCTTTTATTGACGTATAAATTAAGAACCCATATCATTAGAATAAGCAGGAATTATATTTGTTTCCATTCAGTATTTTAAGGTAAATTTGTATATAATGAACACGACCGATGCACTTTTTAATTTCTCAATCTATCTAATTCGTAAGGAAGGACAGTGAGATGCATCTTACAATATAAATATACCAGACTATTTATTATGATAAAATAATAGTATGCATATATATAAGCGTATATAGTAGTATAGAGAGTGGCGGTACGAGCTCAGTCAACGTCAACCGTAATATAAACACCAAAACATCACCAAATTTGTGTCAAGCCACAACTCAGCAATGTTTTGGTGTTTATGTTTTACAATCGACGTTGGTGAGCTCGTACCACCACTCTCTATACTACTATGGCAATCATTAGTCAATCTAAACACCCCTCCCATGTTTTCTACTCAATTGATAAGAAATACTAAAATAATGGTTTTCGCTAAATTTAAAGCTAGAATGTGTCGTTTCATCATTTTCACGTCTTTAAAAAGTGGAGAATGTCGTTTCAACATTTTCGCGTATTTAGAAAAAGGCATAGTGTGCCACTTCAACGTTTTCACACATTTAAAAAAAGTAGAAGGTGTCATTTCAACATTTTTACATTTTTGTTCAACAAACCACCGACACATTCCACTGCTGTCTCACAAATCCACGCGCGAAAAAAAAACCACCAGATTTTGATTCTAGTGGTGATGTTTATCCAAATGGATAGCGAAATGGTGCTCTTTTAATTGGCTAACAATATTGGCTAACAAATAGCCAACTACTCTACGAATTAGTCCGTTTGCTCACTACTCTCAGTGGTGTCTCTCACTACAATGTTTTTGTGGCCATACGCGTAGGAGTCAATACCATTCTCTAAAAGGTATCGTTTGTCGTCAAAGCAGGACAGCGATACTTTATTAATTTCGTAACTACCAATCTGATGTTTGACACTTCTAATGGTCTTCATTGTGTGTCGCAATTGTTTCTGCTCAAGTAACACACTTTTGTAATCTTCGTGTCTGATTACCTTTTTAATTATATTTTTTCTAATACCTTTTGCAGTTTTCCCACCACCTCCATCCTCTTTCAAATAACTGTACATTTTACTACGCAACCCAACGAACTCAATAATTGGCGTTCCAGCGCACTCGTCTTTCATCTTACCAATAACTTTCTTGTTCTCTTTGAAAGCGAATGGGTTGTCTGCAGGGTAGTCGCTATTGTCAAACTTTTCGCGCTCCATCATAAAGTCGGAATAAACGTCATTAGTTTTGATTGTGTACAGCAGACTGTCAGTGTCGGTGAAGTGTAATCTGCAAGTGTCGCTAGAGTACTTTTTCATAATGTAGTTATAGTGAAAATCATACATCAGAGTTTTGCTCAAGTCTAGTATACACATACCCACGTACGCAGGTCGATTTAGTGTCAACGTTTCTTTAACTTTGTGGACAGCGACTAAATTCTCGCTAAATATTTTGCAAGACACAAACGTTGGCTTCGAGACGAGCTTTTCTAATTTCCCAGCAGTTGTCACTAGTCTCACATCAACGCGCTTCCTCAAATTTTCCATTGTTTTTCCAAACACACTGTTGTTCATCAACTTGAAGAAGTCCTTCTCGAAAGCGTTCTTAGCTGCGGTTCTTTTGACTGTGTTAAAGTCGATGTACTTACCCAACCACTTGGACTGGTCAAACTGTAGGACCCTATGAGTCTTTTTGATTTTTAACCCAAGATCCATATACAACTGCAGATTTCCATAGTGACACACATACTTTTTTTTGTCCATCAAATTAGTCACCAGCTTCTTTACACCACCAACACTCACGTTAAACTTATTTTTGATTTTTGTGCAGTACTCCGACAACATGTCGACGGTTATCTCCATCTTCTCAGGAGCCAACGGGTAATCGTTGTGTAGGTCATGCAAATGGGTTGGATACTCCAAGTCGACTTCAAGCAGTAAGCCCTTTTTACTACCGTCGTGGTAGTCACATAAATTAACCTTTTTTATTTCTTTCTCAGTCAACCACTTGAAGCCTCCCGTGGGTAGACTTTGACTCATTGCCCACCCATACAAATTGTTGGCGTCAAGGTACATCAAATACTTCGACTCTTGCGCTTTATCATACCCCTTCATATATTTATTGTTCGCCACGCCATGTCTGTTGCATATGTAGCTCACACCACCACGCATACCTAATTCTACGAACTGGAACATGTTGATGTCGGACAATAACTCAAGCTCCACTCCAGTCATCTTCAGCATGGCATCCCAAGCCAACCCAGGCGATGTGAAATAATGGCAAGGGTCTAATTTATACTCACGATGGCATGTCTTTCTAAAGTTCTCAAAAACGTCGGCGAGCAAGAGCACGTCACTTTTCAAATACAGGTCGTGATACCCACCCATGTTTTCAACGTCGAAGTGGTCCCACACGTTGCAAGCGCGCTCGTGCATTTCTTCCGTGATGTGCTCGTCATTCAGAACGCTGTAAAAGTCCTTTTTGGAGGGTAGCTCGCTTTCGTCGAATTTTTCAAAGGAGTCCATGTAATCATAGGGGTAGACCCCCTTTCTTGTCATAAGTGCCAACCCCTCATCACGAAACACTTCTGATGTGTATTTGAAAGCGTTCCTTGGTAGGTTCCTCACCAAGTTGTCTAGACCACTACTCATGAACTGAAAGCTGTCCAAAAATACCAAGTTTTTCCCAAGCATGAACGCCATGTACTTCTCCATGTTGTTCGGTATCACATTGATGTCTTGACCAAACTTGCCAATCTCCTGCATAATGAAATGGCTATCGTAGCCGCGTAAGTTATGAAAGATCACAGGGATTTTGTCAGTCAATCTAAAGTTCACATTACAGTCACGATGCGCGGACCCTCTATACTTACCTGACGCGTGACAGTGGTCTCTCACTCTAACGTCAGCGCCAGTGTACTCAACGCTGCAAATATAGCAACTCTTAGCCTCGTCGAAATTCTTCTTATCGTCGTCAGTCAGCACCATTTCTTTGTTAAAGTGACTTTCAGATGTTTCTTTACAATATTCAACAATTTCTAACATCTCCCCAATGAACTTATTAACTGCGTTTTCACCGCGATACACTTTTACTGGCTTACTGTACTCATTGTCATAGCAACAAACTAATTTGTACCCATAGCCACAGTCAACGTGTCTCTGGTAGGCGTTTGTGTAGCTACACTCGCTTGACAGCTTTGCTGTGTGCACCTTCTGTGTGATAGCCTCGAAGTCTGCATACACCACAAATGGTACATTTAATTGTCTGCTAAAATTCTCGTATTTCACTTTCGCACCTTTTTGCGGCATTTTAATAGCTTGCTTCCCATTGATGATCAAACATACTTCAATGTGGCTTTCAAGCACGTCCTCTCGGGTGAAGCACTGCAAACAATACCTACAAAAGTGCTTTCTCGCCTCATGCTTTGTTTGCCGGTGCATGAATTTATTAAAATCGCGAATGTAGACGTAGTGCTTGTTACCTACGTCATTAGTTATCAACAATAGGTCCATGTGGTCAGGGCGCGCCTCCTTAGAAACGTACACAGGGAACGGCTGCTTATTTTCATACCCAAAAACATTTATGCTAATATCGTTCACCTTTTCGATCTTGTTGTAGTCTTTGAGTGTGACTGGGAAGTCGATTCCGTCATAATTCAGCTCACTGACATGCCTAGCGTACTTCGACGTTCTATCAGAGTTTTTTCCAGCAGGGAATTTATGTGCGAGGTGACACCATCTAAAGCACTCGTTGTCATCACCGTTATTTACGTTTATCAAACCCTTCTTACTGTTACGCAACTCCTTTGGCAACGCAATGTAGCTACTCCCACGCAGAGGTCTGTAAATAGCGATATTGACGTAGTGCGCATCTATTTTGTCGATAGTCCATCCAGACCCCTCAGATAACCACCCAGCTATCCGCGTTAAGATCTGTTCCGACCCACGATTGGCGACACCCTCGATGTCGTGTTCATTAATGACGACGAACGTTTCGCTGTTAAAGTAGGCGGTTTTGTACGTGGTCTTATTGAGTTCTAAAACTTTCTCAAAAGTGACCTTGACTGTCTCTACCACTTTCATTCCGTTGGTCTCACCTAGTTCACGTCTCAAAAGGTTGATGACAGCGCTTCTACTACCATTCACCTGGTTGATGTCTCTGTCGTTAACCACCTCAACTCCATAAGACCTTGTGAACCCTCTCAACGCTTGACTCAACAGCCGTGGGCTATGGTCTTCAACTGCGGGTCGCGCTTCCTGATCTCTAACAAGACGGTTGTGTGTCCGACTACCAACGTTAACTCGCCTGTTTGTCAGCGGATTAATAGTACTGACACTCGTCGTGTCACTAAAAACACCATCTCTAACAAGTCGATTGTAGACTCGCCCATTGACGTTGACTGCTCTACCTGTTAGTGGATTTACAACGGCTGCACCATTTCTAACAAGTGAGTTTTCTGTGACGTCACCCATGGCTTCTATATACTACACTTGTTTTTTTCCTAGACCACTCGTCGTAGTAATTGTCACCACTTTCACACCATCCCAGCTTTGGGTACACCACCCCAAACAAATTGTTGTCAAACAAGTCTTTCACCTTCCCGTCTTTGAGGTCTGACACCTTCTTGAGTGTCTCGACTCGTCTTCTATGGCACAACCTAATAATGTAGTACCCATACCTGCTAACGTTTCTACCCTTTATCAAATCGCATGAGTGCAGCACATTGACAACTTTCAGGAAGTCCTCTTTTATCAACTCAAGGTGCTCATACTTCACAACGTTCCGTAGTCTCCTCCCCATCCACCAAGACCGTTTGTGAACGCTTTTTAACCGAGTGAGTCTCATGTCGCTGTAACTCTGAGTGTAGCCCCATTCGGTGTCGCCACACTTTGGACATGCGTACCCACCACAGTCAGTCACATGTTTCACAACGTCACAATCCGAGCAGTAGTAAAGCCTGAAGGTGCCTCCACACTCAATTTGCGTCTCATTCGCGATTTCGTCAATTGTTAAGCCATAACTCATCTGCCTCATAAGTTTGTCCATCGCTTATACTACTCCAACATTTTTTTATTGAGTTAGCACCCACACTACTATTCCACTACCCAAACCTAGCGCGCTAACAAACAACAATTGGTATTCCTTCATTTCCGCACTCGGTTGATAGTAATCCGCAATCTTCGGGGAGTCAGTGAACACTCGTCCGCTGTACTGAATAGTCATTACGCTTCTAAGTTCTTCCAACGCGTGGTTTGTGTCATTGATGTCAGCATTAGCATCAGAGAGCTGTTGTCGCAAACGCTGAATCTGATCTTTTTTAGCGACTTCATTTTCATACCACACTTCTTTCGCACTGGCTAACTGTTCCAACGCATGGTTGTGTCTTTTCATCTCAGCTTCATAGCCTGAATGATTAAACTTCGAAAACATAAAGCCAGCGCCTGCAAAAGCCACTGCATTAAATATCCCTCCAGCCACGACACTCACCATTAACTTACGTTGATTTGAATGGATCTGTCGGTATCCACTTTTTCGATTGTAACCATTTCACTAACAGCGTTCCTGCACCAACAGCTGCAGCAAGTTTCACTGTACCTTTCACTGTCTCTGGTGTTCCCAATGGTTCTCCCAAAGCCTTTTTAGAAATCATACTCACTGCCACAGCACCAGTCGTGACAAGTAGCGCGTCGTACAATTCGTTCATAAGTTCTTTTCGATCGATCGCAGCCATATACATTGTCGTGTGTTTTGTTCAAGAATCAAATGTGTCTAACGCTGGACGACAAGCTCTACGATTTTCTGACGCGCTAACCACAGTACTCACAGGCTCCAGTTGCGTTTCTTTTTCACTGCTAATTGTGTACCACAACGAAGCAGCAGCAATGATAACACCAAGTGTTCCAACAATGTAACCGTAGCTCCACTCACCACCCTGTTCTTCATTGACTATCATTTCACGCATTTTCTTTTCTTTCGCAGCTTTCGATATCTCAGCCAACTTTTTACCAGCAGCGACGCGCTTTGGGTCCTTCACCTTAACACTTTTCACATCAGCTGTGATCTTAGCTTCAACAGCCGTCTGTGAGTCTTCAACCATCTAATACACTATCACGTGTTATCTTACTCACAGTTGACCTCACAGGTGTCTCACAGTTGACCTCACAGGTGTCTCACAGTTCCAGACCAAAACGCACTAAAAAATTAGGATTTTTTCTGAGAGTATAACATAATGACTCAAGCCAGAGAAATCAGCGAAGAAGATATTGCCAACATGTTGAGAACAGCCTTTATCAGTGTGCCCACCCTACAAGGCGCCTCTGGACCTATCGTCTTAAACGAGTACTTCTCAACATACACAATGTTCGACCCCGACCCTGAAGGACCACCAAAACGGCTTGGCTCTCAGATCCGCCATACGAGGTATCTTCTCGACGCTTGGATCGATCTTCGAGAAGACAGAGCCAACGAGCTTGCTGGTGTGTTAGCTGACATAATCCCTGTGTGGTGTTACTCATCATTCAAGTACCTTATGTTAGCAAGTGACGTCTACTTGAACAACCCTAGTGGGTCCACAGCTACATTACTCGGTAATTCCCTCCAAGTGTTCTTAGCGACCCTTCTATGGAAACCATGCCCAACCAAAGCCAAAGCGTGGCTAGATCTCGCCGCAAACCGCGACGTTCACGTTTGCAAGGTTGGGTGTAATGAGATACTGGGTGCGGACGATATCAGGGACCACGTACTCTCACCCACCCACAGACACTTTGCGAGAAATAAAAACATGTACACCTGTTACCCATGCGGTGTGGCCACCAACGACCCACTGCATCGCTTGAGACATGAGAGCTCGAAGACTCATCTTGAAAACTTAGAGCTCCAGCGGATATTTAACAACGAACAACAGTTGCCGCGAGAGGGGAGAGCATTTCTCTGGAGGTATAGTAACCATGAAGAAAGTCGGTAGACTAGAAATCGTGATTGGTCCCATGTTTGCAGGAAAAACAACAGAGACTCTTCGTAGGTTAATCACGTTAAGTAAGTCGGGGCTCAAAGTCCTGTACATGAACAACGCAGGCGACACCAGACGAACTGACCACGCGTTCTCCACACATCGTCAGACCATTGTTGTTGGATCAGACAGTTTACCTGCGAAGTTAATCACCAACCTTCCGAGTTCTTCCGAGATAGCTGATTACGACGTCATCGGAATTGACGAGGGTCATTGGTATTCCAATCTGTCAGTTACCCGCGAATACATTAAAGCTGGCATTCACGTCATTATTTGTGGTCTCATAACAACAGAGCACCTAAAAAGAATTGGTGAGCTTGACACACTGTTCCCAGTGGCAGACGACATCACATTTCTAAAAGCGTATTGCGCCATTTGTCGCGACACTTACGGAACGACTGTCGAAGCGCCATTCAATTGGAGATACAACCCAGGACCATCATTCGTTGGTGGTGCTGAGCAATATCGCGCAGTGTGTAGACGTCATCATCCTTCCACACAAAATTAGGGGTGTTCTCGGATACCCCACTTTTTAAATTTAGACATTGGTCACATGAAGCGTCCAATGTACAGTAGAAACATTTTTTCACACAGTGGTCAGAAGGTTTGTGAAATAAAGAGAGAAAGTTTCGCAGACACCTTTTACTGAGTTAAAAACGTCTTTAAAAAATGCTAGAGCAGTTGTCGCTTCAAACGTCGTCTCAACAACGAGAACGAGTGCTAACTCGACTTATTACTCACTGTCTAAAAAGTCTCTTTACAATAGCGTCTCTCGTGGTTACTCAACGCTGATTTATTTTTAAATTTACGAAGGCAGTGAGAACACTGAAACCCAACGTCAAAGAGATATTTTATTACCGTGGTAATAGCGTCGTCGTATGACTCACACAACAACGTTAGATAACCAGCGGATTTATATCTAAGCAACAGAGACTCCTGCTCTTTGGATGTCTTACCTGTGCCACCTGGGTTCTTGAACTCAATCACGAGTCCGCTATGCTGTCGGTTTGCGTTGGCAATAATCAAGTCAGGCGTTCCACGTTGGTAACCTTTTTTCCACGAGTTTATTCTTTTACTTGAAGTGTCTTGATTCTCACCACAAGCAGCTATCAAAATAGCCTCTGGATAATATTTCCTAAGAAAACCAACAACTTTCGTGTGAAGGTCGAACTCAGTGATCATTACGAATTGATTGTGTTTGAGACCAACGTCAGCTAAACTTTTTCTAACGCTTGGCAAAACCTCTGAGTGCACCCACCTTCCAAAGTGTTTCGCACGCTCCATTTTACTCGAGAACGTCAGTGAGTAGACCCCAAGTTCGTTGATAAACGAGGCCTGCTCTATCTTCATTTTACAATCAGGTTCGACGTGGTCGTTGACTGCATCTTTTGGTCGAGCGTAACCTAGAGCGCTTGCGACTTCTCTTGCTTTGAACCATATGTCACCGTTGTGATTAACCGTTGCGATTTGGTGACCGTCGAAATCGAATAATCGAGGTATCGCGGAAGTCATCACTATATTATAGTCTCCCACAAAAAAAACTATTCGACGTGGGTGTTGGGTTTTTTATAGATCTGGTTTGTTGTGTACCAATGCAGCAAATACGTTTTATTAGTCCCCAGTTTTCTACGTCGTCTGAAAAAGTTTCTAATGTTACGAACCAGTTTTCTAAGCCAACCCATTTTAACTTAGGTCACGTCTCCTACCACTCCTACAGTGTCTGATTCTGCGGGTAGTGTAATAGGTTCGCCGTAAGTCTTTTTAGACCTCATACCAATCTCAGCGTGGAGCTCGAGAGTGACGTCACCGCGACCAAATGATCCACCAGCTTTGAACATGTGATCAGTCGTCTTATTTATCTTATACACTTCATGAGGTCTCGAAATACACGCTCCCATTTACTTTACACCATATTCCTTCATCATTTTTCCACCCATGATTATGATGTCTCGGTTTGTCATGTAACCACTCACAATTTTCACACCGTAGAATTCTATCAACGATGGGTGCGCATAAGGTGCGAGTGGTATTCTTGGTCGATGTATTCCAAAAATTGTTCCGTAGGGTGCGCCTATCTTTTTCATATTTGCTATGAAGTCTGAGTCGGTTGACTTAACGTTGTTGACCCTGACATGTGAATTGCTCATTTGCCAGTGTATCGATATCATATGCATTTTTGTGAGGTCAATAATACTCGGAATAGTGCATACTTTCTCCATCGCTGGGATGCTACCACCATACGCGAGCTTGTTGGTCACACCAGTCTTGTACCCTATGAACTTATCCCAACTACCATCGTCGTTTGATATAATTGTCTCCCAATTTGACCCAGCGGTTCTCATTGGTAACCTCACCACAACAAAAATGGAGAGATCACACCATTGCATACTGGGGCAGTTAAAATGAAGACCTGACTCAAGTGGGATTGGTGTTAACATAGGTGATAGAAAACTTTGACTCACACCGCTGATGCCAACAATAGGACCATAAGCCGGGTTGTTTTGCACTAGTTTACTTGTTTCACCAATGGCTTTCACTTTGTTTGAACCATTGGTGTGAAACTCCACGTTTTTCAAGGCGTGTGTGCTAACGTTGAAGTCGAGCACAATGTTGTAGGACTGACTCTTGAGGTAACCCGATAGCAATTGCTCTAGAGTTCTTTTATTCGTGACGTCTGAGTCATCGACTGGGTCTGCTACGTTTTTTATCGCTGAGCCTTGCATGTCTATTATTCCAGACATCCTTCCACCAGTCGCGCTTAATTTAGGATCTTCGTCCAGATGCCTTTTCGTTCTCTTTAGTATTTTATCGTGAGGGTCGTCAGACTCATACCCGTAGTTTAGACTCATTACTACTTCAAGGTGTATTTGGTTAACAGATAGCCAGAGACTGCTGAGAACCCCAAGATTATCACCAGCGTTGTCGTGTCTGACTTACTTGTGGTAGTGACCACTGTTTTTTTCATAGGAGGTGGTGTCACCACACTTTCTTGGTAAACTTTTTTAGCCACAGTCGTTGGTACCACCACCACACTTTCTTGGTGAGCTTTTTTCTTCACGATTGTTGGCGCTACTAAGTTAGTCACCACATTTTCTTGGTGGACTTTTTTAGCCACAGTTGTTGGTGTTGTTGCGTTCAAGCTGGTGTTCACTCCAAATCTCATGGACTCTGTGGCAATCTTTAATAAGTTGTTGTACCCAGCGATTTTATTCTTGAGGATCACCACGTTACTTGGCATTAACCATGTACTTGGCGACACTGCGAGATTTTGGACAACGTTGGTGTCTCTAATCGATTTATTCATGTTGAGAATCCATGTCGACACGTCGTACTGTATAACACTGTCAGAAAACAACTTGCGGAATTCTTGTTGGGTCTCTAGACTTCCTGCAGAGCCACCAACGACTGATACACGTGTTCTCGCTTGTGCACCAAGTGTGGAGTACACGAAGGACTCTATGCTCTGATTTAGATATTGCAACCCAATGTTGGTAAAGCCGTCTGAGAGTCGCGCGACATACCGTTTGTAATCGTTCTGAACGTCGTTGAGTGTGAAGACTCTGGATTCGCCTAAAGTGCCATCGCTCAGGACTTTATTCTGGTAGTAGTGCCTTCTGGGAATCTTGGAAATCTTACCATATAATTCGGAAGCGTTGAATTCTCTACTTATTGATTTCATAGTCTCACCACCTTCCATTCTTCTCAGAAGTCTTCTAATGGTGAAGTACAAATGAAATCTCATCACACTTGTGACCACAGGATGAACTTCTTGTGACACTGACAAATGTTGCAACGAAACACCACAACAGAAACTCGCACAATACGTCGCAAACACAACGCGGTAGTAAGATTCGCTGTCATCCCACTCTGATTTTGTCTTTGACGTGGTGACTCGCAAGACTGGTAGCTTTGACATGAAGTAGCTACTTTGGTTAACAAAGACTTTAAAATTATTCACTGGATAATTCAACACATTTTCTGTTGGGTAGCCGTCCCAAAGCCCCCAGTGGTTCTTATGACCTTTTGGCAATGGTTGGATAGTTCCACCGCCTTGCCATATTATTGGGAACTTGCTATTGTGCAACCACTTCCACATGTTTTTATCATTTTTGAAGGTTGTGCTGGTTATGTCTGTGCTGAGGATGTCATTGTTTCTGAAATACACATCGACACTTAGGGTCTCACCATCTTGTGAAATATTTGGATAGAACTCGAATTTGCTTAAAGTGACGTGAGGGTACTTTTTGATGAGGTCTGCCTTTGCGTCGTGTGTAGCCTTCGATGTGTTAGCCATCGCACGTTTGTAGTACTTTCCATAGTAGTCACGAAGGGCTTTCTGCATATATAATATACTGTGTGTTATACATAACATATGCTACATTATATATGGTCAGGGTTGTAGTATTGATTAGAGGCTCAACGGAGACTGTGGATCTACCAGAGGCACTCTTGACGTTTGGCTCAGATCCTCACTTACTAGTGAAAAAAGCGACCATCTTTTGGGACTATGTTAACGTGGAGACCGGTGTGAATGATGAAATAAGCTACAACAGCAACAAACACGTTTTTGGGTCTGGGTACCACACTTTTAAAATGATTGCTGACGAGTTGAAAGGATTGGGGGCTATTGGGTTAGTAGCCAACAAACATAATTCGAAGTGTGAGATAAAAACTGACCAACAATTAGAGCTGTTTAAATTTGGAGAGCTCTTAGGGTTCGATGGTAACACAACGGTGAGTAGTAGTGGTTTGGTCAGCCCTAACGTTGTGAACGTTAACAAAGGGTTGAAGTACGTACAAGTAGGTTGTAGCATTGTGAACAGACCTGAGAATATTGTTAATGGTAGCAAAAGCGAGGTTATCGTTGAGTTGCCATTGACCACCACCCAACCACTGAAGAGCTCCGTTCAACACTTCTTCAATATTGAGTCGAAGGTGTCGATAAACAAAGGCGCTTTCACACAGCTGGTGTTTAACGTGACTGACCAAGATGGTAGTGGTGTCAACGTTGGTGACATATTGTTGGATTTGTATGCAACGCTTGAGTAGCTAACGTTAAACGCGCGCTAAAGTAATGAGTCTAAACTATGGGTTCGACTCTGGTGGTTACGCAGAAAAGCGACGTGTAGACGACAGTCCTCAAAAGTTGACGGTGCTTATTGAAGGTGTGGAGAAAGTTGTAACCTTTGACTACAGTGTAGTGGCCACATATGATAACCCATACATTATAGTTAAGACAGCCACTGTGTTTTGGAGCTATGATAATGTGACTGGTAGTGATGATATTCGATTCTTATATGCTAGATCAGGAACACCGTATCCAAGACTCGCGACAACTCGATTGAGTGGGGGTCATTACGACTTCGACGCGTTGGTTAGAGCTCTACGACTCACGCTCAGGGGGGTTAATGTGGACTTCGTGGTGGAGAGACTGGTGGCCACAGGTAAAAGTAGGGTCAGAGTTCGGGGTATGAGGTTTGGCATCACCAGCATAATAGAACTTAGGCTGGGTGACATTGGGCTTTTGCTTGGTTTCGCGAAGGACACAGGAATTATGTTAGATGCTAAGTGGCACGATAGCCCAAACAAGATTGACATGAACAGAGGTCTAAAGTATGTAGAAGTCTCGTGCGATGCTGTTGAGACGGAGAGCAATGTGGGCACTGATGGGAAGCGTAGTAATGTGATCACAACATTGTCAGTGCCCACCGAGCAGTCTCTAGATGGGGGGATACAGCGCTACGCATACGTCGAGTCCAAGGTGAGAATTAAAAAAGGTATTTACTCAAGTATGACGTTTCGTGTCAAACCAAACAATGGTGACGCTGACGTTGGCGCGGTGTTATTGGAACTGTATATTGTGTGAATTATATGGAGCTCGGTGTGGAGACAGAACAAGGGTTGCGAGACATTTACTACAGCCCCAAGACAGGGTACAGTGGTGCAGAGAGGCTGTATCAAAATGCATTGGGAGGTGGATTGAAAGTAACTAGAAAAACAGTGAAAGAATGGTTGACAGCGCAGGACACCTACACTAGGTACAAACCTATCGTGAGAAGACATAAATTCCGTGCGACCTTTGTTGGGTTTCTTGGTGAAGAGCTCCAAATGGACTTAGTGGACATGAGTAAGTACTCAAAACAGAACGGAGGTTATTATTGGATATTGACAGGCATTGAAATATTGAGTAGATACGCTTTTGGCATTGCGGTTTACAGAAAAGACACTAAGAACATGACTAAGGCTGTTGGAAAATTGTTGAATGATTTTAAAGATCGGTTTGGGGTCACACCTAAGCTAACACAATTTGACGATGGGCTCGAGTTCTACAACGTTGGTGTGAAAAGTTTGCTGAAAGAACATGGTGTTGAGTATTTCAGCACTAAGAGCGACAAAAAGGCTGCTGTTGTCGAACGTTTTAATAGAAGTCTGAAGAGTATTATGTGGAAGTACTTTTACGCACGTGGGACGTACAAGTGGATTGGGGTTCTAGATCAGTTTGTGAGCAATTACAATAGCAGTGTGAATCGCAGCATTATGATGAAGCCAAAGGATGTCGATAAGTCAAACGAAAGCGAAGTGTGGACCACTTTGTTTGGTCACCAATTTGCAGACAACCCATTGCCAAAGTTTAGAGTTGGTGAATCGGTGAGAATTAGTAAATACAAGAGCGTGTTCACAAAAGGTTACGAAGCCAACTTCACTGAGGAGCTGTTTAAAGTGGTGAAGGTTACTCGTGGCGATCCGAATGTGTACGAAATTGAGGATCACACCGGTGAACAGATTATTGGTAAATTTTATGAACAGGAATTATCACTGGTTAATAAGAAACGTGGTGGTGACGATGTGTACAGAGTTGAAAAGGTGTTGAAAAGAAAGAAAGTTAGAGGGAAGAAGATGGTGCTGGTCAAATGGTTGGGTTATGAGAGCAAACATAATTCGTGGATACCAGAAAGCGATATTCAAAATGTGAGTTAATGTAATATGGCTGAAAGTGGCTTCGACAACCTTGAGATGGGTAGCTCTAACGAATACAAAGATGTCGCCGACGACAAACTAAAGTATAGTCTTGAAAAAGCCACTAAAGATAGCGAGCTAGCTTGGGACGACCCAAACGTCGCAGTCGGCGAGAGAGTTAGACTAACTAAAGTGAGGAGTGGGCTGGCTCGCGAACATGGTAGAAGGGAGCGTCAACGCGTGGAGGAGGCCTTTAGCAATATCGAGACGCGGATTAATGACAACGCAAAAGACTACGAAGACGTTGCGAGGAGTGCGCCATTGTTAGACACCACACACGTAGAGTACGTCGACATACTTGGGCTAACACCAATCGAGAATCGTGAGTTGAATAGCGCACTCAATCCAAGCGAGAATATGCCGCGTGAGTCGAGAATAGGTGATACTGGCACATTGCAAACACGAGTAGACTATTTTCGAGAAGCGATAGACAAAGCGGGCGAGAGAATGGCAGAGCTTGGTAAAAAAGATCTCGCGACTGTGGGGGGTGAAGAGCATATTAATCTAGCTGAAAGAGTGATTGGACTCATACAGGCTAGAGACATGATTATTGAACAGCGACAAATAGAGGAGGTTAGAGCGCGACAAGAGATTGATATTGACAGATTGCAGAAGTTCAAGAAGTGGGCTAGAGAAAATATGGTTGGGATGAGTGCTTTAGCGATTTCAGTAGCTGCAATTGTGACGACTGTTATTATCGCTGGGAGGTCTAACGTTATGAAAGGCGCTATAGTCACGAGGTCATTCGCACAGGCTGTTAAAAACGCGATAATGAAGATGGGTCCATGGGCTGTTGGGTTGGCTAATTTAGTTTACGACGCGCTGGTGGCAGGCGCAAAGGGTTTAGCTTGGTTAGCTCAAAATCTATGGGTGTTTGCGGCGACATTCGCGTGGCTTGCGTACAATTATCTAAACTAGAGAGAAAATGTGATTCGTGGGAGTCAGAGAGCGATATTCAAAATGTGAGCTAATGTAATATGGCTAAAGGTGGGGGAGTTTTTGACGAGATTAAGATGGAGGACTTCGATAGACTTGATAGGTACACCAATGATCAAATAAGTGACGAACTTGAAAAAGTCACTCGAGACTATAATTTAATCACCGACAAGTATGGCGATGATGGCGACGACATGCCAGACATTGTGCGTGTCGAGTATGGTAAATTGCGTGAGAGAGTGGATAAATTACAGTACGAATATGATAGAAGGCCTCAAGAAGAAGAGACGTCGTTCATTGACACTGATGATGGTAAGACGGTGACAATAAGGGGGACCAACACAGAAGTCCCAACAGTAAAGTTTGTTGAGCAGGACACATATGGTGACGTCAATGACGAAAGTTTCAGTATAGCTTTTGAAGAGGAGGAGGAAATTAATAAAAGACTGGGTGAGCTAAAAGCGTCCAACAAAGAGCTAACAGAAAACAATGTGAAAAGAATCAAGCTAATAAATAAGAAAATACGTAAATTAAACAAAAAGGGACTCGGCCACGACGACGCGTCAAGGGAAATAGTCAACAGGTCGTGGGTTACGAACTCAGAGGTTATTGTTTTCAAACCAATAAACAAAGATGGTGAGTATGGGAAACCTAAACGAATTCTAGTACGTGGGAAAAAAAAAGAAGACTTGGTCTACAGTAGAGACGCGAGTAGTAAAAACGCAATTGAACAGTTCAAAAAGTTAGTTAGCCAAATCCCTGAGAGTACAGAAACAACAGTCGCCACAACAGAGGCAATCCCAGATGACTTCTCAGTAATTGAAACAAGAGTGGGCTATGTTGACATACCTAGGCTAACACCAGACGAAAACCGCGAGCTGAATGGTGTGCTTAATCCAGGTGATGGTGTGTTGCGCGAGTCAAGAATAGGTGACACTGGTGCGTTGCAAATACAAGCAGACTATTTTCAAAAGGTGATAAATGAGACGAGTAGGAGATCGGAAGAGCTCAACAGAGAAGGCCTCACAGCTGCAGAGAAAAAAGAGCGTGTTAGTCTAGTTGAGAGAGCGATTGGACTTAGACAGGCTAGAGGCATGGTTATTGAACAGCGAGAAATAGAAGAGGTTAGAGCGCAACAAGAAGTCGACATTGATAGGTTTCAGAGATTCAAGGAATGGGCTAAAGAAAATATGGTTGGGTTGAGCGCTGTAGCGATTTCAGTGGCTGGAATTATAACGACTATTATTATCGCTGGGAGATCTGCTGTTATGAGGGGCGCTATGGCTACAAAGTCATTTGCACAGGCTGTTAAAAACGCGATAACGAAGATGGGTCCATGGGCTGTTGGGTTGGCTAACTTAGTTTACAATGCGTTGACGTTGGGTGCGAAGGGCCTCGCATGGTTGGCTCAAAATCTGTGGGTACTCGCGGTGGTACTTGCGTGGTTTGCTTACGATTATTACAAGCTAAAACGGTAGCGATAAAACATGTGTAAAGGTATATGAACGTCACGTCGGTAGAGTTGAGCCCCGGTTTTAGACGAGCAACTATGGGTGTCATAAAAGGGGCGAGAACGCAACACGTAATCACGTTGAACCCTAATAAGGTCAGTCCTGGCGAGGAACTTTACATTGATATACCGAAGCTCAAGGTTAGTAGCTGTTTGGTGCCTGGATCGTTGGGTTTAGTGTTCGACTTTAAGAATGCGAACGCCAAAAGCTGGTTCTTGAACAATGTGAGCAAGTTGTTGGTTGAGAAACTTGTTGTGAGACTAGCTGGGGAGACTGTGTACGACAACAATGGGGAAAATTACACTGGTGTCTATCGCGACCTTTGGGAAAGTGTTACTGCGCGAGACCAAATGATTGACTATGGTATTGGTGGTGAGAACTTGAGAAAGTTAATTTCTAAGGACGACAGTGGCGCGGCAAGTGGGAACGTTGCTAAAGTTAACGACGCGTTAATGTTTGGTGTGATTGGGACGAAGCAGCGGATTAAGCTTGGTAAGATTATGAATGACCACGGGTTGTACGCTCCTTTTAGCATGAACAACAACTTGCAGTACGTCATCACGCTTCCGAAGGCTGCAGACATCATGGTGGCGCAATCCGGTAGCGCTGTGGGTGGATACACTCTGGAGAACCTCGAGCTTGAGTACGAAACGATTGATAACCAGGAGCTCGCTGACGAAATAGCGTCGGGCTACGCAAGTGGTCGTAGTTTGTCGTATGAGCACGTTACGTTGATGAAAACCACCGAATGGGACAAAGGCACGACCATTGTGAATGAAAACATTAATCTTCCAAGAAAAAGCATGAAGGCGATTGTGTTGCTATTCACGAATAAGGTGCGAACAGACAGCGAGGAGTTTCTTTACCCAAATATTGAGAATATTAGAGTCACAATTGAAGGTGTGCCAAATAGTGTGTACTCACAAGGCATCCCAAAGTCGAAGTTCTATGCAGAAGCGAAACGATTGTTTGGGTTGGGTGAAGAACACGCTCAGTTTATGACCATACAGAAGTTCTACAAAGATGGCTTTTGCGTTGGTCATCGACTTGAGGAGCGTTCAAGACAATTACAACGTCGCCACTGGCAAGAAAATTGTGAACACACAATCTGGCGTGCTTCTTGAGATCACTAAAAAAGCGACGACTGCGAATGTTATGTGCAGGGTGTTTGTGATGAGTGACGGACTGGTCAACTTCATGAACAATGGGTTGCAGTCAATCCAGTATTAAATCAAACGTGAGTTAATGGAGACTCCGTTTAATATGCTAATTGTTGGTATGACAGCTTGTGGTAAGACGCATTATTTGCTGGAAACATTGGAATCTGAGTACTTTAATAAATTTGACTACATTGTGTTGATTTGCCCTACTTTTGAGTGGAACAAAGCGTACCAAGATTGGAGATACATACGCGACCCCGACGTGTTAGCGATAGACTGTGCACAGGACAGTGTCGACGCTGTTCTCAAGTGTGTAGCAAATGTTTTTAAAGGCACTAACACTCTGATTGTGTTGGACGACTGTGCAAGTGGGCAGGACGTTAAGAATAGGACTAGTCAGTTGGTCAACTTGGCTTTTAGTGCGCGACATTTTATGTTGAGCGTTATTGTCATCACACAACAACTGACGTCGATCGCAAAACCGTATAGAGAAAACATTAGTAAGCTCGTTTGCTTCTACTGCCCAAGTAGGAGTGATATGAAGGTCGTTATCGACGATTACCTTGGAAACATCAGCAGAGAAAAATCGTCGGCGATTGTGACCGCATTAAAAAATAATAAGTACGCTAGACTAGAAATCTCACTGCGCTATCCATACAGTCATGAAGTTGTTATTCCGCAATAAAATATGGGTATAAGTAATAGCGTGATGGTGAAACGCAAAAGTGAAGAAAATCCCACGATTGAGGAACTAGTTGAGGAGACTGATGACACCTCAACTGTGGAAGACAACGTCGACGTTAGGAGATCTGAACTTATTAGACTGTCCGGTGACGGTGTGGTAAGTCAGTCCGAAGCGTACATTAAAAAAGCGTCCGCAAAAGTTATTGATAAGATATGGCGTCAATACGAGTTGAAGAGAATGGAGATCGCAAACGCTTTTCTCACTGACTTGCTAATCAGCAAATTCGCCAGCTTACTAGATGGGTTGAACGCTATCGAAAATCCTGACGAACTAAATGACGAACTACAAAAAGACCCGTTATTAAAAAAAGACGTCGAAAGCATTGTCGCGATTGTGACGCCGTACGTGCCTTTCTTGGGCTTGTTGTCGGGAGGAATCACAACGTCGAAGTATGTGTACGATCACCATTTTAGAAGTGCGACAAACGTTGAAAACAGTGAGCAAACGGACTAATTCGTAGAGTAGTTGGCTATTTGTTAGCCAATATTGTTAGCCAATTAAAAGAGCACCATTTCGCTATCCATTTGGATAAACATCACCACTAGAATCAAAATCTGGTGGTTTTTTTTTCGCGCGTGGATTTGTGAGACAGCAGTGGAATGTGTCGGTGGTTTGTTGAACAAAAATGTAAAAATGTTGAAATGACACCTTCTACTTTTTTTAAATGTATGAAAACGTTGAAGTGGCACACTATGCCTTTTTCTAAATACGCGAAAATGTTGAAACGACATTCTCCACTTTTTAAAGACGTGAAAATGATGAAACGACACATTCTAGCTTTAAATTTAGCGAAAACCATTATTTTAGTATTTCTTATCAATTGAGTAGAAAACATGGGAGGGGTGTTTAGATTGACTAATGATTGCCATAGTAGTATAGAGAGTGGTGGTACGAGCTCACCAACGTCGATTGTAAAACATAAACACCAAAACATTGCTGAGTTGTGGCTTGACACAAATTTGGTGATGTTTTGGTGTTTATATTACGGTTGACGTTGACTGAGCTCGTACCGCCACTCTCTATACTACTGTATATGCATTTGTAATTTACATAACCTCTATCGCCTTGCATATTAAATGTGGCGCAAAGGGAACAACATTTTCGACTTTGGTTGTAGTTGTAGTAGTTGTTGCTGTTGTTGTTGTTGTTGTTGTTGTTGTTGTTGTTGTTGTTGTTGTTGTTGTTGTTGTTGTTGTTGTTGTTGTTGTTGTTGTTGTTGTTGTTGTTGTTGTTGTTGTTGTTGTTGTTGTTGTTGTTGTTGTTGTTGTTGTTGTTGTTGTTGTTGTTGTTGTTGTTGTTGTTGTTGTTGTTGTTGTTACTTGTTGTTGTACACAAACATTGAGGGTGAAAAACTAAATCCCAAATAAAGCCTAAAATGGCTTAGAGATTACATCGAAAGCTTAACCAAGGCTAACACGTCCAGTTTTCGTGACCTTTGAAAACCATGCTGACTCAGCAGCAACACAATTCAAAACTCTGCAACTCAAGAAGGGATAATTGTATCGACCTAATATTTTCGACTCATAACAATCATATACAAAACACGTAAAACGACTAGCTTTATAGGTTTTATAATTTAGATTTTATAATTTTGATAATGTGACATGAAAACAAGCAGGTATATTCCATATTTGCATCGATATGCAAAACAGGGATAAAAGATTGTTTTATATGCTGGATTAATCAAATTATAGATTTCTCTTTTCTTGTTTAAAAATCCATAAAGTGCCTATAACCCCGAATTCTATATTATTTATAAACATTCTATAAAAGACAAGTAGTTGAACAGTGAAATATTTCTTTGATTTCATCTTTCCATCGATACTTTGTTCAAATTTGTGTATTTAAATGCTAATGATGCGACTCATCCCATTCGATAATTTTTGTCATGTGTTATCATTTTTTATCATTTGTTTATTTTAATCGTTATTTACTTGTGTTTAGTAGGAATTGTAAACCATATAAGAAAAGTCATCAGATATACATCAAAGCATGACGATCGTCCACGTATCGTCTGCATAGACGGATTTTCTGGGGGGTGCGGGGTGGTGCTACCCCCCAAATATTTGTTTTCACCCCCCTTGATTAACCTTGATTAACCTCTTGATCTTCTGAAAAACCTTTTGAAGGTCTTAGATGTTTCTTCAGATTTGAACTAAGAGTTTCGTTTCCAGCGCTCTGATTGGTCTAGAGGTAGTGACAGTGGCATTAATAATCACTGCAAAGCGCGGTAACTATAAGCTCTGTTGTTTGTGTAATAACCAAATTTTGGACGAATAAATTAATAAAATGAAAGAAAATTCCATCCTACAAAAAGAAAACCTTCAACCAAATATGGAGTTAAGCTCTTTACAAATAAGCAGCATTTGCTGTTCAGTGAAATATATGTGACACAAAAAGAAAGTAAAGGCCTCCATTTCTCTTGTTCCAAAACAGAAATTATGTTAAAGGAGATTGGCAACAAAAAATAAGTACTTTTCGATATTACTACGTAACTTAAATGGCCAGCGTATAGTAGTTTGAGGTTATAAAAATGCTCGTAAAGCGTCTTTATAATTGCACTGTCAAAGTTGCTAACCTGAATCATTGTCCGCCATCTTGCATGTATTTTCGCGTGTGACGTCACAACCGGAAATAAATCTGAAACTAGATTTTTGTGAATTTATTCATTTTCCAATTGAACCACACCATCTTAAAAAGCATTCCGCAGAAACTCGGCTATCCACAGAGTAGTTTCATCAGGTTATTAAAACAAGATGGCGGATGACAGGATTGTCTTTGGTCAAAATTAGTGCTGTTGTTTTGTACATGAGTAGTTCAGTTTACTTAGATTACCTTCGTAATGCTGGTTATTAATCATAAAGTCAAAAATTTAAAATAGTGATTTATGTTGCCAATGTTCGTTAATCTCTGATGTTCAACTACGAGGAAATGATTCAAAACAAGTCCAATACAAAAATGGAATTTTGTGTTTGGTTACCATGGTAACATAAATTGCACACTCGGGAGTGAAAATAATTGCGCACCTCTCGACCAATCAGAATGTGGTAATTTTGTCATGTATGACGATAGACGATGCGTGGACGATCGTATACAAGCAGCTATATGTTGGATTCATGGCTCGCGCAAATCTGTGCAGTGGATACAGATATTATTTAGTTATGTGACAACAATTACATTTTTTCCCTGGCATTCCCCGATTATTACATAAGAAAAACTGTTCTTTTTAATTATATATTACGTATTAAGATTTGCGAAAGTCTATGCATATGCCGAGCTGTTAGGCGTGTGATTATTCGACTTTACATTAAGGACTATGGGTTGGGAGGAAAAACAATGCAAAAGTTTTCTCTGGAGAATTTTAATGGTAAGAACATTTTTAAGAGAGTTTTTCTGTATTGTACTAGCTTCAGGGTCGCTGCTTCGCTCACTTTGCCTTTCTCGTGCGTAAACGAAAGCTTCGATCGGTATCATAATTTCATTACTTTATATAAATATAAACGTGAAAATAAAAATGCGAATATGTACATCTAAACGAGTATATGCAAAAAAAAATTAATAAGAACATACGGTTTAGTTGTAACTTTATAACAGTAGGGTGAACCAGAATACGTCATCATGTCTTGACCACAAGAAACTTTGGAATCTAAATTGCAGAAATACAAGAGAATCTAAAATTACTGTAAATACGCGTCATTGGTCTACAAGCTTCTTTTGGGTCATTCATAGGTAAACTAATATTAAAGAAACACCTAAAGTAATCGTTTCCGTGTTTCGATGGCTTGATCCAAACACGCGAGATGTTGCAAGACTTGAGAAAAGCGTAAAGAAACACGAGCCTCAAGGCGAGTGTTTTTTAGCTTTTCGAAAGTCGAGCAACATCCCCAATTGTTTGGATCAGGTCATCCAAACACGGGAAAATATTAGGTATATATTTTATAAAATATATTTATAATATATTTTATAATATAATTATTTTTAATTTATAAAATAACGAACGAGCAACATAAACTTACAAGTAAACTTTTGGCATGAAATTTCCGTGTTTGGATGGCCTGATCCAAACATGGGTATTGACTAATCAGAGCTTTCGTAGCATACCTGTTATTTTATAAATGTATTTACAAAATAACATTTTGAAAAAGTGTGTTCTGATTGGCTAAAAGCCGTGTTCTTATTTAACAACTAGATTATGAACTCGACATTTCTATGAGGTGATAATTAACGAGGGCCTCGTAGAAATTGAGAGCGAATATTCTAATTGTTTCAGTAGAAACTAATGATTTCTTCAAAATTATTTCGAAAAACGAGATATAAGCATTGTTTTTTGGGAAGAACTCAGCCTTATCACGCCTGACATCGCTACTTAATATCTACGACAATTAGTAGAAACTGACCATGGTCCATTACAAATGCTGCAATCTGATTGGCTATGCTACTCGTGGTCTAAAGGCGCGTTCACAGTGCGTTCACAGATATCGGAATAATCGTTTGCGTTCACACCAAATTGGACTACTGTAGCTTTGGACTTCCTGAAAAAATGCGGTGTGACGGGTCAGCAGTGTATTCAACAAAATAAACAAAGCAAATATGGCGACTGGCCAGATGCTTTCTTTTATAATTTCATTTTGAAGAGACGAAGAACATTTCCTCTATGTTATTAAACACTGCATGATATGGCGTGGTTGTCTAGTTCTCGCTGCATCTTTTCATTTACCCAAACATTTATAAGATGCAAAGTCTCTTCGTCAGTCCAGGATGAAGAGCTGGCGAAACCGTAATGGGTCAGACTGAATTCATTGTTTACTGTAAAACCTTTTAAAAAACCTTTTAAAAAACATTTGGCGGTTGTTTTGTTCTTAGTTGCGTACACCACTGAACACTCGTACGGCGGATGACTATCTCACCATGGAAAAGGTCGAGTCCAATCCGAGTCCTCGAATAGGTGGACTCAAATCCAGTCTAAATCCAGTCCAAATCCAGTCCAAATCTAGTCCAAATCCAGTCCGATCGCATTCACACTGTCGGATTCGCAATCCAAATCCAGTTCAAATCCAGTCTTTGATAACACCGAATCAAACGTCGCTCTTCTCATGCGCCGTATCCATTACATTATTTTAATTTATTTGATATATCAACTCAGGTCTGAGCATGAGCAGATGCGTTCTTTAACCAAACCGTGCGAGCTACGTACTCGAAAACGGCGAGGAACTCCAAGAAATTTGAAATGTCTCTTAATATTTGATAAAACATCCAATGGTATAATATAACTGCTCTTGCAAAGTTTGAAAGAAGTTGACCGTTGGAAATACGAGATAATGCTCTTCAGGCCTGACGAGAGGGGGGTCAGCCTGGTCGTTGACCAGGGGCCCATGGCCAAAGGGGGCCCATTTTCAAGCAAACGTTATACATTAAAAAACTACAAAGAATATGTTATACATTATCTTAACTGTGAAGTGATAAAATCGTTTTTTATAATGATCAAGAACTGCAGTTTTAGCATTAATCGTTACATTGCAGTGTCTGTAAACTCGCTAATGGTTACTGGCATAGGACCCTTTATGGCTTTATCACTGCGATGGGGACCTTTTTGGCATAATATTAATTCATAAATACAATCATTATTCATGACAGAAATTTGGGACTGTGGGACACTTTACCACATCCTTATGCGGCTCACGGGTGCATCAATATATCTTAATACCTGATGTTATACAGTTATATTAATATACTGTTAATGAACTTGTAAATTGAACATGAACAAACATTAAATTAATCAAAATACATGCATGTTTTGCTCGTTAATTTGAATTTTGACTTTTTACTGTAAATCCGGCCCAGGTCAATTAACCTTAAATTTCATTATAAAAAAGTGATAAAAAAGGACAAATTTGGGAATTGGGGGGTAGAGGGGCCCATAAATATTTTTTGACCAGGTGCCCTAAATTTCTCTCGGAGGCCCTAAATGCTCTTTAAAACAAAATTAGAGGAAAGGTTGCACAATTTCAAACGTCATAGTTTTTATGGAAACAAACATGAATTACTCCTATTTAAGAAAGTTATTAGAAGAAGAATAGTTATATTTAACAGCTCGAAAGCCAAGTAACATGCTCAGATGCGAACAGTCATTATTTTGTTATTAGTAAACGTTAACTATAGGGAGCCACCTTAAAGAGTGAGTGTCAGGGTTGTGCTTTGCGCGCTTGTTTTCTTCTTGGCGGCCATTTTATGGGACGCGTATTTCAGTTCACAAACGAATCCGTCGATATTTGATCAATCCTTCTTATAAATTATCCATTTTCAAGTTTTCTAAGAAGTAAATATACCTGAGTGATCAATTATTGTGATATTTTTCGTAAAATTGATCATTTACTATAGTAATCTTTTCGATACATAGAAGCTGCTGCGAGCGCTTCGCCTCCGAAGCGTGGAAGGCCGGGTTATGCTGCTGAAAAAGCGCGAATAAGTTTGCGAATGGAAGTGTTTGATGAGTGACTAGTATAGAAATATATTTTGTTTCTTCTGATGTTTTGTTCATTTGAATTTGAAAAGATTCAGGAACTAAAGCCATCCCGGCCAGCTTGTTCGTCAGAAACGGCGTTGCGCGCGGCCCGCAGTGGTTCACAAACAAGCGAACCGCAACTCAGTTCAAATCGTCTTGAACATTAACTTCATAACGCCCCGAAGTCAGGATCGGACTCCAATTTCAACATTTCCAAATAAATCTAGAGTCCACATGCAAATTATAGTTCTAACGATGCGATGCACTGCAATCAATTAGTATGAAAACAAAAACACAAGCGCGCAAAGCACTACCCTGACACTCTTTAAATGTTAAAATTATTGCCATAGTCATTGGAAACATTTGTGTGAAATTATTGGTCATCTTTTATCACTGATAATCTTTCTGGCATGGTAACATTGGTAATTTTATAAAATTAAATGACCAACAACATCAATCAGTTATTGCCTTTTGTACCCTTTGAAAATACTTTCTTTTTCTGTCTATGACACTTTATTACTAGTTGCATCATCCATTTCTTTCAAGCGTTTCTTGCTTATTGCTAGCCTCACTTTGTTTGCCTGCTTGAAAGTTGGTTTATTAGTCGTGAGAGTTACCCGGAAAGACACAACTTTCCCATATAAATCCGTACTATATAGCATCCAAGAATGACATTAAAAACAATAGAATAAAGTTGTGGCACTCTTTACATGACTCATGACAATCCAACTGCCCAAATAAATGGAAACTGTCATAGCTACTCCATATCTAACACTTTGTTTTTAAAATCATCTTCTGTTCTTGGCATACAAATAATGACACATTCTAATACCACCTACTATTGTTTTTTGGAAGCCTTCTACATGAATGGTGATAAACTTTAGAGTTATTATGAGCAATTAATAGCACAGCTGCGAGGAAACATGCCTCGTTCGATCGCGAGTTGTCTCCGATGTAAAACCAATGCCATACCTGCTTCTACTTATCACTTAAATAACAACTTTGTTAATGTTTGGCGGCATCTTGGAAATAATTTTAATTTTTGCGCCAGAGGTTTCTATTGTATACTTCATGTAAAAAATCATTATTAGTATTATGAGCGACACACTAAGTTCCACGTTTGATTCCACCACTACAATGTCGCACAGAGTCGAACTTAGACTATCTGCACACGGTGTCGTTTTTGCACTTCGTTCACACGAAGTGTTTTCGCAACATCCATCGCATTCTTTACAATTTATATTTCAGTTGTTTAAAGTTATTTCAGTTGTGTATTAACTATTAAAATAGTTTGTTTGGTTGATAATAATATTAAGTAATAATAAATAATTATAATATGGTTCACACAAGAGATTATTTTAAACATTTGATTTATGATTTGGATAAACACTGGCAGGACAAAATTTATCTTCTTTTTAAAAATAGAGTTAAAGTCCACCTACGCTACCCAGGTTTTTACAGCAAGAAATAGGAAATAAACAAAGGTATGTTTGGCTAAACCAACAAGTAATATCATTTGCCGAAGTACGCTGGAAACAAGTATTTTTTATTTACATGGAGCAAGTACACACACGCCACTTTATTGTTTATATTAAAAAGTTAAATATGTAATTTTTACATTTCTACTGTATATCTTGATTCATCTGTTGTATCGACTGCATATCCGTTGCTTCTGGCGGCCGTCTGTTAAGCCTTTTTAAATGCCATTTTAATCGTTTTTTGACTCATTAAATAATTGAATGGCTGCTTTTTTCCTTTTATTTGTTGCTATTGTTATTAATAACGAGTTCACAACCAAGTTCCCAGCGAACAAAAATAATATTGATCATAATATCCGCCATTTTGAAAGTTTAGCGTGTCAGGGTTTCCCAAGGTTTTTCCCTGTTCACACGAGAACAAAAGGCAAAACGACACAGTTGAAAACGTTTCCAATAGCGAAAATGGTTGTCAGATATCGTTTTCAGTATCGGAAATGTTTTTTCCAGTTGACGTCGTTTTCATCCGTTTTCATGTGAACACGCCGTGAAAACGATACTTTTTGAAACGCGTTTCAGATAACAACGTTTGAAAACGACATCGTGTGCACATAGACTTAATGCCATTAGGCTCGGCGCACGAGAATAACAACGTTTGATCCGGACCTTAAATACCATGATACCATGAGGTCATGTTTAATATATAGACATGTGGTATATTTAGTGGGTTTTCGTACTGTTTAATTAAGCAAATATCTGATTTCTTGCTCATTCATTTTGGACATGACTAGAAATCGCGTAAATTTGAGCTAGCGTATATTAGAAGCGGTGTACCGCATAAGATCCTACAAAATATCAGTCAATATGACGGTATGTATTTGCGAAATGCAGGCCGAGTATAAATACCAATGATAATATACTGGATACCCACGGTATTTCAGAAAAAATTACAAATCACTCTGTTTCACGAATATTTGATTTTCAATACATTAACATTAGGCAACTGATCGCCATTTTGCAGGGGAATCTTCGCGCACGCGCAGTGTCGATGTTCTCGATTTCTGGCCATGAAAACGTGTCGCAATTTCGTTTTTCATTACTAATAATACATGAGCTGATAGCTTGCTATTATAAAAAATAATCAGATTGCAGAATAGTTCACATATGGTTCTATATAATAAATATGTAAATAGATACATATCACCATTTCAACTGTACCTGGTTTTGTTGTCGGTTTTTGTTGGGAACCTAAGAGAAAAAGAGTTGTGCAAAATCTATTACATCAACGTAGCTTATTACACCGGTGAAGCGATTGATAGAATATTCTTTTTAATCTTCCATGTGCCCTTTTTAAACTGTTTATGATGAAGAATGTTTTTACATTCTTGCAAAAGTCCAAAATGATGAAAACTTATGATAATTGTAATTGTAAAATATCTTCAGAATCGTCCAGATGGTTCTACAAACGCAACATATATATATATATATAGTGAAAGTGGTCTTACCTCAAAATGATAAAAGCCGCAACTGTCAGTTTCACGCAAGGCGATCTTCAGGATCTGAAGATCGCCTTGATCGCCTTAAGACCTGAAGATCGCCTTGCGTGAAACTGACAGTTGCGGCTTTTATCATTTTGAGGTAAGACCACTTTCACTATATATTTGCTCTACCTTTATGGTATTGAGCACTTTCAACGTTCCGTGAACAACATCACATTCGTTTTAGTATATATATATATATATATATATATATATATATATATATATATATATATATATATATATATATATATATATATATATATATAAATATATATATATATATTATATATATATATATATATATATATATATATATATATATATATATATATATAATATATATATATATATATATATATATATATATATATATATATATATATATATATATATATATATATATATATATATATATACTATATTGTAAGAAATCAAAGACAAGACATGCTTTTCTGTAACTCTGAGTTTCACGCTGATGCGATCTTCAGACAGACTTTATTACAATGTAAATATACCGTAGGTGAGTCTTATTTATAGTCTTATAGTCTTATATACTGTCACTATAAATAAGACTCAACTACGGTATATTTACATTGTAATAAAATCTGTCTGAAGATCGCATCAGCGTGAAACTCAGAGTTACAGAAAAGCATGTCTTGTCTTTGATTTCTTACAATATAGTATCACGCTCTGCTATACAACGCATCGAGCACTTTCGCAACAGCGTAGACAAATCATCGGATTATATATATATATATATATATATATATATATATATATATATATATATATATATATATATATATATATATATATATATATATATATATATATATATATATATATATATATATATATATATATATAATATATATATATATATATATATATATATATATATATATATATATATATATATAGGTAATATTTGGCATTTCACTCGATCAAACTACATGTTGAAAGGATTTATGGTGAAGGAAAATTTCGAGTGTGGAATACATACATTTTAAGACCAAACCGGGACCAGTTGCGAAAAATGCAACTTAGCGGCCTTCCGGTAGGAATTGAATCCGCGACCCTGCGATTGCTAGTGCAGCATTCTGACCACTGAGCTACGGAAGCCGTTGCCGAGAGCCTAGTCACGAGTTCTGTATATATGGTGGTAATGCCGGGATAAGATTCTGGGTATATTATAGGTAATATTTGGCATTTCACTCGATCAAACTACATGTTGAAAGGATTTATGGTGAAGGAAAATTTCGAGTGTTGGAATACATACATTTTAAGACCAAACCGGGACCAGTTGCGAAAAATGCAACTTAGCGGCCTTCCGGTAGGAATTGAACCCGCGACCCTGCGATTGCTAGTGCAGCAATATATATATATATATATATATATATATATATATATATATATATATATATATATATATATATATATATATATATATATATATATATATATATATATATATATATATATATATATATATATATATATATATATATATATATATATAGGAGAGTAGTAAAAAAGCAGAGTGTTGCGTAGACAGTGTTTTGATTATATAGTGAAAAGGTGGTAAACTGCCAAGAATTTAGAGACGAGATACTGACGTTTCGAGCGGAGCCCTTCATCAGAGTAAGACGAGATGAAATAAAATAAATAGGGCTTATATATATGCCAAAAGGGTGTCACACGTAGAAAGTAGCCAATCAAATGCACGGGAAATAAACTAACTAATAATTAATGAGATGGGAAAAGTTAAATCATTTGCTATTTTTACAGTCCATCGATAAGCAGACTGAGGGGGTGGGAGAAATGACAGGTCCAATATTCAAGGGGATTAGGCGATAATAATAGAAACAAAGACTTGAAAAGGAATGAAAGTGCATAAGCTAATAATAAAAAGTTCCAAGCAAACTAAAATAACAAAAAACTTTTAGGAAATTAAATAAAAGAAAAACGTTCGTTAAGACCAAGAGGATGTGTGGTCGCTTGCGGTTATCGTTGCCACCGGAGATGGGAAGGATGGCACAGACTTTCATGTCTGAAACCAAATGGTTGGAGCTGTTGAAATGGCGGGCTACAGGTTTGTCACCATCATTGATCCTCACGGAACGAAGATGTTCAGTAAACCTGTTTGAAAGGCGTCGCCCAGTTGCACCGATGTAGATTTTAGGGCATTTATCGCAAGAAATACAATAAATTATGTTGGTGGACGTGCATGAAAAAGCATGACGGATTGTGTGGTCGAATTTGGGGGCAGTAATAACTGCAGTGGGATTTAGAAAAGGGCATGTGTTACAGCGGGAACGGCCGCAAGAAAATGATCCCGCTGGTGCCGAGGTATTTTGTTTAAGGGCGCTATGTACTAAGGAGTCACGAATGTTTTTATTACGGCGAAAAGATACCAAAGGGTTGTCGGTGAAAATGGCTGACGTCTCAGGATCATTTTGTAAAATGTGAAAATTCCGATTAATAATATTTTTAGCTTTAAAATTGAAAGGATGAAATGTTAGAACTAAAGGAATTTTATTGTTTGAAACTCGTTCCAAAGATGGTTCAAGGGCGTCTAAACGGGGACGAGAAAAGATTTCTGAACGGCGAGGTCTAAAAGGTTGGTAGGGTAACCACGTTGGACAAAAAAAGATCTCATTTCCATTGATTTGGCTTGAAAATCTTGGTCGTCGCTACATAAGCGGCGAAGACGCAAGAATTGAGAGTAAGGGATGGATTGCTTAGTGTGGTTGGGATGAGATGATGAAAATACTAGAAGATAACTATGGGAGTCAGTAGGCTTGTACGAGACCGACGTTTTCAGCGAATCACCATTAATCGAAATTAAAATATCAAGGAACGACAAAGAGGTCTCGCTGATTTCCCACGTGAACTTCAGAGCAGGATGAAAATCATCAACAAAGTTGATGAACTGCTCTAAAAGGACACGTGAACACGACGCTGTTCCTAAACAGTCATCGATAAATCTGCCGAAAAAATCAGGCAAGGGACCCGTGTATTGTTCAAAGATCTGTTTTTCAAAATAGCCAACAAATAAGTTTGCATAGCTTCAAGGCCATCACAATGGGGAATGACGGTGTATAAGGACTTGACGTCCATCGTGAAAATAAATTTATCGGAACTACTGAAACGTAACTGGTCGAAAATTTGCAAGGCATGTTTAGTATCTTTGATATAAGAAGGCAACTTCTTAACCAAAGGATACATAACGTTGCCCTAGAAAACTGGAAACGAGCTCGGTGGGGCAACTATACAAGCGGAAACAATCGGCCTGCCAGGATTGTTAGGTTTATGGATTTTAGGTAGGAAATATATGACAGGCGTTCTGGGGGTTGTTAATATAAGGTTAGATGCAGAGGCAGGCAATTCACCGGCTTGGATGAAATTCTTGATGGTAGTTTTGACGGATTTTTGGTGAGATTGAGTGGGATCGGAATTCAACTTAGTATAAAAGATGGTGTCGCTGAGTTGAGCCTTACCCTTAACAATTTTTCGTTTGATGGTGAACATTATCAACGAATAAGTGGTGTTGCGATGGGCACCAAAAAGGGTCCAAGCTATATGCTAACTTATTTGTTGGTTATGTTGAAAAACAGATCTTTGAACAATACACGGGTCCCTTGCCTGATTTTTTCGGCAGATTTATCGATGACTGTTTAGGAACAGCGTCGAGTTCACGTGTCCTTTTAGAGCAGTTCATCAACTTTGTTGATGATTTTCATCCTGCTCTGAAGTTCACGTGGGAAATCAGCAAGACCTCTGTGTCGTTCCTTGATATTTTAATTTCGATTAATGGTGATTCGCTGAAAACGTCGGTCTCGTACAAGCCTACTATCACACTAAGCAATCCACCCTTACTCTCAATTCTTGCGTCTTCGCCGCTTATGTAGCGACGACCAAGATTTTCAAGCCAAATCAATGGAAATGAGATCTTTTTTTGTCCAACGTGGTTACCCTTAGGCTTTGGCCCATTGTGCCAGCATAATTTTTAGCATAATGGGAGCAAAAAAGCATAATTTCTAAAACGAGCACTGCTCGAGCATAATCCTAAAATTTTAGCACTTTTTTAAGCATAAAAGGTAATATTACTCATTTGGTAGTCTAGAAAGTCAGAAACTTGTTACAAGACCGCTTTCATAGTTTCACTTTCATTGTGGGCAGTAGTAGTGCAGACTGTGCACTGCAGTACACTGTACACCTGAACTGCCGAGCAAAAAGCCTGGGAACGAGCCACGAGGTTGTAAACACTACTGCCAAAATGGCGTCAAACATTTTTTGAGTTGTTGAATTTATGTAAGAATCTGTGAGAATATCGAGCATTTATGTGAGAATATCGAGCATAATTTGTGAATTCTAGCATAATTTTTAGCATAATTAGGCAAAATTGAGAGCAGTGCTATTAGCATAATATGCCAATTTTTTTAGCACAATGGGCCAAAGCCTAGTTACCCTACCAACCTTTTAGACCTCGCCGTTCAGAAAGCTTTTCTCGTCCCCCGTTTAGACGCCCTTGAACCATCTTTGGAACGAGTTTCAAACAATAAAATTCCTTTAGTTCTAACATTTCATCATTTCAATTTTAAAGTTAAAAATATTATTAATCGGAATTTTCACATTTTACAAAATGATCCTGAGACCGTCAGCCATTTTCACCGACAACCCTTTCGTATCTTTTCGCCGTAATAAAAAACATTCGTGACTCCTTAGTACATAGTGCCCGTAAACAAAATACCTCGGCACCAGAGGGAACATTTTCTTGCGGCCGTTCCCACTGTAACACATGCCCTTTTCTCAATCCCACTACAGTTATTACTGCCACCAAATCATAGCAAAAAAATTAGTTAGTTTATTTCCCTTGCATTTGATTGGCTACTTTCTACCTGTGACACCCTTTTGGCATATATATAAGCCCTTGTTATTTTATTTCATCTCGTCTTACTCTGATGAAGGGCTCCGCTCGAAACGTCAGTATCTCGTCACTAAATTCTTGGCAGTTTACCACCTTTTCACTTGGCTATATATATATATATATATATATATATATATATATATATATATATATATATATATATATATATATATATATATATATATATATATATATATATATATATATATATATACCTTCACCATAAATCCTTTCAACATGTAGTTTGATCGAGTGAAATGCCAAATATTACCTATATATATATATATTGACAAATATAAGTAACAGATGAGTTACAAATATGACTATGCATATGAGCGCTCAATACCATTGCAGGTAGAGTGTTATAATCTAAATATATATATATATATATATATATATATATATATATATATATATTATATATATATATATATATATATATATATATTATATATATATATATATATATATATATATATATATATATATATATATATATATATATATATATATATATATATATATATATATATATATATATATATATATATATATATATATATATATATATATATTTTTTTTTTTTTTTATATATATATATATATATATATATATATAATATATATATATATGTATATATAGATCGCGCTCTAGCTAAAACAATAGATGATATAAATTATAACACCGCAATCAGTTTGGCTGTCGTGCGTGCTCCATTTTTCGATAGGAATTCCATGTGACCAATCAGAAACTTTCAACTTCCCCAAGCAGAACATTATTTTTAATATAAAGCTTGTTTTTTATTATTTATTTACAGTATGTATTGTCTATTTCTATGTCATATTTTCTTATTCTATATCAAGCGACCAATCAGAAACTTTCGGCTTCGGTATAAGGAGTAAATTTATTTATTTTTAATCAACAAAATAAAGCTTTTTATTATTTATTAATAAATTGTCTTATTGCATGTTATAAAACAATGGTTCATGGTTTGGTCAACTGCATCCATTTAAAGTTTGCAGAGTGCACGGCTATCGGTTGCAGCGTGTCAACTTGCTGCGTGCATCCATAACGATGCAACTATACCACTATAATAGCACGCCAAACCACAAAATATTTCTTAAATATGACCCAGTTCCTAATTACAGGTTGATTAATTAGAACTAATTCCGGTTTAAAATTTAATGTGCTAAGTGGATATAACCTTTCTAAATCTTAATGATGTCTGAGAATGTAGCTATAGCGTCAAAAATGTATTGTCTTATTTGGAAGAACTTTTAAAATGACAAAGTAACTTCTTTTGAAGATTTTTACTTATTCGTTTCGTTTTTTGAAATATCTCAGTTTGTTTGATATGCAAATGACTGGAATTTCGTCACACATGCATAATGATTTATCGGAGAAGTTCGTGTATCACATTCATTCTCATTTGCCTGTTGTGGGAGAAACACGCGCACATGTTATTCACACTTTAGTGTTTTCATCTCATGAAGTCAAAGATATATAACATTCTTTGATAAGTCATTAGGCATGTGCGACGAGATTCTATACATTTGCATATCAAACAAACTGAAATATATAAAAAACAAAGCGAAGAAATGAAAGTTCTTCTTCAAAAGTTCTTCCAAATAAAACATAACATTTTTTGACGTTATAGGCAATAAACATCTTTGTTATCGTCTACTTAATTTTGGGAATAACGTTTTAACTAATCTTGCATGGATTAAACTTTCCTGGTTGTCTTTTGAACAGCCAGACGCTGTAATATGTCGTATTTTAGCTATTTTTGTTCTCTCTATTAATCTATCAATTTCAACATTTTATATTGAAACGAATCTGTATTATCGTTAATTAAAATTATTTTTGACATACAGAATACAGAAAAATTCAGAGTCACATATATTGCAAGAACGTACTTAAAGCTTTAAAATAAAAGGCGCTTGGGTATAATATTTGGAAATGTTAATAGATTTACGGTATTGGCTCTTGTACTATTTTATACTTCTGGACGCCGCGATTTTCGAGTTTGCTCGACTGCTCAGACTCGATGTACAGCGGTGGTTTTCTTTTCAATTCTGACGTCATTGAGTGCTTGTCTTTTGTTCCTTGCACAAAATGACGTAAAATTTCAAAAACGTCGTGCAAACGCTTAAAATGCTTAAAATGGCGGCGTCCAGAAGCATAAAATACGAGAATAAAAACGTTACAGTATATCGCGAGTACAAGAGCAGATTTTCTAAACATTATACTTAAAGGCGCCCCTTTTTGGGGTACAATTCCCCTTTAATAATTTCCCTCGTCTTTAAATTTTACCGCGAATTAGAAATATAATGGATTGTTGATCCATAATATTATTACGAGATAATCATGGATGTATGATAAATAATGCTAGCTAGTTGCTTTAACGATGAATCTTTTGTATGAGCAAGTCTATATAGTGTTCAGTGCATCATTCATTATTCAGGACAACAAAGTAAACAAAGGCAAGGGAACAAAGACTACCTAAATCATTATATCAAAACACCCAGAAATTATGGATGTCATGTGATAGCCCCTCTATCCTTCGCAGAGGCTTCCAATGCAGTATGGGTTCGGATAAGGAATGCGGTAGACGGTAATGGGACGAGGAAAACCGCTGAAAATCGGAACGCGGGCGAGCGGAGAAACGAGAGGAGAGAGAGAAGCCTCTGCCAGATTTCAGGCGATATCTGATTTCAGGCGATATATATAGCGTTTCTCCGCTCGCCCGCGTTCCGATTTCCAGCGGTTTTCCTCTACCGCATTTCTTATCCGAACCATATAACCCCCTCTACTGCATTGGAAGCCTCTGCGGAGGAGAGAGTGATAGCCCGATCCCAGTGCATTTTCGCCGACCTTCAACGCGTGGAGGCAAAATTCCATGGGTACGAGGTGGATAATAGTTTAAGAACTTACCTATAGTCTTTTTACATATAAATGCAAACGTATTACTGCAGTTACTATCTCTCCAAAACATCCAGTCTCTTCTAGTTCTTTGAAGGCTCATGTAGACACAGCTTTTACCAGTTCGTCTTTCATCTGGCTGTCCAACATACCAATTAGTCCATGCGACTGGAGTACCATCAGACCATTGATATACGCCTTGTGTTTTTAAATCATTCAAACCAGTCCAAACGTTTGCATACCATGCACGTTCCATTAGAGAAGTTGCCAAGGACTGTTCTAAGCTGAAACAAAATTATAAGTAACTTACTGCTATATACAAAATGCAAATGTTTGTGCGTGGAAGGCCTAAGCATCGTCGATCGAAGTCTTTGTTCTATGTTTTTGTTCACGTTAATGCCAATTCGTGTACGGTTACGGTTACTGAATAGTGAACACATTATATTTTTGGTATAATGGTTAGTCATCCAATAGAAACATGAGTTCAATTGTCCAAACGTGCTGTTAAATATTAATAAACGTAAAACAATAGATTTCTGCACCTTCCGTGGTGGATCCACGGTTGTTTCAAAGGTCAGAGGTGTATTTCCGGAGATTTCTGAGTTAATCATCGCATTGCTTATTTCAATTCATAACATCAGGCTGGGGAATTCAGTATAACGAATTTGCGAGTGTAAATAGTATCCTATTCTCAGCGATCTCCTTTGCGCTTAATAAATGAGAACGGGAGTATGCAGTTGCGTCCAGCAACAAATGTTGCTGCAGGTTTTCCCCATGCAGGGTACCCATACTAAAAACCTACCCCCCCCCCCCCAAAATATCCCAAACTAAATTAACTCCAAAACTAACAACACTGACAAAAACAAATTTATTCGAAAATCGGCCTGCGTTAAGAGAATGCTTTTCACACAAGCAGGAAAAGCTGAGATGAAATTTCTCAAGGAATTAATCTCGGCATATTGAAGACTAGCAGCAGTTAGGTGGTTCTCATGCATAGACCTCTTTGGCACCCAAATTAAATATTCTTTTATACCATTTAAATTAGCCTTTCTGACCTCGTTCGTGTGTCTGTAATTCCAAAGAATCTTTGCTTTGTAACGAGGCCAGAAAGGCTAATTTGCATGCATATAAAATAATATTTAGACTGTCCGCCATTATGAAAGAGGTCTATGGGATGATAAAACGTCAGAAGGGCCTCCGGGTTGTAACGCTTCTATGATCTTTAAATAATACAGGGCAGTTGGCTAGTTAGTCCAACCCACGTGACTCATGATGTCAGCTAGTGGAGAACCACACAGGGCCAGCGTTATCGCGGAACCGGAGCGAAAACTGTGCAAAGTTTCACCGTCATAAATGGTATAGCTTCCTTCAAGTACAATAGCAAACGTTGCCCTTAAGTGGACTGTTGAGGATCGCACCATGGCTGCATGTCAGTTGGTCGAAAAATATATCCAGTGTGGAGGCTTATGCGGAGTTCGGAAGCCACGGCGAAGTACGTTTCAATGGCTTTGATGGGACACAAAGAAGGATTAGAGTGGTGACGGATTCAAAACATATTTGAGGTGCCGTCACGCCAGTGGCGTAACTATTATGGGCTAGACCGGGCGAACCCGGGGGCCCCAACCCTCAATGGGGGCCCCCAGGCAGCCAGGCTATCACCCCATTTAATACTGAGAAACGAAAAACGCACACATGCACGTAAGAACAAAATATCCATGTGGTAGTGTGTTACTAACATTTTTGTAAAATTTTACATGTTATATGTGGTTTTCTGACCATCAGAATTCTGTAAAATCTTCCCCCGAAGTGCATGAAATGGTATTTCAGAGACTAGATTTCTGGGTCCCCCGGACCACCCCCTGGGGGCCCTCACAAACTTTCGCCCAGGGGCCCCCTAGGCCAACGTTACGCCACTGCGTCACGCAGTGTTTTCCCCCAGACATGGTTGAAAAGGAAACCGTTGTCCTGTGGGAAACGAAGAATTTCTTGGGATTGGACATGACCTAAATCACTCCCTCGGTCAACGCTGAAGAAAAGGGTCTTGAAAAACGCTTGGTCACGGGCAGGCGGGCTATTACAAAAAGACTGGGTGACAGGTTGGGTTCCTTCAATTTACGGTCCAGATGGCGCGACAACAACAATAGTTTGTTAACAAACAAGGGGGTTGCCTGCTTAGGGATAATGCGGGATTCTAACTGCTCAGCAGTTACTTTGTTGGAAGGGACGAGAATGGATTTGCTAAGGCCGATAGTATAACCCAAAGACGTGAGCGTAAAACACGCGAAAAACACAGCAGCGTTTGGCGCGATTCGCTTCAAGTGAATAAGCTAGATATGGTGTCTTGCGTTGGCAAGATCTGCGAAATGTGCCGGTTGTCGATATACAATGAACAGGGGATACCTTTTAAACGGAGGTAATGGGACACGAGAGTTCCCGTAGTATGGTACACGAAGGCCGACGAATTCCATCCAAACGGGATACAATTACTCACGAAAAACCAACCACCCCATTGGAAACCGAAATAAGTTCTAGAGTTCTCGGACAACATAATGTGGTCATAACCGGACTTGTCATCATAAACAGTCTGAAATGAGTCTGGAAAACATAACGGGTCAAGTCTAGAAGTGTATCCAATACAAAAGGGCGATCGGCCATCCATAGATTCAAAAACCTGTCACCGTTACATAACCGGGGTTTTTAAGGCTCCACAGTCAAAGGCATGACTAAGTATGGCGGATCTACATCCCCAACTTTTCCCCAAAGCGAGATGGCGCCGGATCGTAATCGATCGAGAATGGCTTGGGAGATAAAACCAGTAAATGGCTTACACGATAGGTGGTTGACGAAAATTTTGGGAGGAGGAAGTACACTGTTAAACTGCTCACCCTTGTAGGGCCCCTTAAATGGGACAAAGAAATCGAAAACATCGACATTTTGGCGGATCCATTTTAAACTTCTGCAGCCAGAGGAAATGTTGGGACAGATGCTAGCAATTGTGACCAAATCTGAGGGTGGCAATGTAATCCTCCCACAACAAAATGTTTAGGATGCCTGAACGCTAAACGATTGACCGCGGCTAAGACTTCGCCATCCAACGTAGGATTAACGAAATGCTGGTCTAAATGTGCATTGAAGGCTGACTCTCCCGGGACTCCAAAGAAAGATCGGTACCGTGAGAACGAACCCAATTAACAACATTGGAACGAAACAATTAACAACATTGGGACGAACAGAAGTGGGATCAAAATCTTGAGAAACCTCCCACAGGTGAAAAGGATAGTTTACTGACGGTTTCAAACGCTTGGTTAAAGGCTGGAAAAATAAACGAAAAGGAGGAGTTAACCCGGGAGATGACAGCCTTGGCGTCAGTAATCCGACAAGGACATTTGGATTCCTTTCATGACTGTCATCTAGGGAAGGAAAGTTTCCTAACGGAAGGCTAAAAGGAACTTCCCACCCAAGGAATATAATAAGTAAATAAAATAAAATACGTATGACAATAGGTAATAAGCACAACATAATTTTAATGAGGTACATGAAGTTGAACAAGACACAAAAGGCAATAAACACAACGAGGACACGCCGTACTGCAGTTTACTCCATTTTAGCACCAAAGCTAGAGGGCGGAGATTTATAATCGCGCTCATAAGGCTGCCAGCGAGGGGTGCCAGCTCTTGAAGCGCGAAGACAAAAACATTGAGCCATTCGATGACCTGGGAGGCCACAATGCCAACAGGTTGTAGTACGCGAAGATGAGCAAGAAGGTGATGGAACCGATTTGGATTGAGTAGGCTGAGGCTTTTTCTTGAAAAGCTTATCCACTTTAGTGATGGAATTAAGGATTTACTAAATTATCCTTCTTTACTAAATTATCAACTGTGGATTTTTTAGCATTCTCGAGAGATTGTATGCGGGATTGTAATTGCTAAGAAAAGCAACGATAAATAAAAGAAAAAAATTTTCTGAAAACAAACCAAAACAACAGAACCAATTCAAAAACTCTGTCATGAATAAACAAAGCGAAATATAAATTTCAACGGTTCAACGAACATAAAAAGGGTAGCCTGAAAGAAGATAGAATAGCATAGTCCCATGCAGGGGGGGACTGCAAATTTGCATAAGCGAGTATAAAACTAAAAAACCAAAAGCAAGCTGAGTGCTAAACTTTGAAGAAAACAAAATAGCTGACAACAACATAATCACCGCTAGAATCAAGCCCATAGGAACCGTTATGCCTAGAAATACAAAAACCGATACGCTGCAAGATAAAATCGTGTGCAGACTACAACACGACGCTAGAGAGAAAACTAGAGGCGAAAGGCAAGTACAGAGGGGAGGGGCAAACAATATCGGCGAAAGCCTGGATAAAGGCACCACGCCCAGGTAGGCTCTGACATATATAAACTTTAATGAAAACCAAAACGCCACTCGAGTGGAAAGGCAAAACTAAATATGCGAAAGCCTAAATAAAGGCACTACGCCCATATGTATTTTGACAGAAAAACTTTAATGAATGCCAAAACGCCACTCGGAAACCCGAGGCGAAAGGCAAAACGACATCTGCGAAAGCCTGAATAAAGGCACTACGCCCAGATATATTCCAACAATAAATGACACGAATGCCAAAACGCCACTCGGAAACCCGAGGCGAAAGGCAACCAAACTCACATGACATTTACAAGCTCAAATTACAATACCAACATGCCACTAGACAAACGCTAGGGTTCAAATAACCGAAAGAAGAACGAACGGTTCTAGGACAAACTTAAAGACAACCAAAGTTGAAGATTTACCTCCAAGAGCGGCGGATCAGCTTCTCATGCCGGTGGCTGCGGTGGTTGTTGTTGTAGAATAGGAGCTTCGTTTTATTCACTACATTTTATTCGTTTCTCGCATTTTCCTCGCGTTAAAATGTATTAAAATACATTCGAAACTCGTAAAATACCTACCCATATTACCTGCTGACATAAACTTTATCTTAGTAAATACATTTGAATTGCTGTCAGTGGTTCGAGCCCACATTCATGCTAGTAAGTAATAACTAAGTACATGTATAAGGCTCGTTTTTTTACCTCCATTTTGTTTAGTTGTGCAGGAGTTCTTTATACTTAGGTTTTAAGTTGAATAAAGCCTATTCACGGTTACGACACCTGCCATACCATCGGATAATATTTATTTATTATATATAGATATCGATGAGTTACTAGGTTTTCTCCTATTCAGAAGAAATGATACCTTCACATGCGAGGATAAAAAATAATATATCTTCACTGCTATATATCTTCACATGTGAAGTTATCACCATGGCTATTTCATCGATTCAATATAATAAACAAAACATTATACATGACCGCTTGGAGCTCCAAATTTTATCTTCTCGTGATAATAATATTTCTAACTCGTTGGCTAGGCTCACTCTTGAGAGATATTACCAACAATCGAAGATAAAACTCGTATCTCACCACGGCAGGTCACGTATATCTTCGATAACGTGGATGGCAAAATAACATAAATGTGATTGTCTAATGATTAAGGTATTTTTCTTTATTGAGTAGCAAATTGCTTTTTTAAACATCTTATAAACAAGTAATTATATGGTAGCTTGCAAAATTAAGATTTTACCATCGGATAATTAAGATTTAGTTTTGCAAAATTAAGATTTAGTTTCACTTGTGTTTTCAAAGTTTCACAAAATTTCCGTTTGAAAACACACGTAAAATTAAACCTTAATTTTACTCGGCCTCGTGCGATGACCCACCATACATATTCCATGGTGGAAAAATTGTCCAACTTACCCTGTTGCAATACTAATGAGATTAGCATTTTTTGATTGACATATTTGTTTTGCATCTGTCCACTTCTTCGGTGTGTTAAACAAACGATAGCATTCACGGTTATCTCTGGAGATTATCCATCCAGAAGGACATTTTGAACCCATCCGTTCTAAATGGAACATGTATAAAACTAAATAGCGACGATTTGGTTAAGGAAATATAGTAATTCACGCAAGACGCTATTTTTGACAGAGCGTGGGTTTTAATTTGCGCTTAAAAAATAAAAATAAACATTTTCGTGTTTGCATACAGTTATACAAACACGAGTGGAAGTTTGGGAGAACGAGAAATCATAGTGGGAAAACGAGCACGAAGGGCGAGTCTTTCCACGCGATTTCGAGTTCTCCCAAACTTTCATGAGTATTTTTATTTTATAACGTATGGGAACACGGGAAAATGTTTTCTATTTCTTTTATAAAATAAACAAATTATACAACTAAATAAATTATATAAATTACAACTAATAAATTATAAAATAATATGGCCTAAAAATAATATCGCCAGCGTATTAAGCGATACAACAGCAAGATCCTGAAACCCAACAGCACACCAATGAACAAAGATTGCACTGTAGGAAAAAAGATGAATGCCCAATCAACGAAGCATGTAGAGAAAAGAAACTGGTCTACCAAACCACGGTCACAAAAGAAGCTAACCAAGAAATAAAAATATACATTTGAATGACGGAGAACGAATTTAAAACCAGATTTAATAACCACAAACAATCATTCAAGCACAAAAACATTCAACAAAAACAGCACTTTCGAAATACATTTGGGAATTGAAGGAAAACCAACATGAGTACTCAATAAAGTGGTCGATTCTGAAACACGCAAGACCATACCAGAGCGGTAGCAAGATTTGCAATTTATGCACAACAGATAAACTTTTTATCTTATACACAGATAAACGATTTGTATTAAACAAAAGGTCCGAACTCGTATCGAAATGCAGACAACCTTAGATCTTAACCATTTAAACCCAACCTATATCCCTAATCTTCAGTCTGATGATCGCTTTGAGCGTGAAACTCGAGTAACCGGCAGTTAATTTATTGTACGTATTTTACCTTTTTATACCTATAATGTTGCTCCACAACTTTGGTGTGTCGAGCTTGTCCTAGGTGTGGTTTAAATATAGTCGAGGTCTAAGGTTAATTATACTGACATGCATAAAAATCTAGTTAAAAAAATTAAGGTTATTTACATAAAACTTTTGTCATGTCTGCATTTCGATACGAGTTAATTCGGATCTTTTGTTTAATAAAAATCATTTATGTGCGTGTAAGATATAAAGTTTTTCTGTTAAATTGCAAATCTTGCCACCGCTCTGGAATGGTCTTGCGTCTCAGGATCGACAACTTAACGAGTGCTCATGTTGGTTTCCCTCAATTCCAAAATGTATTTAGAAAGTGCTGTTTTTGTTGAATGTTTTTTTGTGCTTGAATTCGTTCTCCATCTTCCGATGTATATTTTTGTTTCTTGGTTAGCTACTTTGGTGACCTACATGCTCTGTTGAATGGGTATTCGTCTTTTTTCTTGCAGTTGCAATCTTTGTTCGTTGGTGTGTTGTTGGGTTTGAGGATCTCGCTGTTGTTGTCGCTTTATAACGCTGGCCATATTATTCATACAGCTATATAGCTGATTTTAGTATTTTTCCTGTTAAATATCTTGTGAAGTGCGTCCTGTGGAAAAATGTTTGTCTATTAATTGTAAAAAATATCCTGCCTACGTTCATTTGAACACTGTTGGAATATGGTGGGGTCGCGGGGTCTCTTTCTTTTCGGTTGGTTGGTTGTTGCAGTTTGCGGTGTATTCAATATTCTCATTGAATCTGCTTCATTTTAGTGCTTCGTTGTACCTATAGGTACGCTCTTGTTTAATTCGTCGATGTTGCGAGATCAGATTGAAGACTCTTTTGCTGATATTTTGAATTTGTTTGATGATAAACGGTGGGTGGTTCGAATTGACGTTGATGTAAAATGGTCCATGTTATCAGGTTTTCTGTAAGGGCAGTATGCATGAAAGTATGTATGAAACACGCAAGACCATGCCAGAGCGGTAGCAAGATTTTCAATTGATGCACAACAGTAAAACTTTATACCTTACCAGTTTTTCAACTTTGGAAAGGGGGGGGGGGGTAAGATATTATTAGCCTAATTCTTTGCATAAGTTCTTTGTGTCCCTCATTCCTAGAAGCCCCTCCACCCTAGTGACGCATCTGTGAATAGAAATTTCCTTCCAAAGTGGAAACACTGTACCTTATACGCAGACAAACGATTTTTATTAAACAAAAGGTACGAACTCGTATCGAAATGCAGACATGACAATAAGTTTTATGTAAATAACCTTAGATTTATGTAATTAAATAACTCTAATGATATAAAACAAGCGTTCACTGATAGAAGTTTTTATTGATACGAGCTTTCGGCTGTCAGACTACAGCCTTCAACGGGTTAAGAAAAATATGGAAATCTACACCTATATATATACTAGGAGTAATCAAAGATTATGTAATTGCGTTCGACGCATGTGGACCAGTAAATGGCGAATGAACATTGGCAATTATGCTGTAACGAATTATGAAAATAAATAAAGCTAATAAATATATAACAGCGTCTTAATTGAAGGAGACATTGTAATTTCGATGTTTTTGACATCGGTGACATCCTGAGTGATTTCCGTACGTTATTTTAATATTAGGAGAGTATATTACACCTATATATATACAAGCAGAAAAATATTAATGAGAATGACAGGATGTGACATAAGATATATGGAGAATGTGTTATTGTTTCTTTAATAGAATCGCATATTGTCCTGGAAGAGGCTTCGAGTTGCTGTCGGCTTCTTTCGTTGATCCGGTGTGCCAAGATTCTAAAGTCTTACGCGTTCGACAATTGCCTCTATCAATAATCCGTCCGTTTTCGAAATCAATGGCATGATCGTTATTCCATGGTTGGCGATATTTGACCCTTTTGTCCTAATTTTACATTCCTTATGTGCTCCTTCTTTCGAGTTCGAAAACATCTTCCTGTCTCGCCAATGTAGCTCCAATCACATTGTTTGCATGGTATTTTATAAACGACATCTATAGTTGTTCCTCAAATGGTGGTCTGTATTTGAGAGACGGGAATTTTGTTGTAGTGCCTTTAGTGGTTTGTTATAGTAACCCTAATGTTATGTTTACGTAAATGTCGCGTCAAAGTCTCATTTAGTCCGTTGATGTAAGGAAGAACTGCGTGGCCGTTGTGTTGTTTTTCCGATTCAACTAAATTAAAAAACGTGCCCACTAATTATTCTGGAGTTGGTGTCATATCATGCGTTAGTTTGTGCGTTATGTCTGTAATAAATCTATGTGGATAACCGTTTGCTCGTAAGGTATTAGTAACATGATCTAATTCGTGGTGAGAATGGAAATCTAGATGACGATCTGTATGTGTAGGTTTCCTGTAAACGTTGATAGTAATTGACCCGTTATGTCGTGAACGTTCTGTATCTAAAAAGGCAATTTTGTTGCTGTGTTCCTGTTCAACAGTAAATGAAATGTGTGGGTCAATCGAGTTGAGAGTTTAGTGGAATGTGGTGAGTGCGTTTTTCTTTAAGATAGCGAGACTTCATGTCGTCAACATATCGTTTAGGTGGAATAGTAGCTTTCTCAATGGCTAATATTTCAACTTCTTCCATGTAGAGATTAGAGATAATAGCACTAACTGGACTTCCCATGGCACATCCGTGTATTTGTTTCGGTAAGTCGTGTCGTTATAAATAAAATAGTTATTGGATAGGACAAAGGTTAGTAGGGAAATAATGTCATAATGTCTCAATTAACCAGTTGAAGACTGTAGTCTGACAACGGAAAGCTCGTATCAATAAAAACTTCTATCAGTGAACGCTTGTTTTATATCATTATGTTTAAATCTGATATCGGCTCGTATATTTTTCTAAATAACTACTGTATATCCCTAATCTGTGGCAAGCTTCGCACTTGCTATACGAAACAAATTTGTCGTGAATAAAGTTCTTGAATAAAGGTAACTCAAACTTCTGTTTTCATGTTATATCGCTCTGCTTCGCCAATGAGCACTCTATACCCGTATGATTTTATACTCGATACTAGTTGTCAACACATTTATCTATATATAACAATGCCAATGAACATATCAAATGATTCATTTTATATATCATGTAATACGGTCTATATATCAGCTCTAAAACACTCGGCTATCGCATCGTGTTTTTAATCTGATATAGAAAAATATAATACATTTCGAAGCACAGCCCTTCTTCATTTACAAGATTCTTGTAACTGAAGATGGGGAGGTCATGCCCTATACATTTTTTGAACAAGAAGTTCTCTTGATTATTTATATTTTGTGTTGAATTTTTTGTGGAGCGGGCTGTATGTGTGTTTGTCTGTGTAGCTTGCTGATTTGATTATGAATACGCATGCTCCTCAAGCGGCTTCATTTTCAGAACAATTCTTAAGGCCTGGTCAAACGTGGATGAGAGTTGATGAGAATTGATGAGAGTTGAAATTCACGGTTGCGTTTGACCGCCAACTCTCATCAACTCTCATGCACTCTCGTCAGCTCTCATCCACTTTGAGCTGCTTCAAATGTTGATGAGAGTCGATGAGAGTTTTAGTTCGTTTGACCGATGCACGAGAGTCGATGAGAGTTATAAACGGCTAGCGGTTTGCACTTTGCAGTGACAGGTCAGCAAAATGGCTGATGTTTCTGAGCGTTTTTCTGAAACTTGGTGGAGCCTATTTCAGATACGGTAGAGCACCTAGTCACCAGGACTTTGGTGATTGTTTATATAACTTATACGTTTCGTTCTTTAAAAACCCCGCTTTAAATTTCTGTTTCGATTCAGTAATAACCCTGCTTTTAACAACCCTGATTTTTTGAATCGAAACAGAAATTTTTAAAGAACGAAGCATATATGTTATATAAACAATCACCAAAGTCCTGGTTACTATAGGTGCTCTACCGTATCTGAAATAGCTTCCACCCTGAACTCAGCCTCAGGAAAAACCAGAAACAAACGACGTTAAAGTCATTAACCATGCATAATAAAAAGAAAGAGATCGACAAGTTACAGTAATATAGTAGTGACTCAGACTGTCAGCAACTTGATAAGCGTCAAAAACAGAAAAAGAAGCGTGGAAGCAACGAGCTAAATCAATATTTGTTTACATAAAATTTTAAAATTCGAGCCTAGTCCCTAAGGCTGTGCTTCGCACGGTTTTTAAACTCTCGTCAACTCTCATGCAATTCTCGTGCCCGTGTGACCAAGCAATGAGAATTTAGGAAAAACTCATGCAAAACTCTCGCTCTCGTTTGATCAAGGCTTTAGTCAGGCCTGAGAAATATTCTGAGATTGAAGGTTTGATGAGCATACATATTTATATAGAAAGATTTTGCTGTACTTCCCAATAATGATATGGCCTGTTTAACAATCATACAGTAAATTATCGGTCATTTCAAATTCTTCAAATGAAGCAAGAGAAAACCATTTAGCTCAACTAGTCGCATTGCTACCCCGCCTTAATCCATTTCTTCGGCCAAGAAAGTGGCTCCATCTATTCTCTCTCTCCATCTGCGTTGCCTGTACACTATTCAATAAAAAAATTACTTTTTGGAATTGCTTACTTGTAGTACAGGTGTAGTTGACTTCTAAGTACTTTTTAATATTCGAACATGGATCAGTGAGATATGTCTCTGTCTCCGAAGCGCGCAAATCACAACTTCTTGTATTATCACATTTTTCTTCCAGACTCTTTGTTGTCGCCGATATTTTATCAAGACCACAGTTGGTAACGCTGATGTATTGGCAGAATTCTTTGCGGCGTCTTCCCCAAAAAGCAGAGTTTATTCTGATAAAAAGGCCAGGCGAACAGCCAATGCTTAGGCGAGTATCTTGACAAATTCTTTCGAATTTTAAAATATCCAAAGCTAAAGAGATAAAAAGGTTTTTAATATGAATGTTTATCTAGTTATTTATTTACTTATATTTTCAATCACTTTTATTTTCTCCTGATTGGCTGAGGACACCCGTATTAAACTTAAATTAGTAAATCTACCAGGAATATTTAGGAAAAGTACCACATGTGGCATTATTATATTGCAAGGGCGTTGTATTGTAATACTGACAAACAACAAATGTTTAAAATTGGTTGAAATGTTAACAGGAAATAACACTTTTTCTCGAAGAATTAACGAAGAATCGCACTTGTGTTTGGCGAAATATATTCATAATACCTGCACTCGTGGTAATATGAATATTTCGCCAAAGCGCGTGCGAATTTTCATTAATTCTTCTAGAACAGTGTTTTTCCCATTCTAATTATATATTTATTGATCTATTTATTTATTCACTAATCTATTTAAATATTCTTTATTTACTTATTTATATACAGGTATATTGTGATGTTCTGGCCAAGGTAAAGACTTTTCGAAATTCGAGACAAAACACTCGTACACGAGATATTTCAGCGATAATTTGTTTGTTTTTCTCTTTAACATCGCTGTTCACACTGCAGCCCTTCCCGCTAAAACCAATTCTACAAGATAAATGCCACGCCTATTTACAACTACACTAGCAAATCCTACATGAAAGTCGCGTAATCGTTTTATTACAATATCCCTCCTTTAAGAAAGGGACATGTCCTCATGCCCACGACGCAACTAAAAATAACACATAACAAAATGTTGAGTTGAATCAGTCCATCTCATTATCATCCGTCCAAGCTGGGAGTCTCCCGGTCCTCAGTGGTCTACTGCTATCTGCGGACGGATTCTGTTCACGAGAAACATTTCCTTCACTAGTGTCCAGCTTCCGTAAAATAGTGGTTTCTTCTGTTGTCTGTGTCTGCGGCAGCTCCGTGTTTTCATTGGGTTCGACGTTCAGCCAGTTCGGCGTGTTGCCTCCCTCGTACGGCTTCAGTTTATCAAAGCGTACAACCTTGGGCTTAATCTTCGTCTTCGGTCCTTGCTGAATCCGGTACACTACGTCATCTAAGCGCATCTTCACCAGATACGGTCCTTGCCAGAATCTCTGTAGTTTGGGAGACTTGCCTTTTTTCTCGCGGGATTGTGCAGCCATACAGGATCACCGGGGTTGAACTTAGGTGGTTCTTCGCTTCTTCGCTTCTGACGAGTTCTCGCCAACTTCATGTTCTCACGGGCGAAAGCATGGATCTTCTCCATCCGCTCCCAGTAGTATAGCAAGTGGGGCTGCGAGCTCAATCGACCTCAACCGTGAATATAAATACCAAAACATCACCAAATTTGGCCAAGTCGCGACTCGACAAATTTGGTGATGTTTTGGTATTTATATTTACGATTAACATCGAATAAGCTCGCAGCCCTACTTGCTATACTACTACAACGATCGTTAGTCAATCTAGACACCCCTCACACGTTTTCTACTAAATTGATGTCAAACACACGCGAGACTAGCGAAACAATACCAAATTTATACTAAATCACGACTCTCGCTAAATTTGACGCCATTTCAGCCACATTTAAAAAAAATAGAAAGTGTCGTTTCAAAATTCTCACAAATTACATTTAGGAAAAAATAGAAAGTGTCATTTCAACATTTTCGCGTGTTAAAAAAAATAAAATGTGGTACGAGCTCACTCTCACATATTAAAAAAATAGAAAGTGTCATTTCAACATTTTCACAAATTTGCCAAATCACATTTAAAAATAATCGTTTCAACATTTTCACAAATTTGTCAAATCACATTTAAAAAATAGTCGTTTCAACATTTTCATAAATTTGTCAAATCACATTTAAAAAATAGTCGTTTAAACATTTTTACAAATTTATGTATCGTAAAAGTGTCTCACGCGTGATAAAATTGCCACCTGTTATGCAAATTAGATTATTGCCACCTGTTAATAATAGATTAGTCCGTTTGTTCACTATTTTCAGCGTTTGTTGCCCCACTTCTAAAATGGTGATCGTATACGTATTTCGACGTTGTGATTCCTCCCGACAACAAGCCCAAGAAAGGCACATACGGTGTCACAATCGCGACAATGCTCTCAACGTCTTTCTTTAATAACGGGTCTTTTTGCAACTCATCATTTAGTTCGTCAGGGTTTTCTATAGCGTTCAACCCATCTAATAAGCTAGCGAATTTGCTGATTAGCAAGTCAGTGAGAAAAGCGTTTGCAATTTCCATTCTCTTCAACTCATATTGGTGCCATATCTTATCGATAACCTTTGCGGACGCTTTTTTAATGTACGCTTCAGATTGGCTTACCATACCATCACCAGACAGTCTAATAAGTTCGGCTCTCCTAACGTCAATGTCGTCTTCCACAGTCGAGGCACTAACGGCTTGAGTATCCTCAACTAATTCCTCAATCGTGGGGTTTTCTTCACTTTTGCGTTTCACCATCACGTTATTACTTATACCCATATTTTATTGCGGAATAACAACTTCGTGACTGTATGGATAGCGTAGTGAGATTTCGAGTCTAGCGTACTTATGATTTTTTAATGCAGTCACAATCGCCGACGCTTCCTCTTTGCTAATGTGTCCAAGGTAGTCGTCAATAACAACCTTCATATCACTCTTACTCGGACAGTAAAAGCAAACGAGCTTACTAATGTTCTCTCTATACGGTTTTGCGATCGACGTCAGTTGTTGTGTGATGACAATAACGCTCAACATAAAATGTCGCGCACTAAAAGCCAAGTTGATCAATTGACTAGTCCTATTCTTGACATCTTGAGAGCTCGCACAGTCGTCCAACACAATCAGAGTGTTAGTGCCTTTAAAAACATTTGTTACACACTTGAGAACAGCGTCGACACTGTCTTGCGCGCAGTCTATCGCTAACACGTCGGGGTCGCGCACATATTTCCAATCTTGGTACGCTTTGTTCCACTCGAAAGTAGGACAAATCAACACAATGTAGTCAAATTTACTAAAGTACTCAGATTCCAATGTTTCCAGCAAATAATGCGTCTTACCACAAGCTGTCATACCAACAATTAACATATTAAACGGAGTCTCCATTAACTCACGTTTGATTTAATACTGGATTGATTGCAGCCCATTGTTCATGAAGTTGACCAACCCATCACTTATCACAAACACCCTGCACATGACATTTGCAGTCGTCGCTTTCTTAGTGATCTCAAGAAGCACACCGGATTGTGTGTTTACAATGTTCTTGCCAGTGGCGACATTGCGATTATCTTGAACACTCCTCAAGTCGATGACTAACGCAAAGCCATCTTTATAGAACTTCTGTATGGTCATGAACTGAGCGTGTTCTTCACCCAACCCAAACAGTCGCTTCGCTTCTGCGTAGAACTTCGACTTTGGAATACCCTGTGAGTACACACTATTTGGCACACCTTCAATTGTGACTCTAACACTCTCGATATTTGGGTAAAGAAACTCCTCACTGTCTGTTCGCACCTTATTCGTGAATAGCAACACAATTGCCTTCATGCTTTTTCTTGGAAGATTAATGTTTTCATTCACAATGGTCGTGCCTTTGTCCCATTCGGTGGTTTTCATCAGCGTGATGTGCTCATATGACAAACTACGACCACTTGCGTAACCCGACGCTATTTCGTCAGCGAGCTCCTGGTTATCAATCGTCTCATACTCAAGCTCGAGGTTCTCCAGAGTGTATCCGCCCACAGCGCTACCGGATTGCGCCACCATGATGTCTGTGGCCTTCGGAAGTGTGATCACATACTGCAAATTGTTGTTCATGCTAAAAGGAGCGTACAATCCATGGTCGTTCATGATCTTACCAAGTTTTATTCGCTGCTTCGTCCCAATCACACCAAACATCAACGCGTCGTTAACTTTAGCGACGTTTCCACTTGTCGCACCACTGTCGTCCTTAGAAATTAGCTTTCTCAAGTTCTCACCACCAATACCATAATCAATCATTTGGTCTCGCGCAGTGACACTTTCCCAAAGGTCGCGATAAACACCAGTGTAATTTTCCCCATTGTTGTCATACACAGTTTCCCCAGCTAGTCTCACAACAAGTTTCTCAACCAACAACTTGCTAACATTATTCGAGAACCAGCTTTTGGCGTTCGCATTCTTAAAGTCGAACACTAGACCCAACGATCCAGGCACCAAACAGCTACTAACCTTGAGCTTCGGTATGTCAATGTAGAGTTCCTCGCCAGGACTGGCCTTATTAGGGTTCAACGTGATTACGTGTTGCGTTCTCGCCCCTTTTATGACACCCATGGTCGCTCGTCTAAAACCGGGGCTCAACTCTGCTGACGTGACGTTCATATACTTTACATATGTTTTATCGCTACCGTTTTAGCTTATAATAGTCGTAAGCAAACCACGCAAATATCACCGCGAGTACCCACAGATTCTGAGCCAACCATGCGAGACCCTTTGCACCCAACGTCAACGCGTTGTAAACTAAATTAGCCAACCCAACAGCCCATGGACCCATCTTCATGATTACGTTCTTAACAACCTGTGCGAACGACTTTGTGGCTTTAGCGCCTTTCATAACAGCAGACCTCCCAGCGATAATAACAGTTGTCACAATTCCAGCTATCGTAATCGCTAAAGCGCTCAACCCAACCATATTTTCTCTAGCCCATTTCTTGAATCTCTCTAACCTAGACAAGTCATTGTTTCTAACCTCATCAACAATAATTTTATTAGCTTCTTCATGTTCTGGTTTGAGACCCTCCTGAAGTCGTATGCTATCCGCTTTCAACTCGGCTGTCTCACTAATGTTTTTATACCATCGTTCTTTCACTAGGTTAGTCTCGTTTAGAGCTTTCAAGCGGTATCTATCAACCATGATTTCTAAAGCTTGTATTTTCATATCGTTTGGACCCTTTGGACTCAATACACCTGCGAGCTCTCTTATCTCCTCTTCAGTAGCGACCGTTGCGTTTAGCTCACTCTCTCGTGACTCTACTTCGTCTTCAACCCTATCACTAGCGGTAGAGACTATAGCGTCTGTTAAGTATTCTGTTGGTGCTATATCCTCAGACCTCAACTGTGCGTCAACCACGCCACTTGACGTGTTTTTGTGTTCCTTTCCAGCTCGCTTGATGAGTTGTTTGAACTCTTTAACGACTTTAGCGGCTTCTTTTGCGTTACTATACTGAAACGTCTTACCTTGGTTCCTTGAGATGACAACTTTTACATCTCTAAACACAATACCGCTTTGCTTATCTCTCTTATCGAAAGTTATGGTTGACCCATCGATGAGTTCCTTTGAGTTCGGTCCATCTGACTTTCTAATGTCTAATCTTAGAGCGTTTTTGAAGAAGTCTTTTTTGTCCCTCGTTATTGCTGAGTTTATGGTTGGTCCAAGTCTCTCCGTGTTTGGTATGTCGTCTAAACCTATTTTGGAGCCTTCTGTTGGTGCTGCGGGGACTTTTATAGTCACCGTCTTACCGTCATCAACAAACGGCGTCTCTTTTTCTTTAACCCCTCTTTTATCCTGTTCATCCTGCAATTTATTCACTCTCTCATACAATTTATCATACTTGACACGCTCGATGTCTGGCATGCCACCACCAACGTACTTTTTGTCAATTAAATTATAATCTCGAGTGAGTTTTTCGAGTTCGTCATTTATTTGATCGTCGGTGTACCTATCAAGTCTATCGAAGTCCTCCATCTCAATCTCGTCAAAACATTCCCCACCTTCAGCCATATTACATTAGCTCACGTTTTGAATATCGCTTTCTGGTATCCACGAATTATGTTTGCTTTCATAACCCAACCATTTGACCAACGCCATCTTCTTCCCTCTGACTTTCTTTCTTTTCAACACCTTTTCAACTCTGTACACTTCGTCGCCATGTTTCTTATTGACCAGCGATAATTCCTGTTCATAAAATTTACCAATAATCTGTTCACCGGTGTGGTCCTCAATTTCGTACACATTCGGATCACCACGAATAACCTTTACCACTTTAAACAGCTCTTCAGTGAAGTTGGCTTCATAGCCCTTTGTGAACACACTCTTGTATTTACTAATTCTCACCGATTGACCAACTCTAAACTTTGGTAATGGATTGTCTGCAAATTGATGACCAAACAAAGTGGTCCAAACTTCTCCTTCGTTCGACTTATTGACATCCTTCGGCTTCATCATAATGCTGCGATTCACACTGCTATTGTAATTGCCCACAAACTGATCGAGACCCCCAATCCATTTGTACGTTCCATGAGTGTAAAAGTACTTCCACATAATGCTCTTCAGACTTCTATTAAAACGCTCAACAACAGCAGCCTTTTTATCGCTCTTAGTGCTGAAATATTCAACGCCATGTTTTTTCAGCAAACTTTTCACACCAACATTGTAGAACTCAAGTCCGTCATCAAATTGCGCCAACTTAGGCATGGCTCCAAACCGATCTTTGAAGTCGTTCAATAGCTCTCCAACAGCCTTAGTCATGTTCTTAGTGTCTTTTCTATAAACTGCAATTCCAAAAGCGTATCTACTCAATATTTCAATGCCCGTCAATATCCAATAACAACCTCCATTCTGTTTTGAGTACTTACTCATGTCCACTAAGTCCATTTGGAGCTCTTCACCAAGAAATCCAACAAAAGTCGCGCGGAATTTATGTCTTCTCACGATAGGTTTGTACCTAGTGTAGGTGTCCTGCGCTGTCAACCATTCTTTCACTGTTTTTCTAGTTACTTTCAATCCGTCTCCCAATGCACTTTGATACAGCCTCTCTACACCACTGAACCCTGTCTTAGGGTTATAATAAATGTCTCTCAACCCTTGCTCTGTTTCCACACCAAGCTCCATATAACTCACACAATATACAGTTCCAATAACACCGCGCCAACGTCAGCGTCACCATTGTTTGGTTTGACACGAAACGTCATACTTGAGTAAATACCTTTTTTAATTCTCACCTTTGACTCGACGTATGCATAGCGTTGTATCCCTCCATCGAGAGACTGCTCGGTGGGTGCTGGCAATGTTGTGATCACATTACTACGCTTCCCATCAGTGCCCACATTGCTCTCCGTCTCAACAGCGTCGCACGAGACTTCTACATACTTTAGACCTCTGTTCATGTCAATCTTGTTTGGACTGTCATGCCACTTAGCGTCTAACGTAATTCCCGCGTCCTTCGCGAAACCAAGCAAAAGCCCAATGCCACCTAGCCTAAGTTCTATTGTGTTGATGGGGCCATACCTCATACGCCGAACTCTAACCCTACTTTTACCTGTGGCCACCAGTTTCTCCACCACGAAGTCCACACTAACCCCCCTAAGCGTGAGTCGTAGAGCTCTAACCAACGCGTCGAAGTCGTAATGACCTCCACTCAATCGAGTTGTCGCAAGTCCTGTATATGGCGTTCCTAATCTAGTATGTATGAATCGAATATCATCACTACCCGTCACATTATCATAGCTCCAAAACACAGTGGCCGTCTTGACTACAATGTGTGGGTTATCGTGTGTGGCTACTACACTGTAATCAAAAGTTACAACTTTCTCCACACCTTCAACGAGCACCGTCAACTTTTGAGGACTGTCGTCTACACGTCGCTTTTCAGTGTAACCACCAGAGTCGAACCCATAGTTTAGACTCATTACTTTAGCATGCGTTTAACGTTAGCTACTCAAGCGTTGCATACAAGTCCAACAATATGTCACCAACGTTGACACCACTACCATCTTGGTCAGTCACATTAAACACTAGCTGCGTAAAAACGCCTTTGTTTATCGACACCTTCGACTCAACGTTGAATAAGTGTTGAACGGAGCTCTTCAGTGGTTGGGTGGTGGTCAATGGTAGCTCAACAATAACCTCGCTTTTGCTACCATTAACAATATTCTCAGGTCTGTTCACAATGCTACAACCCACTTGTACGTACTTCAACCCTTTGTTAACGTCCACAACATTAGGGCTGACCAAACCACTACTACTTATCGTTGTGTTATCGTTGAACCCTAAGAGTTCTCCAAATTTAAACAGCTCTAATTGTTGGTCAGTTTTTATCGCGCACTTTGAATTGTGTTTGTTGGCTACTAGCTCGATAGCCCCTAATCCTCTCAATTCGTCGGCAATCATTTTAAAAGTGTGGTACCCAGACTCAAAAACGTGTTTGTTGCTGTTGTAACTTATTTCATCATTCACGCCAGTCTCCACGTTAACATAGTCCCAAAAGATGGTCGCTTTTTTCACTAGTAAGTGAGGATCTGAGCCAAACGTCAAAAGTGCCTCTGGTAAATCCACAGTTTCCGTTGGGCCTCTAATCAATACTACAACCCTGACCATATATAATGTAGCATATGTTATGTGTAACATATGGTATATTATATGTGCAGAAAGCCCTTCATGATTACTATGGAAAGTACTACAAACTCGCGATGGCTAACACATCGAAGGCTACACACGATGCGAAGGCAGACCTCATCAAAAAGTACCCTCACGCCACTTTAAGCAAATTCGAGTTCTATCCAAATATTTTGCAAGATGGTAAGATCATGAGTGTCGACATATATTTCAGAAACAACGACATCCTCAGCACGGACATAACCAGCACAACCTTCAAAAATGATAAAAGCATGTGGAAGTGGCTACACAATAGTAAGTTCCCAATAATATGGCAAGGTGGTGGAACTATCCAACCACTGCCAAAAGGTCATAAGAACCACTGGGGGCTTTGGGATGGCTACCCAACAGAAAATGTGTTAAATTATCCAGTGAATAACTTCAAAGTTTTTGTTAACCAAAATAACTACTTCATGTCAAAGCTACCAGTCTTGCGAGTCACCACGTCAAAGACAAAATCAGAGTGGGATGACAGCGAATCTTACTACCGCATTGTGTTTGCGACGTATTGCGCTAGTTTCTGTTGTGGAATCTCGTTGCAACATTTATCAGTGTCACAAGAAGTCCACCCTGTGGTCACAAGTGTGATGAGATTTCATTTGTACTTCACCATTAGAAGACTTCTCAGAAGAATGGAAGGTGGTGAGACCATGAAATCAATAAGTAGAGAGTTCAACGCTTCAGAATTGTATGGTAGGATTTCCAAGATCCCTAGAAAACATTATTACCAGAATAAAGTCCTGAGCGATGGCACTTTAGGCGAAACCAGAGTCTACACACTCAACGACGTTCAGAACGATTATAAACGATACGTCGCGCGATTGTCAGACGGCTTCACCAACATTGGACTGCAATATCTAAATCAGAGCATAGAGTCCTTTGTGTACTCCACACTTGGTGCGCAAGCGAGAACACGTGTATCAGTCGTTGGTGGTTCTGCAGGAAGTCTAGAGACCCAACAAGAATTCCGCAAGTTGTTTTCTGACAGTGTTATCAACTACGACGTATCAACGTGGATTCTCAACATGAATAAATCGATTAGAGACACCAACGTTGTTCAAAATCTTGCAGTGTCACCAAGTACATGGTTAATGCCGAGTAACGTGGTGATTCTCAAGAACAAAATCGCTGGGTACAACAACTTATTAAAGGTTGCTACAGAGTCCATGAAATTTGGGGTGAACACTAGCTTGAATGCAACAACACCAACAATTACGGCTAAAAAAGTCCACCAAGAAAATGTGGTGACTAACTTAGTAGCACCACCCGTGAAGAAAACAGTGGCTAAAAAAGTCCACCAAGAAAACGTGGTGGCTAACTTGGGAGTAGTACCACCCGTGAAGAAAACAGTGACCAATCAAATTGCGCAGACTACCACCTCAAGTGAGTCAGACACGACAACGCTGGCGATAATCTTAGGGTTCTCAGCAGTCTCTGGCTATCTACTAACCAAATACACCTTGAAGTAGTAATGAGTCTAAACTATGGGTATGAGTCTGACGACCCTCACGATAAAATACTAAAGAGAACGAAAAGGCATCTAGACGAAGATCCTAAATTAAGCGCGACTGGTGGAAGGATGTCTGGAATAATAGACATGCAAGGCTCAGCGATAAAAAACGTAGCAGACCCAGTCGATGACTCAGACGCCACGAATAAAAGAACTCTAGAGCAACTACTATCAGGTTTCCTCAAGAGTCAGTCCTACAACATTGTGCTCGACTTCAACGTTAGCACACACGCCTTGAGAAACGTGGAATTTCACGCCAATGGTTCAAACAATGTTAAAGCCATTGGTGAAACAAGCAAATTAGTGCAAAACAACCCAACCTATGGTCCTATTATTGGCATCAGCAGTGTAAGCCAAAGTTTTCTATCCCCTGTGTTAACACCACTCCCACTTGAGTCAGGTCTCCATTTTAATTGTCCCAGTATGCAATGGTGTGATCTCTCTATTTTTGTTGTGGTGAGGTTACCTACTCGCACCGCTGGGTCAAATTGGGAGACAATTATATCAAACGACGACGGTCAGTGGGATAAGTTCATAGGGTACAAGACTGGTATGACTAATGGGCTCGCGTATGGTGGCAGCATCCCAGCAATGGAGAGCATATGCACTATTCCGAGTATTATTGACCTCACAAAAATGCATATGATATCGATACACTGGCAAATGGACAATTCACATGTCAGGGTCAACAACGTCAAGTCAACCGATTCAGACTTCGTAGCGAATATGAAAAAAATAGGCGCGCCTTATGGAACAATTTTTGGAATACATCGACCAAGAATACCACTCGCACCTTACGCGTACCCATCGTTGATAGAGTTCTACGGTGTGAAAATTGTGAGTGCAGGTTACATGACGAACCGAGACATCATAATCATGGGTGGAGAAATGATGAAGGAATATGGTGTAAAGTAAATGGGAGCATGTTTTTCGAGACCTCGCGAAATATATAAGATAAATAAGACGACTGATCACATGTTCAAAGCTGGTGGATCATTTGGTCGCGGTGACGTTACTCTCGAGCTCCACGCTGAGATTGGTATGAGGTCTAAAAAGACTTACGGCAAACCTATTATGTTACCAGAATCAGACACTGTGGGAGTGGTAGGAGACGTGACCTAAGTTAAAATGGGTTGGTCTCAGCTTCGAGGATCTCAGCTTCGAAGATTTAGAAAGCTGGTTCGTAACGTTAGAAACTTTTTCAGACGACGTAGAAAACTGAAGACTAATAAAACACACCTGCTGCATTGGTACACAACAAACCAGATCTATAAAAGACGTAGCGCCCACATCGAGTAGTTTTTTCTCGTGGAGGACTATATAGTGATGACTTCCGCAACACTTCGATTATTCGATTTCGATGGTCACCAAATCACGACGGTTAATCACAACGGTGAAATATGGTTCAAAGCAAAAGAGGTCGCGAGCGCTCTAGGTTATGCTCGACCAAAAGATGCGGTTCACGACCACGTCGAACCTGACTGCAAAATGAAGATGGAACAAGCCTCGTTTATCAACGAACTTGGGGTCTACTCACTAACGTTCTCGAGTAAAATGGAGCGTGCGAAACATTTTGGAAGGTGGGTGCACACAGAAGTCTTACCAAGCATTAGAAAGGGTTTAGCTGATGTCGGTCTCAAGCACAACCAGTTTAAAATGATCACCGAGTTCGACCTTCATACGAAAGTTGTTGGTTTTCTTAGGAAATGTTATCCAGAGGCTATTTTGATAGCTGCTTGTGGTGAAAATCAAGACACTTCAAGTAAAAGAATAAATTCGTGGAAAAAAGGTTACCAACGTGGAACACCTGACTTGATTATTGCCAATGCAAACCGACAGCATAGCGGACTCGTGATTGAGTTCAAGAACCCAGGTGGCACAGGCAAGACATCCAAAGAGCAGGAGTCTCTGCTACTCAGATATAAATCCGCTGGTTATCTAACGTTGTTGTGCGACTCGTACGACGACGCTATCACCGTGGTGATAAAATACTTCTTTGACGTTGGGTTTCAGTGCTCTCAGTGTTTTCGTAAATTTAAAAATAAATCAGCGTTGAGTAACCACGAGAGACACTATTGTAAAGAGACTTTTTAGACAGCGAGTAATAAGTCGAATTAGCGCTCGTTCTTGTCGTTGAGACGACGTTTGAAGCGACAACTGCTCTAACATTTTTTAAAGACGTTTTTTAACTCGATAAAAATATCTGCGAAACTTTCTCTCTTTATTTCACAAACCTTCTGACCACTGTGTGAAAAAATGTTTCTATGACATTGGACGCTTCATGTGACCAATGTATAAATTTAAAAAGTGGGGTATCCGAGAACACCCCTAATTTTGTGTGGAAGGATGATGACGTCTGCACACTGCACGATATTGCTCAGCACCACCAACGAACGATGGTCCTGGGTTGTATCTCCAATTGAATGGCGCTTCAACAGTTGTTCCGTAAGTGTCGCGACAAATAGCGCAGTACGCTTTTAGAAATGTGATGTCGTCTGCTACTGGGAACAGTGTGTCGAGCTCACCAATTCTTTTTAAGCGCTCCGTCGATATGAGACCACAAATAATGACGTGAATGCCGGCTTTGATATACTCGCGAATAGCTGGGAGTAGATCAGAGTACCAATGGCCCTCATCAATGCCAATGACGTCATAGTCAGCTATCTCGGAAGAGCTTGGGAGGTTGGTGATTAACTTCGCAGGTAAACTGTCTGATCCAACAACAATGGTCTGACGATGTGTGGAGAACGTGTGGTCAGTTCGTCTGGTGTCACCTGCGTTGTTCATGTAGAGGACTTTGAGCCCTGATTTACTCAACGCGACTAACCTGCGAAGAGTCTCGGTCGTTTTTCCCGCAAACATGGGACCAATCACGATTTCTAGTTTACCAACTTTCTTCATGGTTACTATACCTTCGGAGAAATATTTTTTCATTGTGGAAATCGTTGTTCGTTGTTGAATATCCGCTGAAGCTCTAAGTTTTTAAGATGGGACCCCGAGCTCTCATGTCTCAAGCGATACAGTGGGTCGTTGGTGGCCACACCGCATGGGTAACAGGCGTACACGTTTTCATCTCTCGCAAAGTGTCTGTGGGCGGGCGAGAGTACGTGGTCCCTGATATCGTCCGCACCCAGTATCTCATTACACCCCACCTTGCAAACGTGAACGTCGCGGTTTGCAGCGAGCTCTAGCCACGCTTTGGCTTTGGTTGGGCACGGTCTCCATAGAAGGGTCGCTAAGAACACTTGGAGGAAATTACCGAGTAATGTGGCGTTGGACCCACGAGGGTTGCTCAAGTAGACACCACTCGCTAACATAAGGTATTTGAATGGTGAGTAACACCACACAGGGATTATGTCAGCTAACATACCAGCAAGCTCGTTGGCTCTCTCCTCTCGAAGATCGATCCAAGCGTCGAGAAGATACCTCGTATGGCGGATCTGAGAGCCAAGCCGTTTTGGTGGCCCTTCAGGGTCGGGGTCGAACACTGCGTATGTTGAGAAGTACTCGTTTAAGACGATAGGTCCAGAGGCGTCTTGTGGGGTAGACACACTGGTAAAGGCCGTTCTCAGCATGTTGGCAATATCTTCTTCGCTAACCTCTCGGGCTTGAGTCATTATGTTATACTCCCAGAAAAAATCCTAATTTTTTAGTGCGTTTTGGTTTGGGACTGTGAGACAACTGTGAGACATCTGTGAGGTCAACTGTGAGTAAGATAACACGTGATAGTGTATTAGATGGTTGAAGACTCGCAGACGGCTGACGCTAAGATCACAGCTGATGTGAAAAGTGTTAAGGTGAAGGACCCAAAGCGCGTCGCTGCTGGTAAAAAGTTGGCTGAGATATCGAAAGCTGCGAAAGAAAAGAAAATGCGTGAAATGATAGTCAACGAAGAACAGGGTAGTGAGTGGAGCTATGGTTACATTGTTGGAACACTTGGTGTTATCATTGCTGGTGCTTCGCTATGGTACACAATTAGCAGTGAAAAAGAACCTGTGAGTACTACACCAGCACCTGTGTCAGAGAACCACAAAACTCGTCGTCCAGCGTTAGACACATTTGATTCTTGAACAAAACACACGACAATGTATATATGGCTGCGATGGATCGAAAAGAACTTATGAACGAATTGTACGATGCGCTACTTGTTACGACTGGTGCTGTGGCAGTGAGTATGATTTCTAAAAAGGCTTTGGGAGAACCATTGGGAACACCAGAGACTGTGAAGGGCACAGTGAAACTTGCTGCAGCTGTTGGCGCAGGAACGTTGTTAGTAAAATGGATGCAATCGAAAAAGTGGATACCGACAGATCCATTCAAATCAACGTAAGTTAATGGTGAGTGTTGTGGCTGGAGGGATATTTAATGCAGTGGCTTTTGCAGGCGCTGGCTTTATGTTTTCGAAGTTTAATCACTCGGGTTATGAAGCTGAGATGAAGAGACACAACCATGCGTTGGAACAGTTAGCCAGTGCGAAAGAAGTGTGGTATGAGAATGAAGTCGCTAAGAAAGATAAGATCCAGCGTTTACGACAACGGCTCTCTGATGCTAATGCAGACATCAATGACACAAACCACGCGTTGGAAGAACTTAGAAGCGTAATGACCACACGGTACAGCGGACGAGTGTTCACTGACCTCCCGAAGATTGCGGATTACTACCAACCGAGTGCGGAAATGAAGGAATACCAATTATTGTTTGTTAGCGCGCTAGGTTTGGGTAGTGGAATAGCGGTATGGGTACTAGTTCGGTGAAAAAAATGTTGGAGTAATATAAGCGATGGACAAACTTATGAGGCAGATGAGTTATGGCTTGACAATTGACGAGATCGCGAATGAGACGCAAACTGAGTGTGGAGACACCTTCAGAATTTACTACTGCTCGGATTGTGACGTTGTGAAAAACATGACCAACTGCGGTGGGTACGCGTGTCCAAAGTGTGGCGACATCGAATGGGGTTACACTCAGAGTTACAGCGACATGAGACTCACACGACTAAAAAGCGTTCACAAACGGTCTTGGTGGATGGGGAGAAGACTACGGAACGTTGTGAAGGGTGAGCACCTTGAGTTGATAAAAGAGGACTTCTTGAAAGTTGTCAATGTGCTGCACTCATGCAATTTGATAAAGGGTAGAAATGTTAGCAGATATGGATACTACATTATTAGGTTGTGTCGTAGAAGACGAGTCGAGACACTCAAAAGGGTGCTAGACCTCAAAGACGGGAGGGTGAAAGATAAGTTCGACGACAATCTGTTTGGGGTGGTGTACCCAAAGCTGGGGTGGTGTGAAAGTGGTGATATTTATTACAACGAGTGGGCTAAGAAAAAAAGTGTAGTGTAAGTATAAGCCAATGAGTCGGACTGTGAAAAACCCACTGACAAAAAGACGGGCGCATAAGACGAGTGCAGCCGTTGTCAATTCACTAACAGATGAAGCGACCAACGTTCACGGCTTTTTTAGAGATCAAGAGGGACAACCTGTAGTCGAAGACCTCGCACCGTCAACGCATCTGTTGGATCGAGCACTGAGAGGGTTCACAAGGTCCTATGGAGTCGAAGTAATTGACGACAGAGACATCAATCAGGTAAATGGTAGTAGAAGTGCTGTCACTAACCTTTTGAGACGTGAACTAGGTGAGACCAACGGAATGAAAGTGGTGGAGACAGTCAAGGTCACTTTTGAGAAAGTTTTAGAACTCAATAAGACCACGTACAAAACTGCCTACTTTAACAGCGAAACGTTCGTCGTCATTAACGAGCATGACATTGAGGGTGTTGCCAATCGCGGGTCGGAGCAGATCTTGACGCGGATAGCTGGGTGGTTATCTGAGGGGTCTGGATGGACTATCGACAAAATAGACGCGCACTACGTCAACGTCGCTATTTACAGACCTTTGCATGGGAGTAGCTACATTGCGCTGCCAAAGGAGCTGTGCAACAGTATGAAGGGTCTGATAAACGTAAATAACGATGATGACAACAAATGCTTTAGATGGTGTCACCTAGCACATAAGTTTCCTGTTGGAAAAAACTCTGACAGAACGTCGAAGTACGCTAGGCATGTCGGTGAGCTGAATTATGACGGAATTGACTTCCCAGTCACACTCAAAGACTACAACAAGATCGAAAAGGCGAACGATATTAGCATCAATGTTTTTGGGTACGAAAATAAGCAGCCATTCCCTGTGTACGTTTCTAAGGAGATGTATCCTGACCATATGGACCTACTGTTGATAACTAATGACGTGGGCAACAAGCATTATGTGTACATTCGCGATTTTAACAAGTTCATGTACCGTCAGACAGAGCATAAGGCGAGAAAGCATTTTTGCAGGTATTGTTTGCAGTGTTTTAGTCGAGCGGACGTGCTTGAAAGTCATGTGGAAGTGTGTTTGGTCATCAATGGGAAGCAAGCTATTAAAATGCCGCAAAAAGGTGTGAAAGTGAAATACGAGAATTTTAGTAGACAGCTAAACGTACCATTTGTGGTGTACGCAGACTTTGAGGCTATCACACAGAAGGTGTACACAACAACACCATCAAGCGAGTGTAGCTACACAAATGCTTACCAGAGGCACGTTGACTGCGGTTATGGGTATAAATTAGTTTGTTGCTACGACAACGAGTACAGTAAGCCAGTAAAAGTGTATCGCGGTGAAAACGCAGTCAACAAGTTCATTGGGGAGATGTTAGAAATTGTCGAATATTGTAGAGAAACGCGTGAGAGTCACTTTAACAAAGAAATGATACTGACTGATGACGATAAGAAGAACTTCGACGAGGCTAAAAGTTGTCATATTTGTAGCGTTGAGTACACTGACGCTGACGTTAGAGTGAGAGACCACTGTCACGTGTCAGGTAAGTACAGAGGGTCCGCACATCGTCAGTGTAACGTGAACTTTAAGTTGACTGATAAAATTCCTGTGATCTTTCATAACTTACGTGGCTACGATAGCCATTTCATTATGCAGGAGATTGGCAAGTTTGGTCAAGACATAAATGTGATACCAAACAACATGGAGAAGTACATGGCGTTCATGCTTGGAAAAAACTTAGTATTTTTGGACAGCTTCCAGTTCATGAGTAGTGGTCTAGACAACTTGGTGAAGAACCTACCAAGAGACGCTTTCAAATACACGTCAGAAGTGTTTCGCGACGAGGGGTTGGCGCTCATGACAAGAAAGGGGGTCTACCCTTATGATTATATGGACTCCTTTGAAAAATTCGATGAGTGCGAGCTACCCTCCAAAAAAGATTTCTACAGTATTTTGAATGACGCAGATATTACGGAAGAAATGCATGAGCGCGCCATCGATGTGTGGGACTACTTCGACGTTAAAAATATGGGTGGGTACCACGACCTGTATTTGAAAAGTGACGTGCTCTTGCTCGCTGACGTTTTCGAGAACTTTAGAAAGACATGCCATCGCGAGTATAAATTAGACCCGTGTCACTATTTCACATCGCCTGGATTGGCTTGGGATGCCATGCTAAAGATGACTGGAGTGGAACTCGAATTATTGTCCGACATTGACATGTTTCAGTTCGTAGAATTAGGTATGCGTGGTGGTGTGAGCTACATATGCAACAGACATGGCGTGGCGAATAATAAGTACATGGAAGGGTATGACAAAGAGCAAGAGTCGAAGTATTTGATGTACCTTGACGCCAACAATTTGTATGGATGGGCAATGAGTCGAAGTCTACCCACGGGCGGCTTCAAGTGGTTGACTGAGAAAGAAATAGAGAAAGTTAATCTGCACGACTATCACAACAATAGTAAAAAAGGTTTAATGCTTGAAGTCGACTTGGAGTACCCAGCCCATTTGCATGACCTACACAACGATTACCCGTTGGCTCCTGAGAAGATGGAGATAACCGTTGACATGTTGTCGGAGTACTGCACGAAAATCAAAAATAAGTTTAACGTGAGTGTTGGTGGTGTGAAGAAGCTGGTGACTAATTTGATGGACAAAAAAAAGTATGTGTGTCACTACGGAAATCTGCAGTTGTACATGGATCTTGGATTAAAAATCAATAAGATTCACAGGGTCCTGCAGTTTGACCAGTCCAAGTGGCTAGGCAAGTACATCGACTTTAACACAGTCAAAAGAACCGCGGCTAAGAACGCTTTTGAGAAGGACTTCTTCAAGTTGATGAACAACAGTGTGTTCGGAAAAACGATGGAAAACTTGAGGAAGCGTGTGGACGTAAGATTAGTGACCACTGCGGAGAAATTTAAAAAGCTTGTCTCGAAGCCAACGTTTGTGTCTTGCAAAATATTTAGCGAGAACTTAGTCGCTGTCCATAAGGTTAAATAAACGTTGACACTAAATAGACCTGCATATGTGGGTATGTGCATACTAGACTTGAGTAAAACGCTGATGTACAATTTTCACTACAATTATATTATGAAAAAGTACTCTAGCGACACCTGCAGATTGCACTTCACCGACACTGACAGTCTGTTGTACTCAATCAAAACTGATGACGTTTATTCCGACTTTATGATGGAGTGCGAAAAGTTCGACAATAGCGACTATCCTGCAGACAGCCCATTCTTTTTTAGAGAGAATAAGAAAGTTATTGGGAAGATGAAGGACGAGTGCGCTGGAACGCCAATTGTTGAGTTCGTCGGGTTGCGCAGTAAAATGTACAGCTATTTGAAAGAGGGTGGAGGTGGTGGGGAAACTGCTAAAGGTATTAGAAAGAATATAATTAAAAAGGTAATCAGACACGAAGATTATAAAAGTGTGTTACTTGAGCAGAAACAATTGCGACACACAATGAAGACCATTAGAAGTGTCAAACATCAGCTCGGTAGTTACGAAATTAATAAAGTATCGCTATCCTGCTTCGATGATAAACGATACCTTTTAGAAAATGGTATTAACTCCTATGCGTATGGTCACAAAAACATTGAAGTGAGAGGCGACAAACGTTGAAAATAGTGAACAAACGGACTAATCTATTTTAACAGGTGGCAATAATCTAATTTGCATAACAGGTGGCAATTTTATCACGCGTGAGACACTTTTACGATACATAAATTTGTAAAAATGTTTAAACGACTATTTTTTAAATGTGATTTGACAAATTTGTGAAAATGTTGAAACGATTATTTTTAAATGTGATTTGGCAAATTTGTGAAAATGTTGAAATGACACTTTCTATTTTTTTAATATGTGAGAGTGAGCTCGTACCACATTTTATTTTTTTTAACACGCGAAAATGTTGAAATGACACTTTCTATTTTTTCCTAAATGTAATTTGTGAGAATTTTGAAACGACACTTTCTATTTTTTTTAAATGTGGCTGAAATGGCGTCAAATTTAGCGAGAGTCGTGATTTAGTATAAATTTGGTATTGTTTCGCTAGTCTCGCGTGTGTTTGACATCAATTTAGTAGAAAACGTGTGAGGGGTGTCTAGATTGACTAACGATCGTTGTAGTAGTATAGCAAGTAGGGCTGCGAGCTTATTCGATGTTAATCGTAAATATAAATACCAAAACATCACCAAATTTGTCGAGTCGCGACTTGGCCAAATTTGGTGATGTTTTGGTATTTATATTCACGGTTGAGGTCGATTGAGCTCGCAGCCCCACTTGCTATACTACTGCTCCCTTAGTTTCACGTACTCCGATTGGCCGCCAGGATTGTTCTGCAGTGGTTCTGGGGTCCCTATAGCTGATCGATCGCGAGATCGATTGGCCGTCCGAGCATGAGTTCACATGGTGAGAACCCAGTTGTCTCGTGCACGGCCGAGCGACACATCAGCATTTTGAAATATTCTTCTCAAACTCATTAATAATTCATGAGCAAATTATTCAATCAGATCTTCTAAATTGAACCACGTCCTGTCCTGTCCTGTATCTTCCTCCAACAATGAACGTTGTCATCACAGAGGCGAATTGAAACGATTCCGTATCAACTCGGCGAACTCATCCCGTGACTAGGTCATCCTCTTAGCTTGATCACTTGATATTCCAAGCAACTTAGAGATCTTTTCCCAGGGATCACGGTAGTATTTTCTTTCTGGCTTAGCAAACAGTAATATTTTTGTAATTGCAGTGTTCTCCGCACGACATATGTGACCAATATACTTGAGGTATTGACTGTATATGAAATTTCGTAGAGGTGTTATTTTGAGGATGTTTCCAATCTGCTCATTTGTGTAAATGAAGGCATAATCTGCTTCTTCCTCCCCATCTTCATGTTCCGGAACATGTCTCCGTTTCCATCCGCCTTTCACCATGTCCCGTAGGCATTGGTTCCAGCAGCCTTCTAGTTTTTTTAGCTCTTGTTCATTTGGAAACCAAGCAGCTGTTCCATATGTAAGCCTTGATCTAACACATGATTCTAGGATCTTACGCCTCGTACATTCGTATCGCATAAGACAGATTTAAGCTCGTAAAACTTCCCTATAGCTCTCTCTTTTCTACAGACATTGGCATCATTTGTTATCATTTGTCCAAGATATGTGAAAGATTGTACATTCTCTATCTTCTCTGATCCAATAGTGAACAGAGTATCCTGCTTCGCTAGATCTTCGTTATTGAAAACTTGTGTTTTGGTTTTCTTAACAGAGATTGTCAAACCAAATCTGTTACAAGTATCATTCAGAATGTTAAGTATCTTTTCTGCATCTTTGACTGTTCTACAGAATAACACAACATCATCTGCATATAGAATCCATCTAATTATTTCCAGTCCACTTATTTTTCCACTCTTCCTTTGGTTTCGATTTGTACAATAGTGTGAAATATTGTACTGGAATGGAATTCCCCAGCCATCTGGAAATGCCTTGTCGATTTCCTGTGCTGCAACTTTAAGAACATAGTCAAAAAAATAATTGAAAATGCATGGAGATTCCTGTCCTCCTTGACGGCAACCAGTTAGTACATCAAAATTGGTTTTCATTCCTTTTATCGATGCTGTTGTTCCCTCATACATCTTCTTCAATATGGCTATGAGATGAGTTGCTCCAGTACGCATGGTTAGGATCTTGAAAAGAAGGTCACGTGGAACATGGTCATATGCTGCAGTTAGGTCTATATAAACAGCCACCAGTGTTCCTTGGCATTTTCTGATTATCATCCTAGTTATAAATATTGCATCAGATGTTGATTTATTCTGCCGAAATCCAAATTGTTCCTTTCCAATGTGTGCTTCATATGCCATTCTCAGTCTGTCCATGATAAGCTTTGCCAGGATCCGACTCATATTTTCTCCAATGGAGATGCATCAATAGTTGACAGCAAGACTCATGAGACCTTTCTTGAAAAGACATGTGATGCTACAATGTAACCAAACAGATGGAACCTTCACAAACGTCCAGATTAATGTCATAAGGGTTAGAATTGCCATGATCAAGTTGTTATATATCATTATACTTTAAACCCTCTGTTTTCATCTTATCTGTCCCACTACTTTTGTTATTCTTAAAATTCTTTATCACCTTTTTCACTTCCTCTACAGTAGGAGGACTTTCATCTACAGGGATGATCTCATCAGTTAGATTTGGGTATTGTTGAGGATTCTCAATTTCTGGAGGGATTGGTATTTCTCGTTTGGCGTGATGACACTAGAAATGACGTGATGACACTAGAAATGCCAGTAAAGTACTGGGCAGAGGACTAGAAATATTTTTTCCAGTCCAAGGACAAGAAATAATATTTCCAGTCCGGTGCTGCGAATATGACGTCAAGAACTAATCGAGCATGAATACATACCGAAAGTTTAAGGCCGCAATGAAAACGCTAGCATGCTGTTATTCAAATAACTGAAGACATAAATTTTCTGCACCAAATTAAATCATCCATGTATCATTAATAATCCACTTAGGGATTACATTTATCATTAATAATCCACTTAGGGATTACACTAATTGATTTTGAGAAGTCATTCAAAGGCCTCGAAATCGGACTAGACGCCGAGGACTGGAACAAATCCGAGTGCTTGAAAACCCGGTCTAGTCCTATTTATCGGGCTTTAAATATTACTTCCCAGTCTCGTTGGTTTTCAGCGACGAACTTGGAATGCAGCATAGCCTCCACCGTTTGGTTGAACCTCTCGACCATGCCATCCGACTGAGGATGCCAGTGTTGTTCGGGTTTTCTCTACACCCAACAACATGAACATTTCCTGGAACACGAGGGACTCAAAGTTCCTCCCTTGGTCGGAATGTATCTGCCGCGGTACACCACGGTACAACTCTGGCTATAGTTGGCGCTTCTTGGTTGGGAATGGCGTATATGATTATTGTATAGAATATGCGCAATATAAATTATAAATATTATTATTATTATTATTATCCCTCTGTCCATTTAGAAAAATAGTAACTAATTACCAGGATGTACACCAAGGGTGGAAACAGGTAATGCCCCCCTGGACGCCGACACTAGCAATACTGGAATGGGCACAGTGCTCTCCCTCCATGGGTGCACCAGCATTGTAAGATACACGTAGGGGCACGAAGTTTCTTTGGAGGCCTCATACGAGAGGCACAAAGGTTACACTTCCTAAAACAGTCTCTCACATCCCGGCTGTAATTATGCCAGTAGAATCTCTGCATTACCATCTCGAGGGTCTTTGCCACTCCCATGTGGGAGAGCACTGCGCCCATTCCAGTATTGCTAGTGTCGGTGTCCAGGACGAACTGATCAGTCAAAGGCCAGTATAGGTGCGGTAGTTAGGTTGAAACGCCATCACAGCCCTCGGACCACTTAAACTCCCTTTCTTCCTCTGTAAATTTATGCAGTGGTCTATAGCTATGTCAGCAAACCCTTGGATAAACGGCCTGTAATACGAGCAAAGAGCCAGGAAGCTCTTCACATCCTTTTTATGTTATTGAATGAGGTCAGCTACGCACAGCTGATTTAACCTTCCGAGGATCGCTCGAGACACAGTACTGTAGACAAGTGGATAATGATGTCGTCAAGGTACAGTAGGTAGATTTTCCATCGCAGCCCCGCCAGTACTTCTTCCATGAGCCGCTTGAAGGTCGCAGGGGCATTACACAACCCCAAGCTCATGATATTGAACTGGTAAAGCCCTCTTCTGTCTTTGGTTTGTCTTCCTCTTCAACTTTAACTTTCCAGTACCCACTGCACAAGTACAGAGTTGAGAACCATTTCGACCCATTAAGTGCATCAAAGAAGTTATCCGTCCTCGGCAACGGCCAAGAGTTCTTTATGGTGACGTGGTCGCACCATATTTTTTCACGAGTATATTATGGGATTTGCCCACGGAATGTTTAATGGCTCGATGATCCCTCTATACAGCAAGTCCTGGACGTGTTCCTGGACGTGTTCCTCAGGACAGGCAGTCGTCGCTGGGAACGATGTCGGATGGGTTTTGCACTTCCTGTGTCTGATGGTGTCGGACGGTGTCAGTGCGGCCAAGATCATTGGGGAAGGCAGCAAACACATCAGGAAATTCTGAAAGGAGGTTGGCAAGGTTCGATCTTCCCACAGAGTCTAGGTCTTTGCTACTCCAAGAAGTCCACGAGATGTTCTGGAACTGCGTCACAGTTATCCGATACGGGTACTCGCTTCTTCGTTGACTGACAGATTACCACATACGCCTTCCACAAACCTGGCATTCCAATAATCTCATCTGGTTCACACGTGGCTGCGACAGTGTTCTTATACAACATCTGGGGATGCCCGTATCCACTAAGATGCTGGCCAACATTAATCCATGTTTGGCCATTAGCCGGATGACACCGATCATCGGACAGCTAGGATCGACTACCCTTGCATGTACCATGGCCTCGCTCTTTGGTGGTACGGATGGTAGTCTGATTAAATGTAACCCGTGAACAGCAATGAGTAACTGCAGGTCCTTCATGGGGTTGATTTCCGCGAGTCTTTCTCATCGTCAGTTCATAATGGCTACTTTTGCGCACGAGTTCACAGCCATTAATCCAGAAGAAATCCAGTCCCATGATCCCTAGGGTTCTATCTCAGCTACCCATATTGGATGCAGCTTACAAATTCCTTGTCCGACAAACGGCAAGGAGCTCCCATCAGCGAGGGCAATCCTTTGAACCACAGGTCTCAGTTCGGGTTTTGCTGACGCATGCAGGTATATCCTCGAGACAGCTTGCTTCAACTATTGTGATATTTTCACCAGTGTCCACCAGGAACTTGATTGGTCTATCACAGAGTTGACCTGTTAGATAAAGGTCATCTTCGTGCTCCTTCAAGGTACCGGACAGAACTGAAGGGAGTGCAAGCCCTGGGACCCGACAGATTCTCGTTTCCCTATTGCTGTGTTTGTATTCGTGGTTTTCGTTCTTGGCAGTTACGCTGGATGTCACCTTTCTGTCCACAGTACAGCATCCACTTGGTCGTCTCATCCACGACCGACCATCCTTGGCATTGTTGGACATGTCGTTTCCTTGGTCGGTCATCTGCTTAATCAGTATGTATTACAACCAGAGCTTTCAGTTTCAGTTCTTACAGCTCTTGCTTTAGGTCTGGGTTGATGGTATCTGTACAGCTCTCCAGCTCCACTGCTGCTGATAAGGCTTCATTGAGGGTATTAGGGCGGGTTTGGTGTCACTCATCACTCATCGCCCGTTTGGAGTAATCCATTTTATCCTGTGTTTTTTATGAATATTTTCGATTTAAATACAAAGGAAATAGTAATTGTTGCTTTGCTATAATTTCATATATAACAAGTAATATTTGGCATTTCACTCGATTAATCTACATGTTCTAAGGATTATAGTTGTTTTGTGCTGATGCTTCAACAATTTTATCCTATAATCCATGGATTGTGGATGATAAAGCGAGGCTTTTCTCTTCGACAAAGTGATATCTTGCTTTTAACTCATTTTTATTATTCGGTAATAAATTCAAAGTTTTGTCTCAGGTCGATTTAACAAAATTATTATACATTATATTACATAAATTATTATACATGAAATTGATGGGCATTTCTGTTTGTTTTTCTACGTTTTTACCCAGTGGATAAAAAGTTATACGACCTATCTATACCTTGCACAACTTTATCCATCGGATAGTGAATGAATAACGCTATCCAAGCTTTGTACAACGCGATTTATCCAGTGGATAAAAGTTATCCACTGCAGTGCAGGATAGGGATTTATCCACCGGATAGCGAATACATGAGGCTTGAACAACCGACTCCTGTATTTTACGACGAGAATGTGAACGTTAAAACTATAGATGATAAAACTATAGAAGATAAAACTATGGATGATAAAACTATAGATGACAAAACTATAGATGATAAAACTATAGATGATAAAACTATAGATGATAAAACTATAGATGATAAAACTATAGATGATAAAACTATAGATGATAAAAATATAGATGATAAAACTATAGATGATAAAACTATACATGATAAAACTATAGATGATAAAACTATAGATGATAAAACTATAGATGATAAGACTATAGATGATAAAACTATAGATGATAAAACTATAGATGATAAAACTATAGATGATAAAACTATAGATGATAAAAACTATAGATGCTAAAACTATAGAAGATAAAACTATAGATGATAAAACTATAGATAATAAAACTATAGAAGATAAAACTATAGATGATAAAACTATAGATGATAAAACTATAGAAGATAAAATTATAGATGATAAAACTATAGATGATAAAACTATAGATGATAAAATTATAGATGATAAAACTATAGATGATAAAACTATAGATGATAAAACTATAGAAGATAAAACTACAGATGATAAAACTATAGATGATAAAACTATAGATGATAAAACTATAGATGATAAAACTATAGATGATAAAACTATAGATGATAAAACTATAGATAATAAAACTATAGATGATAAAACTATAGAAGATAAAACTATAGATGATAAAACTATAGATGATAAAACTATAGATGATAAAACTATAGATGATAAAACTATAGATGATAAAACTATAGAAGATAAAACTATAGATGATAAAACTATAGATGATAAAACTATAGATGATAAAACTATACATGATAAAACTATACATGATAAAACTATAGAAGATCTATTGTTCCACAATTATAATTAAATTTTCGTAAATGTTTCATATATACTTACTTGAGTTATTTACAAGCTTTATTGAAATATCTAATAAACAGAGAATATATTATATGAGTGCACGTATATATAGATCCACAAATTATTATTTTTAAATTTTAAGACTTTATTTAAACAGCGATATCCAATTTAGCATGTATACACTCGTTTAAAACTTAGAAACCGACTAGTAGTTTCGTACAAACGCAGCAATCTGATTGGCTAAGCTATTCGAGCAATGGCGAGTGTAAAGATAAGGCCGATTCTTTCGCCAAAAGGTGTTGATTGTGTTTTGTTTTCGTACAAATCTAAATTGGCATCTCATCTTTGATTTTTACATATTGATAATCTTTGGCATATTACGATGAAACTTGTTTAATATTATCATCAGTTAGGGTTTCTTCTTCATGCCTTTTGCCCTGCTAAAGTTGGTTTACTTATCCACAAGAAGTAATGTAAGACATTCACAGTCGAAAATAGCTGCCGAATCGCTCTGAAAACGGTCGTAACTCGTAACTACTCCATCTTGCAGGGATATAGCGAACCCATACCACTAAACAAAATATTAAGGTTAGAAAACTCATTAGGTGCAGGGGGGTTAGGGTCTAAGTTGTTTTGGGGTTAGCGGTTATTTTAAGAGACAAAATTCCCCTTATAATCTCTTGTTTAGTGGTATGGGTTCGCTATATCCTGCAAGATGACTTACCGATTCAACAGTGGAATCACTGACCTCTATATACCGCCTTGAAAAATAAAATAAAATAACTAAATACCGCCTTGCTCGTCGCGCGGGTAAACAAGGTGCACGTCCCCCAGTGAGTTACCAGGCTGGGGTCGAAAAATATGCTACTGGTAAACCAGCCACTTTGAAAGCTGGGATTATCCCAGTAAGAGTTACTTCACGCCCTATGGTCAAGCAGGTAACAAAACTTACAAAAAACTCAAGCAACCTAATAAATATCAAATTTGAAAAACAGAAAACGAAATGTCTTCCACGTCTACGTTTTGCTGTATGGAACGCACATTCAATCAACAAGAATTCTGCCTCCATTTGTGACTTTATAATTTCAAAGCGTATTGAAACAAGAATGCAGCTGATACCAGGGCCGTATTAACCTCTGGTGAGGTTAATTTTTGGGGCCCCTAAAAATTTCGGGGCCCTGGGCACTTGGCCAGTGTGCCCATTGGTTAATGCGGCCCTGGCTGATACTACCATAGCTGAAATTATCAATACCTTACAAGATTACAAGTTTCTTCATTTGCCAAGATCCCATTCGAAAGGAGGTGGAGTTGGGGTATTCCTTCGCAAAGGTTTCACCGTAAATAAAAATGATGTCTCAACGTTTGCATCAATGGAATATATGGATCTTTCCATATCATCGTCTCAAACGCATATTCGCCTCATCACAGTTTATAGACCTCCCATCTCGTAAGAACAAGCTTACGACATCCATGTTCTTCAATGATTTTTCTACGCTTTTAGAAGAGTTACATGTAGTTGTTGTTCCGGGTTATTTGTTAATTGCTGGGGATTTCAATTTCCATATGGATGTTGTTAATGATGATGGTGCTAGTAAGTTTACGGAACTCCTCGATTCAGCAGGTTTACAACAAAGAGTTACTGGTATGACTCATCGTTGTGGTCACACTGGACCTTATTATTGACCGTCAGGAGGATAGTTTGCTGTCTACTGCCATGGAGATCGTCTCTGATTTCCCTTCAGATCACAGTGCTGTTGTTTGCAGCATGGATTTTCCGAGACCCCAATCCTCTAAAAAAGTTATTAATCATCGTGATTTACGTTGTATATAGACTTACAGGCATGGCGAAAAGATATCCTTGACTCGCAATTAATTTGTTCATCCGTATCTGATGTAAACACTGCTACTGAACAGTTCAATTGTGTATTGTCTGGGCTTTTGGACAAACGCGCACCCAAACGTACACGCTCAACTACTCTTCGCCCAAATTCTCCATGGTTTAAAATAGCATGCTCCATGGTTTTTTATTGATAGCTTAAGAGTGATGAAGAAACAAAAACGACAGTTTGAGCGTAAATTTCTCTCTACACGCCTTCAGGTTCATCATCAATTGTACAAGGAACAATGTCGTATATACGCAAAGGCAATTGATTTTGAAAAACAGATTATTATAAGGCTAAGATACCTAACTCTGATCAGAATCAGCTATTTCACATGATTGAGTGCATGTTCCGAGTAAAATGATTCCAACATGATTCTTCGTATGACCTGGCTGATGTTTTAGTTGTTATTTTTCAACTAAGATTCAGTTACTTTGAGTAAACTTACTAGTACACTTCGGTCAGTTAAGAAGCTATCTATAGCAGTTGACTCTCCTTGTTGTAAAAGCTCACTCAGTGAATTTACTACTGTATCTGAAAGCTTTGTCTGTAACACTATCAAACAGTACTCGTCTAAGTACTGTGCCTTAGATCCTGTACCTACACATCTGCTAAAGGAATCTCTTGACGTGTTACAGTATAGCTGCCCCAATTACTGACATTATCAATTGATCTTTATCCTCAGGAGTATTTCCTCTGTCTCTTAAGAAAGATCTAATCTGCCCATCTATTAAAAAACCTACTAGTGATAAAGAGCAATTCCCTAACTATAGACCTATTACTAACGTGACTTTCTTGTCAAAACTATTAGAGCGGATTGCTGCCGCTCTAATACTTTTGACAAGCAAAAATGCAATCTGCTTATAGACTTTTCATAGTACAGAGACAGCAGTTCTGCGTGTTTTCAATGACATCCTTTACGCACTTAATGAAAATCAGGAAGTAGTGTTGGTACTGTTGGACTTCATCTGCGTTCGACACCATTGTTGGAGAGACTTAAACATCGTTATGGGTTTAGTGGAACTGTACTAGCCTGGTATCGCTCATACCTTTCTGATCGGGTACAGTCAGTTATGGTGAAGAATATGCATTCTTCAAACAAACCATTGTTGTACTGGGTCCACTTCTGTTTTCACTCTTCTTTGCGCCATTAGAAGATGTGATCAAAGCCCACGGCCTTGATTGCATAATGTACGCTGATGACACACAGCTGTATATGCCTATAAAATCTCCATATGATCGACCTGCAGCTCTAGCTAAACTTGAGTTATGTATTAAGGACATCACCAACTGATGTACTATGAATGGTCTTATATGCAATCCAAGTAAAACCGAGATTGTCCATCTATCATCACGTTTTATGCATTGTGAAACAATGCCAGAAATATGTGTCAATCATGTGATTATCCAACCGGCCCCGGTTTCACGTGATCTCGGTGTTGCTGTTGATAGACATCTAAAATTAAATATACTCATGTAAATAACATTTGTAAATCGGCCACTTTTGCTATAAGAAATATCGGCAAGATCAGGAAATATTTGAGTAAAAAGGACTGTGAGAAGTTGGTGCATGCATTCATAACATCAAAACTTGACAGCTGTAATAGCATCCTATATGGCTTACCAGAAAATGAATTGAGCAAGTTACAGCGAATTCAAAATACAGCTGCTAGACTTGTGGCAGGGATTGAAAAATCGGAGCATATCTCCCCTGTGCTACGTAATCTTCACTGGTTGCCGGTGAGATCAAGGATTGTTTTTAAGTTACTAATAATTACTTTCAAGGCTTTGCATATTACTGATTTGCTAACTAAATATAAACCTACTCGTGCTTTGAGATCATCTAACCGAAATCTGCTACTTGAGCCAAAAGTTTCTTGTTTTTAGTGGTAATATATTATGTAGTATGTTTTATCTTATAATGTAACTGTAATTAGTTTTATAAGTAACTTTAAGAATATATTGTTGTAAGAATATATTGTTATAAGAGCATTGAGACGTTGTATAATGCTCCTAATACGTCTTTTATTATTATTATTATATATAACTCATGGAGTGCGGGCAAAAAGTGTCGTAAAAATAATGGCATAAGCGCACTGGAGTATATTTTCTCATGGCAGCGACACGACATGCGATTTACAACAGTCTGTTGGCGAATTGTTTTAACTTTGAAAAATCAAATATAAATATACAGTGTTTTTCTCGTTTTATGCTTTTATGTGGTTTCTAAAGCAACCTTTTTGACCAGATGACATTTGACATTATCAATACAAAATAAACGAGTTTGAAATTTACAATTCTTAATAATTCGTGTTATAATGTTTGACCACTCTTCGACCGGCTTACCTTTAAAAAAACATTACAAACACGTATCTAATATCTATTCAGCATTCCCTTTTCTGTAAAAAATTCTATATATAACAACCTTAGCGTCATATAACAAAAGCACCAAGTTCGCACTTTGTATCTCACCTTGAGGATAAAAGAAATTAATTGTCATACAACCGAAAATGCCAATGACAACAAGTGACAACTAGTGAGGCTTATAAAATTTAGTACAGTTTGTTTCAAGCTTTTTCTCTATCGAGTTTAGTTTTTGAAGACGGAAAATGCTGTCAGTGTTGCCTTACTGTATAAAGACACGAGAAAAAGGACTCCAGCTGACGCCATAGTTATCGTTGTGGCATCAATCCAATGACTGGTAGTCGCTACCATGAAAAAATGGACTACAGCTGACGCCATCCTTTTTACGAGAATTTTTTGAATCATTGGTAATGGACTCCGCAGTCCAGTTTTATAGAGAGGTCAGTGAGTGTAATACGAAGAAAGTTTTCTATGAACTTTAAATAGACCTGTTCAGACAAAATTGCAAAACTGTCTTCGTATTTACTATTGAATCGCTGTGTAATGTCGTTGGATATTCCTTAGTTGACGTCACTTCCTGTGAGTAGTAAACTGACTTTAAAGGGCAAAAAGGCATGAAGATGAAAATCTAGCAAATGATATAATATTAAGCAATTTTTATCAGAATTTTTCTCAGAATTTATCATTAATAATTCATGAGGAAAACACAAAGGAAAAAATACGGTGATAAAGATTCGTCCTAATTTACATATATTTTTCCTTCGATTTCCTCAGAGAAAATGGCTTGAGTCATTAAAATAGTTGTATTAACATGGTTATTTAGATGCAGTCGTTTTTGAAGCCGTTCAAAACACTCGCAGCAGTGTTTTATCGGGTCTAAAATATAAAAAACGCAAACATGATATTGGCAATTTAAAGAATTAATAAAAACACGAAGGCGAAGGTGAGATCCTCCATCCATTGAGGAACATGCGCGGATTCTGTGGTAGAACCACGTTATAATAATTTGTAGAGGTTCGAGAATTTATCATATACGTAATGCTACTGACAGACTAGCCTTATAACGATAATCGTGTGTTGGTAATGCACGGAAAATGTAAAGTAAGAATTGGGCGCAATGATTAATATAAGCGAACAAAAGCTGGTCATATACTTATTTTCAATATCCCGCCACAAGGTTACCGGCCATTATGCTATCACTTATCCGTATCCCCTAAGTAATTAAACCAAAGTCTAAAATTATGGTCTTAATATGGAAAATTGCTATGCCTGCAGTGTTTGTACCTTTTTGTTTTTCACATATATACGATCGTCTGTGCCAATAACATGGCAAGTCGTTCCACAATCCATTGTCCTGTAATATCTCTGTACAGTCTTCTTTAAACCCGCTATCATTTGGTTCACCTGCATTCCAGTTTGAAAATTTTATTACGTCGTCTTTTGCTTGTTTAAAAACACCTTCTTGGTTTTTATCGTAAACTCCTAAAAAAACAAGAAGACATGTGGACGATTATTCTTTTAAAGGACATCGGCAAGAAAAAATAACTCTACATTTAACATCAGATCAGACAGCTATTGGTGTTACCGAAGCCGAAGAAAAAGCTCTACGAAAATCGAAATCACAGGCAGTATACCCCTTAGTTTATGATTGAGTCGGTTTTCTTTGATGTACCGCGGGCTTTATCTAGCATAAAGACAATGAATACTAATTAGATAAGAAATGAAGGAAAAAACTAGGGAAATATTTGTCCAAGGTGGATAAAATGTCCAAAACTTTGTTGGAAACCTCCTCAATGTAACAATAAGTAAGATAAACACCTCGAACGTCGGGATTTATACGATATACAGCCCTCGGACGCTACGCGTCCTCGGGGCTATTAGTATTCATAGGGATTTATGGCGCATACGTCCCGCGGTACATCAAAGGAAACCGACTCAATGTAATAATAAATACAGATACATCCCAAAAAACCAGGGATGTATACATCCCTATGAATTTATAATGAGCAATATAATTAATAATAATAATAATAATAATAATAATAATATTTCGTGCTCGTGGCACGTAGAAAAGGGTTTATGAAACGTGTAAATGGAAAGGTGGAATGATGAATACCCTGATATGCAGAAATCAGCCTTGGCATTACGAAATTATGCAGCCACATTTCGAGCTGCATATGCTAGAACGATGGAAATCAATATTACTGATAACCATGATACGAGTATTGAAAAGAGAATGACATGGAAAACTGAATTAAAGGTGCGACTTGTTGAAATTGACGAAAAAGCTAGAATGAAAGGCAGGGGATTCATGGACGTTATGAAAGAAAAATGGGATGAGTTTCCACAATACAACTGGATTTCGAAACAGCGCCTCCGTGATAATGCTTCAAATTTAAAAAAACAGAAGGAGATCATGAACTTGGTACTCGTGCGCAAAAGAAGTGTTGAAACAACTAACGTGGATCAACATCCGGACACGGTGTCGAGCGTTAACACCACAGACCAAACAGAAAGCGAAAACGGTAATGAACATGATCAGGATCCAATAGAGATTGAACAAGATTTTGGTGAGCCTCAAACAGAAGATATGACTGAAGCTCTAATAGGAGAGGAAGCAGAACTGAATATCTTATTCAGGCAGGCATTCGATGAAGTAACATCTGTTGTGTATATAGAAAACAAACCAAGGGAATGTTTACTGAAGGTAAAAGTAAACCAAGATATTTTAAAAGCTGCAAACAACATCCTTGCAAAGCACATAAATAATGCCAGTGACATTTGTTTTATTGATGATAGTGTATACGCTATGGGTCTAGCCATTAACCAGCAAATGGGTGTGAAAAGGAAGATACCTAACAAAAGTAATGGAAAAGGGAAAGGAAACCGACAACAATTGAAAAAGGATAAACTAATAAAGAAATTAAGACAATGGATTGCTAAAGCTGCAAATGAACTTTGCTAAAGCTGCAAATGAACTCTACAGAAGGAAGGTTAGGAGGAAAGCCACCAAAAAAGATAAAGGAATCATAGCATCTTTAAAGGAAAAGACAAAATGCCAACAATGAACAAATAGCCAACTTCGGATTAACAAAGAACAATGGCTTCAACAGCTAAGGTTTGAGAAGAATCGCTTGGAAAAGTCAAAACGAAAGAGTAAGAGGATACGTAACAATTTTATGTTTATGAGTAATGAAAGTGCATTCTACAAATCAATTTGTGAAACCATTACGTATACAGGAAGAACACCAGACATGGATAAATTTGGACAATTCTGGGGAGGTATATGGGAGAACGAACAGGTAACAAAGGTACAACCGTGGATGCTGTCATCAGAGACAGGATTAAATCAAACATAAAAGTGACATAAAAGAAGTTCATTTTATCACCAGAGAGATGACTAAAATCGTCCTAATGGAAAGCGAGTCCATAGTTAGATTTTGAGTGGGTTAATTCAAAGACGTTAGTGACTGTTCACTTTTGATTGTATGTTTATCATGCTTTGTTTAAGACGGCAATATTTGGCGTTTTACGAACTGGCTGGGAACCAGAATATGAGGTCCGGCTATCCTGTACAATAATAATAATATTTTGACAGGGGAGTATTTTTCGATGAGGCCCTGTGTAACATAAAAGAAATAAGTAAATATATGACAATAAGCTATAGATATGATTGCATATTAGTAGTTAAGAGGATAATTTGCCTAATTTAAGTTTGAACAATGACAGTGACTTGGTGCTACAGAGTTCAGTAGTTAAATTGTTATAATCGTTCAAAGCTTGGTAAGTTATTTTATGTTTTCCACAGTTAGTCTTCACTCTTGGCAGGTGGAATTTGGCTTTGTTTCTGGTGTGGTATTTGTGGAAATGGCTATTTGGCAGTAGTTCAAAGTTTGAGTCGAAAAAGTTGTTCAAACATTTGAAAATAAAAATACAGCGATGGTCGTGACGTCTACCATCCAGACGTTTCCAATTTAGGGTTTCCAAGGCTTGAGTAGCAGAAGAGCGCATGGGTTCATTAATGATTAGTTTGGCTGACTTGTTTCGTTAGATTTGTAGATAATTCATTAGATTTAGATTGTTCTTATCACCCCATATAACATCTGCATAATCAAAAAGAGGGAGAATAAGTGCGTTGAATAAAGTGAGGCGGGCATCAGATGGTAGTAAATTTCTTAACCCTCCTCATGATGGCAAGGCGCTTCTTTATCTTTGATGTTAGGTTATGAATATGGTCTTTCCAAGTGAGATCTTCGTTTAAGGTTACTCCTAAATATTTAAAAGAGGTTACCACAACCATCTCGACGCTGGTAGCGCCCCAAACGAGAGGCAAGTTTTTGCCTATCTCAAGTAGCCTACGCTGATTGCAGCGGCGCAACCACACGGGACAAATAGAAGCTTTCGTTGCAAAAACCTGTTGATTAAATCCAGAATTTATTACAGTTTGCCTAGAATATAAAATGTGGGACTAATATTGAATCAATGCGCATGCCCACACACCATGGCCTCCCAAATGAACAATGGAAACCGACGCAATCATGAAATACTAAGTTTTGTTAGGATACCTCCTCAACTATTAAATAAGTCAGTTAATTACCTCGAACCTCGGCATTAAGCCTATGCATAATGCCTCGTTTCTCGGCAATTGACTCTTACTTTCAATCTACCGACGTCGATGATAAAGCCTATACAAAATTGGAAAACATCCCCTATATAGTACATCGAATAGCCCCAGTACCTCAATCACAAAACATCAACAACACTCCGCCAAGGACCCGCGAGATCACCACCAAGCTCAGAAACCTTAAAGTGTATATGACATGAAATTTTTTATTGCTTCATTTGAAAGAGAATCAAAAAGTAGGACGAAATGCTGTTTACCGTTCCTTGATATCTTTTCTAGTTCCATTTAAAGATGTCAAAATCAAGGGAAAATATGGCAAAAACAAATTGCTGATTCAGCACAAATTATGACGTCATATTGTTTGAATGTTAGTTTGGTGAATATTTAAATGAACTATAGCTCAGTTACTATGTGTCAGAATCAAACAAACCTGCACACAGATAGTGTAACACGAAACACAGTTGATAATGTCACTAATTTTTTTGTCAAGGTAACACTTTGTACCCAGGGCCCTTGAACGAATTTTATAAAACACCTTCATACTCTGTCTTGATAAGGATAAAATAATATCAGACATGTGCTTGTCATACCTATACATGCCTAAAATACATTTATACTATAATAATTTGAAAATTATACCCCCAGTGATAAATACAGTGTGTTTTATAAAATCCGTTCAAGGGGCCTGGGTACAACAGTGTTACCTTGACAACAAAATTAGTTACATTAACATCTGTGTTTCATCTTGCACTATCCGTGTGCAAAAGTTCATTTGATTCTGCCACATAGTAACTGAGCTATTGTTCATTTAAACATTCACCAAACTAACATTCAAACAATATGACGTCATAATTTGTGCTGAAACAGCAATTTGTTTGTGCTGAAACAGCAATTTGTTTGTGCCATATTTTCCCTTGATTTTGACATCTTTAAATCTCAATAACTCTGGAACTAGAAAAGATATCAAGGAACGGTAAACAGCATTTCGTCAGTGAAAGCAATATAAATTTTAGCATTAGAATGAAACCACGGTCCATTGACTAGCGTATTTGACACTAAAAGCTTGTTTTATGATTTCCAAAACGCTTCAATATTTCTAAAACGATTGTAGTGGTCTTAAGGAACATCTCATCTCATGCGAGTTACCGTTGTCCTAAAGATGTGAAAATGTTCTCTGTGGCGTTGTAAACAGAACGAGGACGGCGTTGAGATTACTCTTGGGAATAAAAATTATTCATTCTTTTTGTTTCGCATAAAGATTATTTTGTTTGAATGACGTCGCCGTCCTAGGTTGCCGTCGTAGATCGTAAGGTCCCTAATAGCAAGAAGTTACGAACGAGAAGCACTAAGAATCTCCACGTACAGGAATCACCTCAATTTTAACCACAGACTGAAAGAGAACAAGATTCTGCTTGCAAGTCTCCGCTGTAATCCACCGATCAAATGCAACACTACATTTATTTTTAGGTAGTAAAAATAACCACATACCTGTTGTAATTTCAACTATCTGGGACGTAGTAACTTTGTCTTATGTATACACTTATACATAAACACTTACATATACTACACTTATGTATGGGAGTATCTATTTGGCGCGGGTCGCGGGTCGCGGGTACATGGCGCGGGTCGCGGGTACATGGCGCGGGTCGCGGGTAAATGGCGCGGGTCGCGGGTAAATGGGGCTGGTCAATTTTCGCTGGAAATTATCTATTTCGCGCCTGTCGCGGTACAGGTCGGCGTTTTCTCAGTGTGGCATTCTCTGCTGCTTTCCAGCTCGTTGGTTTACAGATTTTTGGGGATTTGCATCCTGTTTAATCCATCGAGTGCTACGTTTTTACGAACAGTTTCCAGTTTCTAACCTAAGGTATATGTTTGTATAGTCATTAACCTTTTTGCAAGTTTGGTATGAATTATTTCAATTTGTATTTATATAAATACATATCTTACTCAAATAATTGGTGAATATGTAGATGAGCGATCGAAGAATGTCCAGTTTGCATGAGGCATCGAAGATGGGATTTGTGCTGAAGTTAGATCCATCAGGATCTGGAAATCGTTGTTACTACCGATGTTTGGCCACCTTCTTGAACCAAAGTGAAGGCGATGTCATCAATACCCTAGAGAAGTTTATGCTAAAAAGGCAGTTTATTCCTATAAAGAATGAGGTATTTTGTGAGTCATTTTTCAATGTTTTCTGGGGGTCAACATGCAGTACATTAATGCCTTTTTCTCATTTCATAGCATGGCGAAATTGTGGTAACCGATTTACACAGTTTTTTTTTCGGAAAGTGACTTTCCATCTCGAAGAAAGAAACGGCCCGATTCTTGGTATGATACGGTAAAGGCGTTGCGTAATGAAATGGCGACACACGCGCAGTAATCACTGTGTCAGCATTGGTGTTTCAAGTCAACATAATAGATTGGGAAGGGGCAAGTGAAGTGAAAAAGTATGCAAGATACTTTATTAATTATTTTGCATATATGGTGTTTGTGTTTCTTTTTATGTTGTAGAGATTGGTCAAAATAAAACCTACACAAGCATGCCAAAGAGATAGGAACATTCGTTTTAAAAGCATGTAATGATTCCCGTGTATGGCATGCTTGTGCAGGTTTTATTTTGACCAATCTCTACAACATAAAAAAGAAACACAAAACACCATGCTGCAAAATAATTAATAAAGTATCTTGCATACTTTTCACTTCACTTGCCCCTTCCCTATCTATTATGTTGACTTGAAACACCAATGCTGACACAGTGATTACTGCGCGTGTGTCGCCATTTCATTACGCAACGCCTTTACTAGTGGTGGGCGATACCACTACTAAAGTATCGATACTTTCGATATTCACAATTCAAAAGATGGTATCGATACTTTTTTAAAATATCGATGTTTTCGATACTTGTCATGTGACCGGATTATGGTTAATATTTAATGTTACATGAAGTTCTTCGTTTAGTTCTTTGCCAAACGAGCATGCAGTAACAGCTTTTCACAGTTTTTTTTCCAGGTTTTTCTTTTTCGTGCTGGAAAATGGCAGAAATGGCGTCAACATTTAATGTCGGCGCCAATGTCAATCACAATTAAACATGTTAATGTTGTTTAATGTTAAATTAAATATAAAGACTATTAATTGTTGTGGTACGAACATATTTAACTAGTGTATGAAGTACTTTGTCTACTGACCAGTATCGGTATCGAAAAAAAGTATCGAAACAGTGGTATCGATAAAAAAGTACTCGGTATCGTATCGAAATCGATATTCGCAGTATCGCCCACCACTAGCCTTTACCGTATCATACCAAGAATCGGGCCGTTTCTTTCTACAAGATGGAAAGTCACTTTCCGAAAAAAAAACTGTGTAGATCGGTTTCCACAATTTCGCCATGCTATGAAATGAGAAAAAGGCATTAATGTACTGCATGTTGACCCCCACAAAACATTGAAAAATGACTCACAAAATACCTCATTCTTTATAGGAATAAACTGCCTTTTTAGCATAAACGTCTCTAGGGCATTGATGACATCGTCTTCACTTTGGTTCAAGAAGGTGGCCAAACATCGGTAGTAACAACGATTTCCAGATCCTGATGGATCTAACTTCAGCACAAACCCCATCTTCGATGCCTCATGCAAACTGGACATTCTTCCATCGCTCATCTACATATTCACCTGGTATTTGAGTAAGATATGCAAATAAATACAAATTGAAATAATTTATACTGAACTTGCAAAAAGGTTAATGACTATATAAACATATACCTTCGGTTAGAAACTGGAAACTGTTCGTAAAAACGTAGCACTCGATGGATTAAACAGGATGCAAATCCCAAAAAATCTGTAAACCAACGAGCTGGAAAGCAGCAGAGAATGCCATACTGAGAAAACGCCGACCATGTACCGCGACAGGCGCGAAATAGATAATTTCCAGCGAAAATTGACCCGCGCCATTTACCCGCGCCATTTACCCGCGACCCGCGCCATGTATCCGCGACCCGCGACCCGCGCCAAATAGATACTCCCCTTATGTATATGCTACAATTTTGTAAAATTGCTATAACTGTGAAAAAAACGACTAGTTTTCCCGCATAGTTATTTTAACTACTCGAGTTTAACTTTGGCCATAGTTGTTTTAACTACAATTTCGTGGTAAAAATAACTAGTTTTTTCATACAGTTATTTTAACTACTGTACTCAATTTTAACTTTGTCGTAGTCATTTTTACTACAATTTCCGGTAGTTGAAACTACTATGACTGTAGAATAGTAAAATCAACTAGTGTTTTGAATAATTATTTAACTACACAAAGGTATATGTTTTGTCGTAGTTATCTTAACTATAATTTGCGGTAGTTAAATCTACTGATAGTAATTTACACTATTAGCCATAGATTTGTGGTATAGTTGTTTTAACTCCGTAATTTTCCGATAGCTAATTACAGTACTATCAGGGACGAGGCGGAAAATCGTTTGAAATTAAAGTCTAAAATGAAATAAATTTTCTTCAAATCTGTGATACTATTGAAGCACTAATTAAGGATTAATATATTATTATTTTACGAAACTACGACAAACGACCGGGACTTTCCGGTTAGTTTTCATGTGACGGGCAATGGGCCTCTTATGCCGCAGCACATATGTAACTAAGGCTATTCTGTAGTCAAATAGCCACTACATATTGGGCAGTAACATTTACACGGCCTGTTCACGTGCAAAGCAATTGTGTTTGAAACAAAACATGAGTTGTCCTATTTGTGACGAACAAATATCATAGAATTTCGTTAGAGTGCCTATGACACGAAAATTAAGTTTGCCTTATTTGAAAGAACACTTAAAATGACAGAGTAACATCTTTTGTAGTTTTTCGTTTCCTTGCTTCGTTCTTGAGATATCTCAGTTTGTATTATATGCAAATGACAATGGTGTGCCGTACACATGCATAATGACTTATCGGAGAAGATTATATATATCTTTGTTATTATCACACAAAATCACTTGAAATTCTACAAGTTCCATGTTTTTGGAAATACTCACGCACATGCTGATGATACGACAGATTATTCATCGCATATAAATCCAATAATATTGGAACATAACATCAACCAGGATTTAGATGTGCTATGCGCGTGGTTTAAAGAAAACTTTCTTGGAATTAATACATCAAAAACACAAGCAATGATAATTGGTAAATCTGGATTTAACTATAACTTTATTGTTGGAGCTGATCCAATTGAAACAAGTAATACGTTGAGAATACTAGGAGTGGACCTTGATGTTGTTCTTAATTTCAAGTCACATATTGGTGTAATGGTAAAAAAAGCATATGCCAAAATTGGAGCACTACGAAGAATTAGACGCTTTATACAGCCAGATATTGCAGTTCGTCTATACAAAGCCTACATTTTGCCCCAGTTGGAGTATTGTAGTCCAATACTGGTTGGCATTGGCAAAACTCAAGCTAAAAAGTTGGAAGCTGTAAATCATTACGCAATCAAAATTTTATTACATATTCCGCGTTCAACTGACTACGAAACAGCTCTTGATCTTATCAATATGCGAACACTGGAACACAGGCGATATGTTCAATCCTTGTCAGTATTTTTTAAAAGTCTTAAGCTAAATGGACCAACTTATATTTCAGACTTTTTCACATTACGTGAAACATCTTATAACCTACGAAATAGTAAGTTTAAAGTTAGGCAACCATCGTACAATACTATATGTATCTTCATAACTCATTTAGCTATATTGTATCACACTTATGGAACAATTTACCAGTTGACATCAAAGAGACTGATTCCTTAGCGATTTTTAAAAAGAAACTACAAAATATTGTTTTATCTAAAGCAGCATGTTTATGTAGCAGCTGCTCGTAATTTCAAATTGTTGTATATTGGTAAATTTTTATTACTAGTATATACTTGTATTATAGTTAGATTAGTGTTGTTCTGTTTTGTCGAGCGTTTTTAACATGAGCTATTAGCTCGGGAGATTGGGTGACCACTCCTTACGCTTTCGACGGTAAATAAATTATTACTATTATTATTACTATGCTTCATTCAAATTAAATTTGGTTTTATATTAGCAAAGATAAATAACCTTCTCCGATAAGTCATTATGCACGTGTGCGTCACACCATTGTCATTTGCATATGATACAAACTAAAATATCTCAAGAACGAAGAAAGGAAACGAAAAACCTCAAAAGATGTCCCTCTGTCATTTGAAGTGTTCTTTCAAATAAGGCAAACTTAATTTTAAATTAAGCTTTTTAAAAATGCAATCAGCAGGTGCATCCCAGTCACTCTATTTAGAATTCTAACATGTTTTGGGGCAAGCCAATAAGACAAAGATTACTTGGATAAGTATAGAAGCCAAAATCATATTACAATAATGTAAATATGGATAAACCAAAAATAAATATAATGTAATGTAAACATAAGTTTTAAAAAGGTAAAAAACTGGATTTAGAAATAATTCCTATATACCGATTTTGATACTACAGTACTTTGTTGGCAAGTCGAAGATCTGTGAAAATAAAGTACCATTGTGGTCATTCATGGTGAGAATTCAAATTATTACACAGAAGGAATAACCCAGCGGGCACACGACGTTGTTTCGACGTCGATTTTCGGTCGAAACCGGGTCGCGACGTCGATCAACCATGACATATCGACGTCGATACAACGTCGCTTTATCGACGTGTTTTCGACGTCGGAAACAGACGTTGTTTCGACGTTGTATCGACGTCTATATCGAGTCGTTGAATTTCACGTCGGTTCACGACCAAACATCGACGTTGTTTCGACGTCTACTTTTCGACGTTTTATCGACGTCGGAAAAAGACGTTGTTTCAACGTTGAATTGACGTCGATATCGAGTCGTCAAATCACGTCGGTTCACGACCAAACATCGACGTTGTTTCGACGTCTACTTTTCGACGTTTTATCGACGTCGGAAACAGACGTTGTTTCGACGTTGAATCGACGTCGAATCACGTCGGTTCACGACCCGCCCTCTCTCGAGCTAGGCTTCACACTATGTCATTATTTATTTTTTGAAGACAAGACTACGCCTGGGGAGTTTGTCAAACCTTTTAATGCAGCATTGTCTGGCATTCAAAAATTTCAGAAATGCAATGAATGACTTGTGACTTGTGTTCCTTATTTGTAATTTGCATGTACAGTAGGTACTGTAGGCTCCATAATTTATGAAGAGTAAATTTTAATTTTTTATTAGAGTACGATTATTTAATATTTATTCTTACTTTGTGTAATTTTTAAGCTGTTGTTGCAATATATGCATATATATATACAGGGGGTGACAAAAAAAAAGTGGCCCCCATAAAAATTAATAAACTCGTTACTTTTTGTCATTTGTGTTTAGAAAGTGTTAGAAATGTTTTGTTTTTTGTATTATTTGGGAAGTTTTGTGGACTTGTGAGTTCGAATTGTTATTCTATGCAATAAAACTGGTAGATAAATTGTATTTGGAGGGTTTTTGCTCTGAATTCAAGATGGTCATTTTTTAACCAAAGGACATTAAATTATTAAATTATTATCATTGCAAGTGTTTAACTCTGCACAAATTGACAAGAAATAAAATGTAAAAATATGAAATAAATCTAGAAAGACTAATATGTAGCAAGCAATCTTTGTAACTTGTCTTATGTGATTTAACCTTTCTAGAGATTTGAACAAAAATTATTAAAAACTAAAGTTATACCCGACAATGAGATTCTTCTATAGATTTAACTGCTTAAGTGAAATGAGGAATTGTTTACACAAGAAAACAATTTTATGGTATTGTATTAGTATATATCTGCTGGTGTCGGCTCTGTATGTTTGGCTTTTGGGGTGCACTATCTATTTCTGTAGCCATAACTCATATGCACTGAAAGAACACTACATTATTCAGTATTTAAACTCTACCTATATATGATGAAATTTTTTACATGATATGGAATTTACTGATTATTTTAGCCATTTTACTTTACTCAACATTTTCCGCCTAGTAAACCATTTGTTGTAAAAAGTACTCGAACTCTTTGGTGAAAATTTGATTTTAAAATGCCATATTGATTTTTTGTTAAAACCCTCCAAACCCAATTTATTTACCAGTCTATTTGCTTAGAATAACATTTTGAACTCACAAGTCCACAAAACTGCCCAAATAATACAAAAAACAAAACATTTCTAAGCACTTACTTCAAAAAGTAACAGTTTATTACTTTTTATGGGGGGCCACTTTTTTTTGGTCACCCCCTGTATATACAGGTATATACTTATAATATAGACAAGCTCGGGATATGTCTGATTGGTTCTTATACTAGCAGGCTATCAGCTCATATCTTATTAGCAATGCAAAACAAAATGGCGGAATGTTTTTCTAAAGTGAATCATAAGCAAGAAATAAAGTATTTGCTTGATAAAACAGCAGGGAAAAGTACTTAAAAATACCACGGGTGTCTATATTATAAAACAATTATATACATGTACCATTCGCTCTCGTTGCATATGAACACATAGCCAACTCGGCGCCTTATTGACTATATACATGTATGAGCTCATATACGACTCAAGTTCATGGTATATATGTTGAATATTTAAATACTTAATCGTTTTATATTAATTTAACATTTTAAAATTGAGTAAGATCTAAAAATATATGTCTACAATATTTTGATGATTGTCATGTATATTCTATATTCAAAACCTCGAAACATAAATGATTCTTGTTTGACAGTGACTTTTGGTTTGATATTGGATTGGATTGGAAAAGAGATTTTTACCAACAGTTCTAGCAATAAGAACAAGAATTCTTACCAAGACAACAATTCTTGACAAGAATTTACTTGTTTTAAGCAATTTCTTGCTTAAAACAAGTAACTTGAATTTTGCAGTGTATCTAAATCGAAATTCCATTGGTTGAAGTACCTTCTCGGTGAACGTGATGTGTTTTTCGAGTCTTTTTATTATTCTTTTTGATGACCAGCAACCTTTTGACTGTTTACGTGCGAAGATACATCTTTGTGTTAAGATATTTTGTTCGATATAATAAAACACCTATTGGATTCATCTTCGCCCATGAATATTACAAAATATTTAAGTCTCGATTTGCAATATTAGGCTCGACCTTCTGTCTTTCCCAATATTGAATTCTCCACTTAAATATTTTGTAATATTGGGCTCAGAGGAATCCAATAAGTAATAATATCTGATATGTATCTGAGTGAAGAGATGACCTGTAAAGTCGTATTGGCAGTCAATATGCTTTATTTCGCTGTCAATAGCTGAGTATATAGTAATCATGTTTTGATATTGTGTCATCGCCGATATAAATTTGGTATGAAATATTGTTGAGGTTTTGTGCACATTTTCACACAGATTTTATGCACAAATTTTCTGCTTATACACCACATCTCATTGTCTGTTTATATGCACATCTCGTTTAACTTTTTCTCTCCCAGACCGGCGAAAACCTCGTCAAAGGAAAGCCCCTGTGAGGGAAATGGTTAGCTTATATTAGCCGAGGTTATACCCCATATAAGTGGCCCAAATGTAATTGTTCTCGTGTATTTCTTTTGCTAGAATGATGAATCAATTGAAGCATTTATAACGAAGTCGGTATTTCCAATAATAGTCGCTTCAGGAAACCTGTCAAATTTGAAGCCAGTCTATATTGCAGCCGAGGGGATGGTTGTATGCCAATTTTGAAACATTGGAATGGCAACCACACTATGATCTTTACTTGTTGTGTGTTACCATATTTTTAATATAGAATATCCTTCTTGCATGGTCAAGAAACTTCTTTCTTTTTCTTGAAACTATCTTATTGGATAATTGTACTGATTGAAAGAAAAAAGTGACTATAAACAAATTTTTGAAAGAATTTCGAATAGATGTAGCTGATTTTAGGCACATTTGTTCTAGTGGAAATAAAATATGCACAAACTTACTCATGTGAGCTGTTTTGAGGTGAATTCTATCCTTCAGAAGGAATATTATTACATTTACAGATTGGTGGTAAATTTTATCGGTTAAAGTTACCACAAAATAATTGTGGTTAAAATAAAATACATGTACAGGTATATGTAGTTAATTACCACAAAATTGTGGTTAAAATATATGTAGTTAAAATTACTACAAAATTGTGGTTAAATATATGTAGTTGAAATAAACACAACTGTTAAAATCACTACAAAAATGTTAGTTATCCTGAACCTTTTTTTAACTACATTTTGTAGTTAAATTTATAACTACTTGAAAATAACAGTGAAAGAAGGCTACAACATCGCCAAGAAAGCTGGTCAGGCCTATTTAAGACTCCGTATCCAACACTGTCATAAAACAATCAATTGACTACAAAACCATGAAACTTTGGAAAATGCCGTCAAGCATAAAGTCGACTACGAATTATCTTGCAAACAAATAAGCCACCAAACCAAGTTGGATAAATTATTATACAATCGTCAACGTAACAACAATATAGAGGAAAAATGGGTGGTAAACATTTCAAGCCAGCCTTTAACTACAGTTCAAGAAACAACTTTGAAACTCGGCCTAAATTACGCCATCAGCCTAAGAAACTTGAAACTTGAATGAAATAAGCTAATAATAAAAAAGTTCCAAGCAAACTAAAATAACAAAAAACTTGTAGGAAATTAAATAAAAGAAAAACGTACGTTAAGACCAAGAGGATAAAGTTTAAAAATGAGACGCTTCTCTTGCAGTTTGCGGTTATCGTTACCACCTGAGATGGGAAGGATGGCACAGACTTTCATGTCTGAAACCAAATGGTTAGAGCTGTTGAAATGCCGGGCTACAGGTTTGTCAACATCATTGTTCCTCACGGAACGAAGATGTTCAGCAAACCTGTCTGAAAGGCGTCGCCCAGTTTCACCGATGTAGATTTTAGGGCATTTCAATAACAATAAGGATATTTTTGAAGAACTCAACCCCAAGAAATCGTTTTGGTCTCCACCCGAAGGCGATTTTTCTTCCCTTGATCTTTTCGTAAGACAATGCCGCCATGACATTGATAAATTGCACCCTCCACGCAGAAAACAAGTTCATAACCTTAACAAAGAAGAGCTTCTAGCTTTAAAGTCATTGCGATGCCGAAATGTTGTCATCAAACCTGCGGACAAAGGTGGCGCTGTTGTTGTCGGGAGAGCGGACTTGTATCGACAAGAGGCTCTTCGCCAACTCAGTGACACCATCTTTTATACTAAGTTGAATTCCGATCCCACTCAATCTCACCAAAAATCCGTCAAAACAACCATCAAGAATTTCATCCAAGCCGGCGAATTGCCTGCCTCTGCATCTAACCTTATATTAACAACCCCCAGAACGCCTGTCATATATTTCCTACCTAAAATTCATAAACCTAACATTCCTGGCAGGCCGATTGTTTCCGCTTGTAGTTGCCCCACCGAGCTCATTTGCAGTTTTCTAGACAACGTTATGTATCCTTTGGTAAACATGCCTTGCAAATTTTCGATCAGTTACGTTTCAGTAGTTCCGATAAATTTATTTTCACCATGGACGTCAAGTCCTTATACACCGTCATTCCCCATTGTGATGGCCTTGAAGCTCTGAAGTTTTTAATTGATAAGCGCACTCATTTAGAACCCTCCACAAGAACATTATCAACAAATAAGTGGTGTTGCGATGGGCACCAAAATGGGTCAAAGCTATGCTAACTTATTTGTTGGTTATGTTGAAAAACAGATCTTTGAACAATACACGGGTCCCTTGCCTGATTTCTTCAGCAGATTTATCGATGATTGTTTAGGAACAGAGTTATGCTCACGTGTCCTTTTAGAGCAGTTCATCAACTTTGTTGATGATTTTCATCCTGCTCTGAAGTTCACGTGGGAAATCAGCGAGACCTGTGTGTCGTTCCTTGATATTTTAATTTCGATTGATGGTGATTCGCTGAGAACGTCGGTCTCGTACAAGCCTACTGACTCCCATAGTTATCTTCTATTTTCATCCTCTCATCCCAACCACACTAAGCAATCCATCCCTTATTCTCAATGCTTGCGTCTTCGCCGCTTATGTAGCGACGACCAATATTTTCAAGCCAAAGCAATGGAAATGAGATCTTGTTCAACGTGGTTACCCTACAAACCTTCTAGACCTCGCCGTTCAGAAAGTTTTTCTCGTCCCCCGTTTAGATGCCCTTGAACCACCTTTGGAACAAGTTTCAAACAACAAAATTCCTTTAGTTCTAACATTTCATCCTTTCAATTTTAAAGTTAAAAATATTATTAATCGGAATTTTCACATTTTACAAAATGATGCTGAGACGTCAGCCATTTTCACCGATAACCCTTTGGTATCTTTTCGCCGTAATAAAAACATTCGTGACTCCTTAATTAGTACACTGTGCCCTTAAACAAAATACCTCGGCACCAGCGGGAACATTTTCTTGCGGCCGTTCCCGCTGCAACACTTGCCCTTTTCTCATGCAATCCCACTACAGTATTACTTCCCCAAAATTCAACCACACAATCCGTCACACTTTTTCATGCACGTCCACCAACATCATTTATGTGATAAATGCCCTAAAATCTACATCGGTGAAACTAGGCGACGCCTTTCAGACAGGTTTGCTGAACATCTTCGTTCCGTGACGAACAACGATGTTGACAAACCTGTAGCCCGCCATTTCAACAGCTCTAACCATTTGGTTTCATAAATGAAAGTCTGTGCCATCCTTCCCATCTCAGATGGTAACAATAACCGCAAACGGCAAGAGAAGCGTCTCATTTTTAAACTTGGCACCACACATCCTCTTGGTCTTAACGAACGTTTTTTCTTTTATTTAATTTCCTACAAGTTTTTTGTTATTTTAGTTTGCTTGGAACTTTTTTATTATTCGCTTATGCACTTTCATTCCTTTTCAAGTTTTTGTTTCTTACTGCTTTACTATCGCCTAATCCCCTTAATATTGGACCTGTCATTTCTCCCTCCCCTTCTGATCGACTTTAAAAATAGCAAATGATTTAACCTTTCGCATCTCATTAATTATTAGTTTGTTTATCTCCCGTGCATTTGATTGGCTACTTTCTACTTGTGAGTTGTGACACCCTTTTGGCATATACAGTATATAAGCCCTATTTATTTTATTTCATCTCGTCTTACTCTGATGAAGGGCTCAGCTCGAAACGTCAGTATTTCGTCACTAAATTATTGGCAGTTTACCACCTTTTTCACTTTGCTATATATATATATATATATATCGTATATAAAAATAATATATATAATCTTACCAATCCAAGAGTTTTCAGATAAATGCTGGATGATAAAACTTTGTTGAACAGAAGATGCTATGTCCACCAAATCTCCTCCTAATGACTGACAATGTCTGCTGGCTGCGGAGAAATCTTCCTTGTTTGAGTTAAACTGGTAGCATGACATCCCGTATTCAATCCACGAAAAAGGACATCGACCGAACTCTGAAATATTGAAAATGAATAGGACTTTATATTTTGTGTTAATATATACACTGCTGTAATGAATGTGGGAGAGCTTGGAGAGAGAGACAATGTATGTTAGTTTATTAGATTTTATCACTCTTAGGTGAACGGAATAACCCAACAGGCTAAAAGCCCAATTATAGGGGTTCCGAGGGCCTACGATTTTAGGTCGTTATCCGAGAAGACCTGAAAGTCTTACCATTTGCTGATATTATTGCAAAGGCAGCACTTTCTCCTCAGTTATTTTTAAGACCTTGAGTGGAGGTCCGACCCAGGATTCGAACCTGTGTCTCCCAGCTCATAGACATGTGTGGTAACCACTAGACCACAACAGCTGGTTCGTCACTGTTCGATCGTCTAGTTCATATCCTCAGAAAATGTTTCTGCGTTCCGGATAGGAATACAACTACATGTATACCAATCGACTTAACCTAACTATATATTAACAACTATAAAGATAAAACAAGCAAAGACAAAGTTAAACAAAACTGACCCATTACCAAAACAAAAGCTTACAATATATTTTCTCGGTTTGGAATATCAATTACACCCATTAGCAGCATATAAAGGATACTTCTTTATTAAAGGGACATTGTACCCCCAAAACAATTGTTTATTAAATAAACGTTCTTTATGGTCTTAATTGAGTATTAGTTTTTATCTAGTCTTTTTAGTTTTAGATAAATTTGGGATTAGTTAAGAGCTAGGTAGTTGCAGCTTGAAGTTAGTAAAGTTAGTTCGAGTCCTGTCTGGAGCTCAGAATTTTTCTGAGTATTCACATATTAACACAGCTTGCACTGCAAAACCTATACAAATTTGGCATTGTTTATCCTATTTTTGGTCAATTGAAAGCTAACATTTTGTTCTGATTGCGAGCGAATACGGTGGTATAGTTCTCCATTGTTTGACGTCATTTAGTGATAGAAACACTATACAAAGAAATATTTCACAATAGCATGACAATAACATGGTTTTATTCTTTGGTGAAAGATTCCTATTCATGCTATTGTATAGTGTTTCTATCCAGTGAAGTCAACAAAGTAATGGGAGGGACCGCACATTCGCCGCAATCAGAACAAAAAATAGTGGTCGACCCATACGGCTTTTTCGTGCCGATCCGATATCCGATATTTTTGTCTCCGATATCGGATCCGAATTTTTTTCAACATGTGCAGTTTGAAACTTTAAAGTCGCTGCCCTACTGTCATGGGACTTCGGTGGTGTAGTGGTCAGGGCTACTGCCTCCCACCTCTGAGGTGAAGAGTTCGAATCCTGTGCTCGGCCATTTTATCGCACGTGGAAAGAGTTGGTCAACACTCTGCCGAAAGTCGTGGGTTTTCTCCGGGTTCTCCGGTTTCCTCCCACAGGGAAGTTGACAGGGCGGGTTAGGATAAATAGTTGGGAAAACTATTGATGATAAAAACTGTAAATATAAATAGCTAAGGTTGATTGATTGGGGTACTGGGTACTAGGTACTGAATGTGATAGAATAAATTATCGATGTTGTAAAGCGCATTTGATCATATACACATGCTAATTTGCGCTATATAAATAGTAAAAATTATTATTAAGTAGCGCTAATTTAATAGCAAAACAAAAGTACAATAAACGTTTAATTATATTATTCTATCGAGAACATAAATTACAGTAAAAATAAAAAATACCTTCCCACTTCCGCAGGCCGCCATTTTGATTTTTGAATTTCGGTATTGTCAGGAAATAACGCCTACTGTAGTTTAGACTTTAGACGTCGCTGTTTTGTCGCATTTGATTCGTCACATTTAATCAACAGAAATGTGACGGAGTTTAATTCAAATTGAATAAATTGAATATCTCCAATCAACTTTATCGTTGCCATAGTAACATATTTGTACGCAGACTCCGTTTATCCTTTAATAAACTTCTTTATTTTTCCATGGTCCGGAATCCTATTAAATGAAGCATTTTGATTGGCTGACGAGCGGTCCGGAATTTTAGAGTACGGACCGCGCGGTCATTACACCCGACAAAAGTTTTTGAAATTTAAAACTTTTTTTTGATATAATAAAAATATCGAAAATGAATTGGGACGAAAGCGAATATAGTGAAAGCGAATTTTATTACCCATTAGAAAACTGGACTGAAGAACAGGTTGAAGAACAAGGTACAATAACACGCTATCCTACAAGTACTACTACAATTGCAAACACAAAAGACGAGGTCGACGGTATGAACATAATTCAAAAAGGCACGGCGACGGGCAAGACAGACGAGCTTTTAATCCGACTGCTCAAGCGACCAACAACAAACGTTGTCCTGTGAAATTGTTTAAATCGTTTGCCAGCCATCGATCAGAAGAAATGAAAAAGCCAGATTCACCTTTTTGCTTGGCTATAAACCACGGACGAAAACCAGACTCCAAGATTTGGTAAACAAATGGTCCGTTGGGTAAAAACGAGATTGGAAAATTTCTCGTGAACGCTGCCAAGTCTGCTGATTTGCCAGGTAATATTACCAACCACTCAGTCAGGAAAACATGCATTTCACGTTTTTTTCACATTTTCACTAATGGCTGCCGACATCCCAGAGAATTACGTGGTCCAACTGAGCGGACATAAGAATCTTAAAAGTCTAGATTCTTACAAGTCAGCTTCGACAAGGCACCAGCGAAATATGTCCTTGAGTCGATCAACTGCTTCGACCGTCGCCGACACTGTCACTGCATTGTCTGGAAGTTTATAAGAGCACACGTCACCAGTTCACCATCGCCACGAAGGTCCGCCATTGAAGGAGTATTCTCTGGAGCAACAATTTCTAACATTCAAGGCTGCAATTTCAATTTTTACCTCAACCCGATGTCGAACGAAGACCATGGAGAAGTTTCAAAACGCAAAAAAAACGCGTGTGATCATCAGCGACTCCTCAGAATCGGACTGAATTAACTCCTTGTCCCGTTATCTTAACCATGAGGCATTTAATTGTAAAATTGTTGATGTATTTATGCAGAAGTTTCGTTTAATCGTTGTGACAGACACCAATAGCGATGGTCAAGGACGAAGTCAAGGAAATGTTTCAACAACAGCAAAAATGCGACGTGTAACCATAAGCAATGATTCAAAATCGAACTAATCTGCATCTCTTTTCCTTTCTTTTATAAAATCCAAGTATTTTGTTGTAAACTTTTCGTTGTTATTATGCAAAAATTAGATAATACTAACAACAACTCTTATTAACCACGCCTTCGCTTTGCCAGTTTTGAAATAAACATTTTCTTACCCCAGCTGACTTCCTTATTTGGTCGTAGCTGAGTGGCTTTTTGTTCTGACGTCAATGTTTGTTCTATTTTTTTTTGAGGAAGGGGACCAGGGAAAAATAAATACATTATTTCCCAAACTTGGTCATGACTGCACGGACCTCGGCCTCGGTCCGTACAGTCATGACCTAGGGCAATATTTTCCCAGTATGGACCTCCAGTTTGGGAAATAACGTATATATATTTTCTGACATTTATAAAACAATTTTTGAATGTTTTTTGTTTTTTTAAATGTGACTGAATGAGGAATAAAACAATTTTTGACTGAATTAGGAATATTTTCAATAACATTGCAATATCAAATTGTAGGAAATAGGACATAAATAATAAGAAATAATTTTTTTTCTTCTGGAAGAAAGGACCCTGGGAACTAGTTACTGTGGCAACGATAAAGTTGACGTGGGATATTCAGTTTATTAAATCGTATAATTGTGCAAAGTTTCAAGCAATTTTAATCTATGCTTTGTTTTCAGATTAGTGAAGTCATAGGTCATAGGTCATATTACACAACTTTGAATAACTCAAGAACAAGATAAGAGATGAAAGAACTGCAAATTTATCGTTTTAAGAGTTCTTTTAAATAAATTAATAAAAACATGTCAATTTTTGCTTCATATGCCCTTTAATAAATACCCTTTATTTTTAAAATATTTCGTACATTGCTATACCAATCAATTGAGAATAAAACAGTAATAATATTAGCTAAATTTCTTTAATTATTTTAATGTACCTAATATTGAAGCTAGGTACATGAAAGTAAGATTAAATTTATTTTGTTAGTCAGTACTAGAAGTTATCAGTCAGTTAAGAAGTTATCTATAGCAGTTGACTCTCCTTGTTGTAAAAGCTCTCTCAGTGAATTTACTACTGTATCTGAAAGCTTTGTCTGTAACACAATCAAACAGTACTCGTCTAAATCCTGTGCCTTAGATCCTGTACCTACACATCTGCTAAAGGAATCTCTTGACGTGTTAGCTGTCCCAATTACTGACATTATCAATTCATCTTTATCCTCAGGAGTATTTCCTCTGTCACTTAAGAAAGGTCTCATCTGCCCATCTATTAAAAAACCTACTAGTGATAAAGAGCAATTCCCTAACTATATACCTATTACTAACGTGGCTTTCTTGTCAAAAGTATTAGAGCGGAATGCTGCCAGACAGACAACAGACTATCTTATTGAGAATAACCTCCTTGCAAAAATGCAATATGCTTATAGACTCTTTCATAGCACAGAGACAGCAGTTCTGCGTGTTTTCAATGACATCCTTAATGCACTTGATGAAAATCAGGAAGTAGTGTTGGTACTATTGGACTTATCATCTGCGTTCGACACCATTGACCACACTGTTCTATTGGAGAGACTTAAACATCGTTATGGGTTTAGTGGAACTGTACTAGCCTGGTATCGCTCATACCTTTCTGATCGGGTACAGTCAGTTATGGTGAAGAATAGGCATTCCTCAAATAAACCATTGCAATATGGTGTACCTCAGGGTTCTGTACTGGGTCCACTTCTGTTTTCACTCTTCTTTGCGCCATTGGAAGATGTGATCAAAGCCCACGGCCTTGGTTGCATAATGTACGCTGATGACACACAGCTGTATGTGCCTATAAAATCTCCATGTGATCGACCTGCTGCTCCAGCTAAACTTGAGTTATGTATTAAGGACATCACCATCTGGTGTACTATGAATGGTCTTATATGCAATCCAAGTAAAACCGAGATTGTCCATCTATCATCCCGTTTTATGCATTGCGAACCAATGCCAGAAATATGTGTCAATGATGTGATAATCCAACCGGCTCCGGTTGCACGTGATCTCGGTGTTGCTGTTGATAGACATTTAAAATTAAATACTCATGTAAATAACATTAATTTGTAAATCGGTCACTTTGGCTATCAGAAATATTGGGAAGATCAGGAAATATTTGAGTAAAAAGGACTGTGAGAAGTTGGTGCATAATAATAATAATAATAATAATAATTTATTGCTTATATTGCGCAAATTACATTAAAATGATCAAATGCGCATTACATACATTGAGTAGATGAACTAGTACAGGATAATTAAACTATAATAATTAACAATTATAATAAAATCAATAAAACTAAAATATTATATAATATATACAAAATGGATAAAATACTAATAAGCTAATCTAAAAAGGTGTGTCTTAAGATGAGATTTAAAAGTATTAATATTATCAATCATACGTAGATCCTTCGGTAGAGTGTTCCATAATCTAGGCGCTGCAATAGCAAATGCTCTATCTCCTAGTGTAGTTTTAGTTTTAATAGTAGGAACAGCAAGAAGACCATCTGAAGACCGAAGACTATATGTAGATGACTTAATACATAGCATGTCACTAAGATATGTTGGCGCAAGGCCATGAATTGCCTTAAAAGTAATTAAAATTAATTTAAAATTAACACGTGACCTGATTGGAAGCCAATGTAGTTCGCGCATAAGTGGTGTCACATGGCAGAACCTCTGTGCGTTGCAAACAAGCCTCGCAGATGCATTTAAAACACGCTGGATCTCTACCAATCTCGAGGATCTTATTCGTGAGATAAAGCCAAACACGAGCAACTTGGCGATCTCAAGTGTTATTGAAAGGAGCGATGGAAAAATTGCACAGGAGAAAATCCGATCTTTCAATCAAATTACTAAAGAGTGGTGCGTAAAGAGTGATGTTGATTATATTGATAATACAAACATTAATGTCTCGCACTTAAATCGTTCTAGATTGCATTTAAATAATGCAGGAGATAAAATGTTAGGAAAGAATTTATGTGCATATTTAAAACCAAATTTAAGAGCAATTAATAACAATGTATATGACTCTCCAAACAATGTTAATAGGCCTTTTTTTTCAGGGGATATATTCAAATCATATTCCCCTGAGGTCGAAGTCTTACCTGAATCAAGATCAAGTAGTCAACTGGAGAAAATATTTAAATTTTCGTTCACAGTGTGATGACAAACAAGTAAATATTGATTGTCCATCTAGGTCAAATGATTCTAATTCACTACATAATGCGGAATTCCCAGGCTCTGCTCCACAGGTGGGTAAGACGAATCAACCTAATATAGATGTAAGTAGCCAGAGGATTTCGGATACTAAAAAACATTAATTTAATTGAGAAAATAAGTACTTTAAAAGGTTTTAAAATGGCGGCATTAAACATCGCTAGCTTGATCAAGCATATAGATGAGTTAAACTATTATTATGTCGGGTCAACCATTTGATATTCTAGCGATAAACGAAACGAGGTTGGATAGTGAAATTGCTGATAGTGAAATCTCGCTACCAGGATACAATATGGTACGAAAAGACCGTAATAGGCATGGTGGTGGGGTCTTGCTGTATATTAAGGATACATGGAATTTTTTGACTAAAGACTTAAATTCCGATCTTGAGATATTGACTGTTGAAATCATTGGAAAATTCATTAAACCTTTCTTAGTCAGCACATGGTATAGACCACCGGCAAGTGAAATGAAGGTGTTTGACTCATTCGAAATATATCTATCGGCACTAGACAATGAAAATAAAGAAACTATAATTTTGGGTGATTTCAATTGCGATATCCTTGAGAGGTCTCATATTTCGCATACTAATAGATTGGTATCCTTATACAACGAATACCAATACAAACAACTAATCAAGGAACCCACACGTATTACAAAAACTACACAATCATTGATTGATCACATAATTACTACAGCACCATATCGTATTCGTAAAAGTGGTGTCTGTCATTTATCTATTAGTGATCACAGTCTGATTTATGCTGTGCGTCGCCTGATTTCGCCACGCGAACGACCACGGGTAATTGAGACTAGAAATTATAGAAATTTTGATATTAACCACTTTACTACCGATTTGAATGAAGTGGATTGGGATCAAATCGAAATATCTGATAACCCTAATAATATGTGGTCTGTCTGGAAGGAACTGTTCAATAAGGTATTGGATATCCATGCACCTGTAAAAACCAAACGAGTTAGAAATTTGGATGCTCCATGGATAACCACTGATTTAAAGAAACAGATGTTTCGTAGAGATAATTTTAAAAAAACGCGCAGTAAAGAATCGTTCTGAGGCAAACTGGCTTGCATATCAAAGTATTAGAAATAGAGTTAACCATGAAATTAAAACCACGAAACGTGATTTTTTTTGTTAACAATCTGGAAGTTAATAAAGGTAATACCAAAAAAACTTGGAAATTATTAAATAACTTGTTGAACAAACCAACCAAATTGACCACAGTAAATGCGTTTAAAGGATGTTTCTGGAATCAATACTGATTCTGCTACTATTGCAGAAAAGTTCAATAATCATTTTACTGATATAGGTCCCAAACTTGCCGAACAGATCCCAGATTCAATACATGATCCTATGAGTTTCTTGAAACAGACGACGCAAAACTTTAATTTTAAATATATCAGTGTCAAATGCGTAGCAGATACAATTCGCAAAACTCCATCAAATAAGGCCGCGGGCTTGGACAAAATCCCATGTAAAATCTTGAAGAGTGTTGTTGATATTATTGATGAACCTCTATCAAAGATATTTAATAGCTCCATTCAAAGTGGAATTTTCCCTGACGATTGGAAAACTGCTAAAGTGTCACCAATCTATAAGGCTGAAGACAGATCAAATGTAAATAATTATAGACCAATATCTGTATTGTCTGTAGTCTCAAAAATTTTTGAAAAAATTATATTTTCTCAAATTTATGATTATCTTAGTGTAAATAATTTATTTTCAAGACAACAGTCAGGATTTCGGCCTTTACACTCTACATTAACAGCCTTACTTAAGGACAATATGTTGTGGCTTAATAATATGGATAATGGTAAAGTTAACATCGCGGTGTTTGTTGACTTGAAGAAAGCTTTTGATACTGTCGATCACAACATCCTATTAAAGAAAATGAAATTCTATGGAATATATAAGAATGAGTTGAGTTGGTTTCACTCATACCTTTCAAACAGATCACAGCACAGTTTTGTAAATGGGGTTTTGTCCAGTGCACGAACTATTAAATGTGGAGTGCCGCAAGGCTCTATACTAGGGCCTCTTCTTTTTCTTATTTTCATAAACTATAGCTTTATCTTATAATGAAACTGTAATTAGTTTTAAAATTAACTTTAAGAATATATATATATTGTTGTAAGAGCATTGAGACTATTGTATAATGCTCCTAATACGTCTTTATTATTATTATTACTAGCTAAATATTTTAGATTATTTTTTAAAAAATGGAGCCTACACAAACGAGTTTTTGAGATTTAGAAGATAAAATAATTTAATAGCAGTTATATATCCATTTATTATAACATTTAAACATTTAAGGTGGCTTCCTATGCTTTTATGACTGCGCGCGAGCTTGTTTCTAATTTTGAGGGAAACGTTCTGATAATCCGGAAATTTTATGACGTCATGACGCTTAAAAAAAGAAGCCTGTGCGGAGGAGCGTGTTCTGTAAATTATTTTATAAAGTTGCATAATTCAAGATGAAGCTTAAATCTTTTTAGTTCTCTTTTGTAAAAAACAAACATTAAATTTGGTGATATTGACCAAACCATCTCAACAACCCTACGTTTATATTGTTATAACGTTTCTCGAAGATTGAAGAAATTGTGAAGATTGAAGAAATTTCACCTACGGAAACGCGAGAAATAGCAGAGAAAAGATGAAAAATATTTTTTTAAATGTTATATTTTACACTCGTTGCCACGGCATACGCATTGATATTCCCACAAAAATTATAAACGATTTTCATCATCATACAACCTTGAAATGATGCCCCGCTGCTTCAGACGTTTTTCAAAATGCAGCAATTGTTGAGTGTAATAATTCTTAGTCCTTGATTTCGTGAACAAGGTGCTTAGACCGGAGTATATTAAAGTGTCTATAATAGAAATACGATATTACTGATATAGATTCTACATGATGTGAATAGTTAAATCTGAAGATTTCCCAAGGCATGAAACACGGTGTGATGACATGTTGTATATATTTTAGATAACTCCAAATATATATCATTTAGCTCTACAACAAGTTTGTATCGAGCACTCCATCTTCTGGAAAATACCCAAGTTATTCATTTATCTACATATATATATAGATTTTATCAATTTCTCACTCAAATTTCCAACCGTAAGTTCATCACACGGAAGCAAAAAAGAAAGCCAAATTCCTGGGATGATATCACATTCATTATCATTTTAACAACATAAACCTTTAGAAAGTATCGAAAGAAAGATAAAATCAAAGAAATATTTCACCGTTCAACTATTTGTCTTATATGGAATGTTTATAAATAAAAAACAATTGGGGTTATAGACATTTTAATTATTTTTTAACAAAAAGAGGAAAGTTATAACTTGATTATTTCAGCATATAAAACAATATTTTATACCTGCTTTGTATATCGATGCAATATCTTTTTCAGTCAATATTCTCTCCCAAAAAGCGACCATTGCTAAGTTTACTTGTCCCGATGTTACTTGTATGGATTTTTGAATTCCGATAAAAAAACGTTTTTGCTTGTCATTCGGAGAAGCCTTTGTTTTTTGACGATTTCTTTAAAAAAGTGACATAAAATGCATTATAACGTAATAATAAATCCATGCTAAAAACATCCTGAAAAGAAGATCCGTAAACAAGTGCTCATGAGACACACGGCCAGGACAGTCAAAAATTTGTTTTCTCAAATCTCTATGGGAGACATCGCATCTTCGCTTTGCGTACAACTGAGCCTCTCTTTTCGTATGAGTTCTTTCCGTAGCGGAGCTACTCATAGTTCTTGTATACAGAAAGCTTTAATGTTAATTTTTTTTTTAATTTTAGCCGAAATTTTCATCTTCATGGACTTTTTGCTGGCAAAGGTTGTGGCAAGTAACAAAAGAAAACTGGTTTGGAATGCCTCTTATGACATCACATCGGTAACTTTGACAGCGAAAAACTCCATGAAGATGAAATTATTTAAGAAATAGAAAACATTTTCCGTGTTTACATACAGTTATATAAACACGAGTGGAAGTTTGGGAGAACGAGAAATCATAGTGGGAACACGAGCCCGTAGGGCGAGTATTTCCGCGCGATTTCGAGTTCTCCCAAACTTCCACGTGTGTTTATATAACGTATGGGAACACGGATAAAAATGTTTTCTATTTCTTTTATAAAATAACCCGTAGAAAGCAAATAAAATGTACAAATATCCTTTTTATCAACACGTAAATTCTCCTTACTGAGTATGATGGCGCCGTGATGTCTAATTGATGGCGTATGATGGCTAATTGATGGCGTATGCTGGCTAATTGATGGCGTATGATGGCTAATTGATGGCGCATGATGGCTAATTGATGGCGTATCACGATAGCGTAATCCATCCATGTTATAATTAACAATTAGACAACGAGCCCGCGTTTTCTATGAGCAGATAGTCAACGAGGCGGAGCCGAGTTGACTATCGCTCATAGAAAACAAGGGCGAGTTGTCTAATTGTTTTAATATAAATTTACAACTTTCTAACCCAAGAAATAACTTTTATTTCGCATTTTTCATGGAAAAAAGTAAATATTCTTTCGAAATCAGGCGACGTTTTCCCCAGAGGTTTATATCAGCGGATAGTAACTCCTGCGATAGCCAATCAAAATTGGGGATTTGTGATATAAACTTGTCAATTTATACTAAAGCCTGATATAAACACGGTAACTGACCAATCACAGCGTGCGTAAGACATGGCTTATTTTATAAATATATATATATATGTATAAGAAGACCCCAATATTACAGATATGTAAAATCCCCAAACGTGAGATAAGGTACTTTAATGGAGAGAGATGATTTACATAATTCAGAATAATATATTGAAAATGTATCTGATTGCCTGAACCGTGAATCAAAACCAAGGTCTCTGAATCGAACGAAAGGACTTTGCCAAGATATACCCATGGCTTAGTGGGTTCGTAAATATGTGAATAAATAAGGTAATTTTTGTTGATTCTAACCTTCTAAATACGTCCAAACACCTTTAACCTGTATTGGAAAGTATGTGCTCTCGGTTTTTTGCCTTTATTGGATGATTTGTACAAAAACCTCGGGCAAATACTCGCGTATAGTCCTTACGGAAATGTCACATAGGAAATTTTCATATATGGAATTGGAACATGTTGTATTAATTTTTTATATTGATATACCGAATTCTAATTCCGTATATGAAACAAATGTCATACATGACAACAGTTAATTTATAAAATATGCTTTTCACATATGGAATGAAAAATTTCGTATGTGAACATTTTTCTATACATGACATTTTTCATTTCATATGTGAAATGAACCGTTTTACATAAGAAAATCTAAATTCATGTGAAATGACATTTTTGACACTTTTTGTAAGGTTAATATAGTTCATCGATATGTTCACTACAGCGTTGTACAGGAAAATTAAGAAGACCTACCCAGTAGCTTTTAGTTGAGCATTGATGTAAATATACAAGCCAGAATCATTCCATCTCATCACATAATGATGCCATGTTTTATTACCAACAATTGACACTTTCTCATTCCAAAGCACATTGGTCTTAGAAACAACAAACCAAAGTTGTTTATTTTGGACATAAATAGAGAGCCCAACAGAGTTTGTCACACCTCCCATAGAGTCAAATATATTCACTCTATTTTTCCAATTTACTGCGTTACTATCAAAGGAAGCCATAAACGATAAGGTCAAGCCATTGCTGCAAGCATCTGGAAAAGTTAAGCATTCTTTATCAAAATCTCCAGCGTCAACATAGGATCCGGAGCCAGAAAATTGTAGCGCTGTGTTTGATATATTTTTCACTCCATTTGTCGGTTTTACCACTCCGTTAATTTTACCAGGCTTTGTACCCACGGTAGCGCTGTTTTCAACAGTAGAGAGAGGCCAATAGTATTTGGTACTACCCATCCAGACTGAAAAGAAAGTACAAATTATAGAAGTACTTTATATCACTGGAAATTAATAGTGAGCACTGTAAAGAAAGTTTTGTACGAATTGTTTCTAATAACCACTACAAATTTTGTACGAAATTACATAGGATTTTGATGTTGAACTGCAGGCTTACAGTCTATAAAACCCATCTGGAAATTTACCCTTGAATACACTCGAAATTTACCATAACTTTTGCTTCATCTATTTTTTGAGATAAAACGAACAAACTTTCACAAGATAGAGTGTTACAATGATGGCCATGGTCAAAGCAATGTTGATAAAATGGAGTTTGTTCGTTTTATCTCAAAAAATAGATGAAGGAAAAGTTATGGTAAATTTCGAGTGTATTCAAAAGTATAAATTTCCAGATGTGAAAAATGCAATTGATCCTGCGACCCTGGATCTCTAGACAGTTAAAATTTATCTAACTGCCCCAAGCGGGAATCGAACCCAATATGTCTGGCTTAAAGTACTATCGCTGTTACCACTGAGCTATTGAGACACATTCAGGACAGTCAGACAATTACTACCTGGAGACATCGCATGTTCACTTCACGTCGTTCTAAGTTACAGGCTCAGCTCTAGTGAAGTGAAGTGGAGATATACGATAACGTGAAGTGAAGATATACGATAACTTACCAGATGAAGGAAAGTAACCATAATTAACTTTTCCTTCATCTGATTACCTGAATGTAAATGCCAAATATTCACTTCAATATTTCAAAAATAATTCGGTGACATATGATATAATATTTTGTAATGTTTATTATAATCTTTTACACAAACGAATGTTTTTTTGTGAATGTTAAAAATTTTCCGAAAACAATAAAAGGTATTCTGAAATCTGAACATTTTCTAGTTATAGAATTGTTTTAAAAGTTGTCCTTGGGTAGAAGATGAACAGTTATATTCCACACGGCTGGTGTGGAATTTAATATTATGTTGGTTTGATTATTTACAATGAATTTGCATCAACGTGCATTGCGAACCCACTTTTAATTCATTGGAGTGTCCAGATAATTTAGCCATTTTTTATAAAATTGTCCGCATCTTATTTCACATGGATTCAGACAGCACATGTTGGGGATATGTGATTTATTGCGATTCACACATGTGATTTGATGTGATCCACATGAGCAAAGTTGACTGAATGGGAAGCATTATTATACTTCAGTGATTGTTTAGGTATGCGCGTATTGTAGCTGACGCGCTGAAATCATAGATGGGGGTGGGGGATTCCAGGTGGTAAATATGAATTTTAGAAACCGCCATTTTGAGTTTATTTGATCACGAGAAGATTATAAATATTACTACTGTACAGGAATATCTATACAGCCTAGTGAAATTGTGATACATATGAATGTTGTCTTAAAAGATCAGAATTTGATTGATTCCGATAGAAATGCGCCATTCAAGTTTCTATCACAGTGCAGATACAGAAAAGCCATTTTCTGTTTGTTTTATAGAATAGTAAGCGTCTTACGACAGAGGGAATCTAATACAAAATGAAAATGACGTCATTTGAAGCTCGTCCAATAACAAATTGAGAATTATAAACACTCATAGAAATACGGCTTTTACCCAATCAGAGAACACATTTTCAAAATGTTATTTTATAAAGATTTAGAGATTTTTGAGTTTTGAACCTACTTCCAGTAAGGCCATTTTTTACTACATCTCCATATGATGGACTGTTATCTATCAATAAAAAGAAAAATATAGATAAATTAGATGTCATAGATTAAAGCTTCTCAAAAATTCTTGAATATAGAGATATCAGAGGAATATAAATTAACACAATACATTTCTTTTAAGTGTCGCTGGTATGAAATCCAGTGTACCGTAACAAAATGTTCCCGTTCTAAGCTACACCAAACCAGAATAAGATTATCGAATGAAGTTGTCCCTCAGCAGTATATTGAAGATATATAAGTTCAAATCAAATGAGTCCAAGTAGCTACTGTTATGGATATCCAGGAATCCATGTATCGTTCCGTTTATTATAAAAAAATTCTTCAATAGTTCTATTTCCAACAAACATTGATTGGTTGAATCGCGATAATTGGGCAAATGTGAGAATATCACTAATAATCCACATGAGTTTGATTATCGTATTTATGAGTGGCGGAAACCCTTATAAACACTGCATTTTATATAATGATGTAATTTATTATAAGTAATAACACGACTTGAGGGAAATTAGCTATTCAATTTCCCCGCAGCCGAGGGAAAACAAAGGATTTTTTGTCTACTAATTTCCCCGTGCATGTGAATGAGGGAAAATTAGAAGACAAAGAAATACTTTGTGTTCTACTAAATTTCCCGCATGCATATCATAGAAATGAGGGAAATTTAGAAGACAGTGGAAAAAATTCCCTCTTGCATGAGCAATGAGGGATATACGAGGTTTACATTCCCTCGGAGAACAAAAGAATCCGAGACGATCATGGTATTATTATAATAATAACATAGTCACCTCGGTTTCTTTTGTTTTAACAGGGACGTTTACTGTCGTATTTCCCTCATCAATACTGGATGAGGGACATTTAGAGTAAACATCCCTCATCACTATTTATGAATATAAAATCACCGAACTCCTTATTCCTTGCATCTGCCCATTGTTCGTATACATTGCTACTCCAACTTGTATGTCATTTTGTGGCTAAAGGCAGTCGATCTTCTCTTACTTTCGAAACTTCCTTGTCGCTCACAAAGGAAAAGCGAAGAGCCATCATTCATTCCGAATAAAAAATACTCTATTTGCAAACCAAATTTATACCCAGATTCACTGAACCAATTCAATAAAGAGATTTTACAAAACAAAAGCATCCATTGTCTTGGTATTTCCTCTGTGACAATGTGATTACAAACTAAACACATGGTTTTGAGGGCCATTAGTGATTAGATGACCCCTCAAGCCTCGGGAGGGTTTTGTGGAAGTCCCTCGGGCCTACGGCCCTCGGGACTTCCACAAAACCCTCCCTCGGCTTTCGGGGACATTTAATCACTAATAGCCCTCAAAACCATGTGTTTTACTTATAAGTAATACCATGACTTGAGGGAAATTAGCGATTAAATTGCCCGCCGCCGAGGGAAGATTTGTGAAAGCGCCCTCGGACTTTTACAAATCTTCCCGAGGCGAAGGGAAATTTAATCGCTAATTTCCCGACAAGTCATGGTATTAGTTTGTAATATTATGATCGCCGAGGATAACATTTGAGAACCTTATCCAGCCCGTGGTTGGAGACAGAGTTTTTGTCTACTAAATTTCCCGTGCATTTGAATGAGGGAAAATTAGAAGACAAAGAAATCCTTTGTGTTCTACTAAATTTCCCTCATGCATATCATAGGAATGAGGAAAAATTAGAAATTTTCCCTAATGTGTATGCATGAGTAGTTTTCAAACAAATAAACGTGGGGAATTTAGCGATTAAATTTCCCTGCGAGAACAAAAGAAACCGAGTAAATCATGGTATTATTGTATAAAAAGCAATGATTTATATATAGGTTAAAGTACGAGGGAGAAGTTTTTATTCAACTGTGAAGACCGAGCGCCGCAGGCCTGAGGTCTTTACAATTGAATAAAAACCGATACCCGAGTACTTTAACTTGTTTATATGCTCAGCAGACCATATTCTTTTGTTCTTCGGAGGTTTTCTAATTATCATGCTTCAAATAACTTAATAACAAAACCCTCCCTCGGCTTTCGGGGACATTTAATCACTAATAGCCCTCAAAACCATGTGTTTACTTATAAGTAATACCATGACTTGAGGGAAATTAGCGATTAAATTGCCCGCCGCCGAGGGAAGATTTGTGAAAGCGCCCTCGGACTTTTACAAATCTTCCCGAGGCGAAGGGAAATTTAATCGCTAATTTCCCGACAAGTCATTGTATTAGTTTGTAATATTATGATCGCCGAGGATAACTTTGAGAACCTTATCCAGCCCGTGGTTGGAGACAGAGTTTTTGTCTACTAAATTTCCCGTGCATTTGAATGAGGGAAAATTAGAAGACAAAGAAATCCTTTGTGTTCTACTAAATTTCCCTCATGCATATCATAGGAATAAGGAAAAATTAGAAATGTTCCCTAATTTGTATGCATGAGTAGTTTTCAAACAAATAAACGTGGGGAATTTAGCGATTAAATTTCCCTGCGAGAACAAAAGAAACCGAGTAAATCATGGTATTATTGTATAAAAAGCAATGATTTATATATAGGTTAAAGTACGAGGGAGAGGTTTTTATTCAACTGTGAAGACCGAGGGCCGCAGGCCTGAGGTCTTTACAATTGAATAAAAACCGATACCCGAGTACTTTAACTTGTTTATATGCTCAGCAGACCATATTCTTTTGTTCTTCGGAGGTTTTCTAATTATCATGCTTCAAATAACTTGTTTTAAAAAGAGAGCAATTAGGGAATTGGAAATGCATTCTATTATTACGTTGTGTGTATGCATGGCTGGATGGTTTTGTTCCAAATACAATAAATATTTGTTATGCTAATTTTCAAGATACTGTAAATTGGTCGGAGGTTATTATTTTTGCGTAATAACCGGGTAAGCGGTTTTTACTTTTCCGTAATAACCTGGTGCCCATTTTTTATTTTGCAGTAATAACTTTCAACCCCGCATTTCCCCCGGAGAAATCAAATACCACCGCCTGCTTTTAGAATGAAGGTCATTACCGAAAAGTTAAAAACCGACGAAGAACAAAAGAATATGGTATGAACAACTAATATGCGAAAAAACAGGTTAGTTTTTACTCTACATTTAGATACAGATTAATACTTTGGAGGTTATTAAGATTTGTCAGCGTATACATAATTTTTCGTTCAATTAAGGACATTTCGTTTGGCTGTAAGAGCGTACAAACGAACAAGCAAAGAACTTGAAGAGAATGTTTCGTCGGTATTTTACGGCAATTCAACAGCGTCAAAGAAGAAAGCTGTTGAGGTAAACAAGCGTGAAGAACCTGTCCAGGAAGAGGAAAAAAAGTTGGAAGAAACTGGCACTGCCGAAAGAACAGAAGATAAGAAAACACTTTCTCGTAATATTACTTTTAACTTCAACCTATCGTGATAAATCGTACTTTTACTCAATAACTTTGTGTGTAGAATACGAAGAACAAAAGAATATGGTCTGATAAGTTTATAAAAGGATTTCCGCCACTAATAAATTCGATAATAAAAACATGTGAATTATTAGTGATAATCTCACATGTGCCCGATTATCGTAGAAGAGATCGAGGGTACTAATCTTGACGGGTGGACGTGGGTCACTGTATAGGGTGTTATTAGCCGATAGCGTTACGAACAGAAAATTCGGGGCAGTTTCGGTATAGATTTTTAATATTTATAACAGCAGAAATATGGAATTTATTTCTCGTGTTATCATGGATATATTTCGCTCCCTCGTAAGATATCCTATTGTCATATATTATAACGAAGAAGAGTGTTTGATCACATATCTAAACACCGAGAAGTGGATGTACACGAACCTCTTTTCATACAAATAAATGGACGACGCGAGTTACAGCTGATATCGGACCATCCTCCACTTTTCCTCATCTCCATGCAGGACTTGAGGACTTAAAAGAGAATATTCATTGATTATTGATTATTTATAATTTAAATCATATTAATATAATACCATGCTGATATTTTTTCGCATTTATCAATTTTATATTTTCCTCAGATTTTTTCTTAATCGTTCTAAGTCGGCTGAAGAACGCACGTATAAAATTTAAATTGGTTAAATATTTCCTATTTTTCTACACACGTTGATTTTGGTTCACTGGCTGCCACAATTCATCATCCACATGCATAGAAAGTATAGGGTTTGTGGAGTATAGATAGCTTGCGCAATGAGTTTATTAGTATGAGCTCCCGTGCGGGTGGACCGGTGCGGGCGGGATCTCTGCAGAGATTCTGCTCCAGGTAACCTCTGCTCCGTAACCTCTACTTGAGGGGATAGGGGGAGCAGAGAAGGGGGTTCATTTTTGCTCACTGACCATTTTTACTTTGTTAAACTGTTTTTACCATGTGCCGTGTTTTTCCATTCACTACTTCATCAGTCTTATACGACCGATTTTGACTGGGCCAGACAGGAAAATTTAAGGGAGCTTAGCGATCATTTAATTTTAATCAGCTTCGAACATTCATTTTAAAATTGCTGTTTAGTGAAAACCAAGAAAACAAAAACAATGTCCTACATTATATGTCGTGTCGTGTCGTGTCGTGTCGTGTCGTGTCGTGTCGTGTCATGTCATATCATATCATATTATATTACTATATTATATTATATTATATTATATTATACCATATTATATTATATACTATATTATACTATATTATACTAATATAATTACACTATATTATATTCACAGGAATTATAATAACCGTATTAATGTCAAAATAGGTCATCAGCGATAGATTTACCCAGCGGAAAGCGTATGCTAATATAAAGCCCAGCTTAATAACTTTTAGCCTGCGAATACAGCGGTTCCTCATCGCCTTACGCCCCATGAATCTCATCGGACGTAAGGCGATGACCGAGGGCTGTATTCGAAGGCTAAATAACTTTAGGATAGACGTTACATGTACCACACATTAATTTGATAAAAAATAAATATTTAATAGATCTAACGTTTCGTTGTTTACATCACAACTTCCTCAGAAACTAATCTGCAAGGTAGTAGAATGCCTAGATGTGGAGTTACAAGGTGTTATGACAACAACGATCTAGAATGTACTACCAAAACCCATCATCAGCAAACATATAAATCTAAAGTTTTTCTCTAGAAAACAGTTAATTACAACGTAGATGAACTCGTTCGTGAATAACAGTTTGTCTTAAAAATGTAACCATGAAGCACGTGAGTTAACAAAACCGCTTCATGTTGTTTTTAGTTTGTATATCTCTGTACTAGGCCGTACTGTAACTATCTGTTACTATATATACATGTATAAGGTGTATATTGTTTAGTTTAATGCATGTGTGTGATATTTAGGGACCGCGTAATTGGCCAAAGCTGTTGTGGATATCCTGCAATCATCTTGTATATGTTATTTTGTAAACGTTTGTTCTCTAGCCTATAGACACATGGAAAGCTTATAAAAATTAAAATTAAAAAAATAATCATCATCATCCACGTTTGCAATATGTCAAACATATTCTATTGATTTATCTATTTTTTGATAAATCTATTTTTTTATATTGATTTAGCATTTTCAATATTATCATACATGTGAAATTTTGACCAATTTGACAGTATACATGTACCAAGTTGAGTTAAAATGTCCTAGTTGAATGAAGAAGAAGCATGGCAGCATTGCCGGCACAAACTTGCAAAGCTAAAAATCATGAATGGGTCTGACGCAATCTTTAGTACGTTACACAGATGCAGACATGAAGTAAACTTCTAATTAATAATAATTAATAATGAATTTCTTCTCTTGAAGATGTAAATTCTGTTGAAACTGTTGAATTACAAATGTATGGAAAATATAACTAACTTACTGCTTCATTATGTGTGAGATAATATAAGCATCTTTGGATCAAAATATGTATTTAAAATGATGAGATACCTCATTTAGAAATTTTGTTTAAGACTGTTATATTTTGCTCAAACGTACTTTCAAAATGCAGGAAATGCAGTTTACCCAAAATTCAAATATTTTCCAAGGGCCCCCTAGAAGTGTGTCATCACTTTTGTCTGATACGTTCCCAAATTGGACACCCTATTTCAGAATCCTGGACACTTTTCTTTTTTTTTACCTGTTTCTACTGTTGATGGCTGGCTGTCCATGTCGAAATCACTATTACTTAGTGTCTCTAGGCATGCCTGATATTTGCATGACATTTTGATATATGCCAAAACACCCAAATTTTTTATTTCCGTACAACTTATTTGGGTGGGGGGTGGTTTTCTGACAAACAACACCCGGAAATTTTTGTTCAAAATTTGTTTGATGTAGGTTAGGAAAATCCTAGATCCGCCGGCTCTTAAATCACCACTAGAGTGGTTTTCTTAGCTGGGACTTATCCACCGGAAAAAACTATCCAGGCTTCGTATAACCAGCCCCAGATGTTTTATTTACATGCATGTGAACTTTACAAGTGAACTTGAAATGAAATTTGGGGGCATGTTTATGATCATGCTATATTTTGGAAACAACCCATATAAAAATGTATGTATAGTATGTGCCATGTTCAATTTAGCAACATATTTATATATAAAATGATTTATAATAACTATCAATTTGTTTGTGTCTGTGCTTTTCGTGCATTTTCATGCAAGTCTACATGGTCTATCCATAGCGGTAGTCACGTGTACGTTGTACATTGCGTACCTATTTTTCACACTGCATTTAATCGGGCCGATATCCTATCCTAGTTATTCAATGATAAATATAGCGCCAATTTATATTAACTAGATAAATCGGGATTAATGCATGAGAAGCAAAATGCAATAGCACAATCTAGTAGACCTCTTTCATAATGGCAGCAATTTAAATATTCCTTTATGTGCATCTAAATGAGCCTTTATGGCCTCGTTTGTGTGTCTGCAATTCAAAAGAAACTTTGCTTCCTAATATAGTAATGATACTACATTAGGAAGCAAAGTTTCTTTTGAATTGCAGACACACAAAAATTTCTGAATCGAAACAGAAATGGTGTTTTAATATTAAACTGTTTTAATATTTGCAGCGGAACTGTTTTAATATTAAAGAAATATGTTTTAACATTAACATAATATATTAGAGTTGTTTTGCAGTTACCGGTTTAAAATTATACTATAAGGGCTATATCGATAGATAAAGTGCTTCCCTATTTCGGTGAGGAAACCGCTGAGAAATCTAGTCACATATGAAGTTGCGCCTGCCCCCCCCCCCCCCAAACATAACTGGTCAGGTATACCTATGTCTGTGGGTGTCGATATTGTATTAACGAAATATTGCAAACGAAATGTAAAAGATGAAGCAAAATGAGAACAATTCGCTATAGAACGTATCTCGTAACAATCGTGCAAGTTGACCACCATTTTTTCAAACATTACTATACTCTGCACACGGGAACTTGCTGCGAAATATTTTTGTGCAAACGTTTTATTATATTTTGCTGAACTTCAATTCAGTCTTCAGTTCAGTAAAAAATAAAAAAATACCAGAAATTAGAAAAGAGAACAAGAACACTATTTCTTACTTGAACCGTCCGTCCCTGGTAACGATGGGCTGCCACCAGACCCCCAGGCAAATATACCATTTCCTTCAGCATTGCTCCAATTCGGAATCCCATCAAAATCACGGTCGTTTAATGAAATCCAAAAGGAGTAAACTCCCACCAACGTTTTAATTCAATTTGTTTATAGCAGTTTTCTCTTCGACGGTTGTTATGCTCAGTAAATCTGCTCCTTGATCCAGACATGTTGAGCGAGCATCTAAGAAAATGATAGGAATATGTATTTTGAAATTTAAACTCTATATTAAATTTTACATTAAATTTTAAATATTTCTTTAGATAACGCATTTAAGATGGTGAATGACAATGTTGGATAATTTTTACAACAACTGCTCGAAACTTAGCAGAAACAGAGTTATTGAATTAAGAAGCACGATTCATTTCGGCAGATAACTTATATCAAGTTGTTTGCTGGTAAACTGAAAAACAGAGTAGGTATTTATTTGATAAATGTTTAATGACGTCATTCGATTAAGGAAGTGACACTCTCTTCTTTTCAGGATTGTAATTTAATTAGTATTCTTTCTATACTTTCTTATATTTTGTAATCTTTTAAAATAAGTGAATAAATTCCATTTTTAATCAAGGGACTTAAAAACGTATTGATGGATTCCATCATCTATGATAAGCTCTTTATTGATCCACCTTAAGTAAAGCAAGACGCCCGCTAGGCTTTAACTCGGGCTACTTTTGGGCTGGAAGAATTTGTCAGTTGTCAGACTTGGCCCAGTTGTCTCTTAGCTACAGTTTAACTGCTGTTTGGAAATTTAAATTGTAGTAAACTTCTGAAACTCTGATCATGATATTATTTGCGAGAATTACCTCTCCCCCCCTGAATAGCAAAACTAAGTAAGGGAGCGTTCATAATTTACCTAGAGGGGGGGGGGGGGGGGGGGGGGGGCTATGGCAATTTTGAGGGGGGGTCATAATTTTTCAACAATAATTTTTAGGGTCGCTTTCGAAAATCACCCAAAAAATAAAACAGGGGGTCATCAAAAATGTTTCTGATATTTTGTCGACTACAATCATCAAGTCACCTGATGTAAAAATATGGTTGTAGCTGGCCATGCATTTTTTACCCCATTATTAAAAATAGTCATGCACTTCACTCAAGGTGAACATGAAGATACATTATTAGAGTTGAAATTGTACATTGTTGTTTAGTTCATTTCTGGCCACCTTGAAAAAATGAGAGATGAATATATACATTATCTAGCAATGCCTTTAAACAAGAAAAGACATTGCAAGATATGCAAATAAAATTACCTTAAATAAAACAATTAAATTCAGTACAGTCATTTGTCTATAAAGTATGGGAAGATTATTTGTATTGGAAACCATGCAATTATCATAATTTAATGGTAGTTTTTAATTTGTTGGGAAGGGTTTCTGTTTGTGAAAATAAAGTTTAGTTATAATGATGGATACTGACATGTAAAATACTCAGATGAAAAATGACTGTACACTTATCACTCATTTTAGAGGAAGTCAGATCAACATTATAGTGGGGGGGGGGGGGGGGGGGGGGTCACAAAAATTTACCTTTGCATGGATGGTATCAGATTAGGGGGGAGGCAGAGTAAATTCCCTAGGAATATTAGCGGGGCTTCCAAAAAATGTAGTGCAGAAATTTAAAATAACCATAGCCCCCCTCTAAGTCGTTCCCAGGGCATTTTGCCTCCACGGCAGAAGGTCGGCGAAAATGGCCCTGGGATCGCATATAACTAATTAATTCAGCGAGTATAATGTAGTCATCTAAATCTGAATGCTGTCTTCAAATTTTACAGCAAATTAGAAGTGATAGCTTTTGCTAAATTGGATATATGCTTCTTCATAACTTTTGTAAGAGATAACCATGGATGTATGGTGGATTATTAAGCTTGTTAGCAGCTTTTATGCGGCGAATGCTGACATGAAAACTCTGAAGAGCATTGAACATTTCGCAATTATTCAGATCAACAAAGTAAATGGAACAAAGACCACAAAAATTATCATATCTAAACACCCAGAAATTCTGGGTGTCATGTGATCAGCGATCCCAGGGCCATTTTCTCATATGTACTTCTAGTACGTATTCCATATTACAACACAATCAAGTCGCTTTCCTTTGTTCCTTTGAAAGATTAATCTCACGAAGAAACCTAAAGCTGGTGGCGGTTTTTGAATTCTCCCAGGGGAAATAGGGGTTAATTGTAGCTGATTAGCTGATTTACAATATGATTTGCATAGCTACCTATTTCAGGGATTCCATATACAATCCCACCTATTAACAAGAAATCTCAAAAGTAACAAGAAAAACAACTAAAAACAACATAAAGAACATAGCACGTTTTCCAAATCACAACAATTTCAACACAACAATCATTTTAAAAAACGTTAGGTAATACGAGGGAATTTGTTCAAATTTAGTTACAGAAATTCTCAATATGCACTGTACAATTATTAAATATAGCATTTGACCCACGTGCACTGCTCATGACTGGAGCTTCTTCTTCTTCTTTTAATACGCGTAAACGTTTTGGTTTAGGACCCTCGACATTTCTCTTTGTTGACCAAAATATCCGGTTGGTTATCCACCTCTGCCGTCGCTATTGGCTCGATTTCTTTCAGTTTAAAGATCTCTACCGAGTCTGGGAGGAAATTTGTGACATTCTGCAAAAATTTGCTTTGCGTTATCCACATTTCGCCATCACTTTCTTCGTCGTCATCCATGTTTCCCACCATGCACGTTGACGTTGTCTCGAAAACAAGTATGATTAAAGATCATAAAACACTGAACATGAATGCACTTTTTTGTCTTTTTCAAAGTAAAAACAAATCATGTCGCTTAATAATTCCCTTAGGAAACCTCCTTCAATTGTGTTGTAACTCGGATAAATACCTCCGTTCACGGTATTTATTTATATTAAGGAAGTGGCCGACGAGCAAATAGAAGGCATTCATGGCGAGCAAATAGAAGGCATTGCGAGCAAATACATGGCACTCGTACCAGCCCACTGGATGTGGGATTGTTAGCACGTTAAGATATGTTCGATTATCCGCTCTTTTTAAGAAAACTACATTCGCTAGCCTGATAAGCTGTACGCATATTGTAAACAGATAATTTATCTTTGTTTTAATATATATTGTAGCTCTGGGAGTTGATTATTTCTCAAGAAAAGGTTCGTCGAAGACAGCCGAAAGTTCGTGTTTTTGTTTACAAGATGGTATCCGTATTGCGAAAATTATATTTTTGGGCATGTTCGATTATCCGCGCTTTTAAAGAGAACTAAGTTAGCTAACGGGATAAAGCTGTACGTATGTTGTAAATAGATCATTTAACTTCCCTTTGATATATTCTATATATTTGGGGGTGGTTTATTTCTCAAGAAAACGTTTGCCAAAGGGTTAGGATGTTTTGGGGTCGGTTGGTTTCAAACGTGTCAGCTATTTGCTCGTTAATTCACTCTATTTGCTCGTCAATGCCCTCTATTTGCGCCTCCTTATAAGGAATACGTACCAGATACCCCTATCCATTTTCGCCGACCTTCCCCCTAACCACCCTGCGGGATTCCCCCCATCCATTGTAGTAGATTTTGAACGTTATCTCGGTCAACATTTAAACTAGGGTTTTATCCAAGCACTTTTCTAGGTCCGGTTAGCGGACCTATAGAAACTCAATCTGGGATTGAGTTTTAATACTCAATCTTGGAATTACGAAAAAGTATCTGTGTATTCACGATACAATTACACGAGATTTCTGTGACTTTCAAATCTTCTCTCTCTCCAAATATTCATCTGTTGTTATTAATACAGTTTTACATTTCACGCTGAAGTATGAACAAGTACCGAATTACCTATATAAAGTAAGATGTTTTTCCTCATTGAAATCTCTCTTGAATAAAAGTCAAAAGTGGAAAATTAGCAACTCGTCTCCAGAGGCCACAATCCTGTTGGTCAGGCGCAAAGGATCATGGCCTTGGCTGCTACTTCATGACAGGTTCATACAATGGTTTTGGTTAGGCTTGTGTCCACCGTAAACAACTACGAACCAACGCTATGCAAACCATTATGTAATGTGTACCTCACATTAAAAATCGAGTGAATCCCGTTTCCCAGAATTCAAACATTTCCGTTCTGTCTCTCGATCCGCCTGGTTATGTCATATTATAACCTTGTTTCTATTCGATTAAGTTTGGATTTCACTCAAAATTGTTCTCAGAATACAGGAAATCCCATCTCCGAGAACTCCCTAGCTCGACGAACCTTACATGTACCCTGCGCCCAGTATATTAAAAAACTCAATCTATCCAAAAACGGACCTAACCTCAAGTGCTTGGATAAAACGCTGTTAAACCGAGTAGTATCCAGACGCAGAATGACATCTGTTGCCAAGATGTTGATTTCTGCTTCGTTAACTGTTTCCTTGAGACCGTGATTTAACTATGAATCGAGAAAACGTTCACTGGTAAGCTTCCGTACAAGCACCAGTAAAACATTTCTTTTGAAGTGCATGACTATGCTGGTATGATTTAAAAAGGAATTCTAACATTGTTCACAGCTCACAGTTAATAATACTGTACTACATATAAACATACATAATACTACTAATTTGTACCTGTCCAAGTACGATAGTTCTTGTTGATTTGGTAGCAAAGATTTCCAGGTCCTTTCTCCCAGTTACGTCCGGAACAATCTGTCGTTTTGGGAACTGAAAAACGGATGTATTTTAAAATTTCATTATACATGTCCAGGGCCGTACATAGGTGGACAGTAAGGGCAACTGCCTCCCCCCAGAATTTTTTTTTTTTTTATAAAGTTGATTATCGATTTATTATACAGGTAGGTATTCAGACAATTATTTAGTACAAGTGCTGAAATATGACGTAATCATAAATAATTTGTCTTGAAAATATCAAATTGAAATGCCAATTTTGGTTTCAACGCAACATCGCTCAAAAGACGTACTCTGTACTAGATAAGTAATAGGAATAGAGAACATACCAGACACATGGTGTTCTGTTTTGTTTAATGTAGGGCAACAAAATAAACAATCACCCAGGGCCGGACTGGACTTACAATATTTCCCGGGAAATGGCCACTGGAGGGTCCCACCATAACCACTGGAGGGCCCACCATAATAAAATGTAAGAATTGAACAAGCAACCTAGGTATAATTTAGTTTTCGCATTACCGATAATGGAGTTTATTATAGGGGGCCCACCAGGAAATTTCCCAGTGTCGCGGTGGGCCAGTCCGCCCCTGCAATCACCTCACATGTATTTGGTGCGACTGTTAACGCATGGGAAATTCACGAAACTTAATTTCGTTAACAATGGGCTTGTTTATCTTTAAAAAGTCTAAATATTACCTGACCTTATAGATAATGTTTTGCAGAATATTCCTCGCACAAATCGCCAGAAATGCACTCCTGGGGCTTTTTTAATTCAACTTTTTTCTGGGGAACGTGCCCCCAGACTCGCAAACACAAACTTCACAGGATTTGTCTTATTTCCCCTAGCAAAATAATCCTGTACCAACCCTGTACATGTCATATCCATAGTTTTTCCATACAAGACTGTTTTTAAATGAAAATCAACAGACCTACAGTCCATTATAATGATTTTGAAGAAAAATTATAAAACAAAATTAATAGTTTTTTATTAAGTTATCCTAAACGTTCTATTCTTTTTTCTGTCCTTTCAAGTAAATAACATTGAAAAATATCGTCATGCCTCCATTGGTGAGCAGGAGAGGTCGGTGCCATGGTAATTAACTGTTTCTGGAGCACTCAGAAACTAATAAATCGGGAAATTTTGCAATGACTGGATAACAAAACGAGCGGGAAACTGGAACCGAATTCAGGATGGCCGCCAGCATGTGTTATACAGATCAAGACGAGAAAATCAAAACTATTCTCAGTTGACCGAAGATGATATTCCTGGTGCCAGAAACATACCTAGTTTTAACAGGAAACTGCTGCATAGCTCAATAGATTCTCATCGGTAATCTGGCTCCAGGAGTATTATCTTCGGTCAAAATAATGGTATTATTTTTTTCTCATCCAGATCTGTAGGAAATTCGCCTGCGGCCCATCTTCAAAATGTTGTCCCTCCAACACGATCTCAGGAGCCTATGCGGTATTAGTTCGTTCAGTTTTCCTCTGCCCCCCCCCCCCCTTTCCCCCGTTTTTGTCATCAGCTAATGAGCCGAGTTTCCAAACTAATTTAATTTATTCAATTTATTTAAGTCCAATATATTTAATTGTTAATGTATTTTGTTATTTGTTGTTTCCACAATTCTATTAAACTTACCTTGTGCTGCACAGCCAATTAATTCCAATCTGAAACACGGATAGCCACTCCCATTTAAGAGGATAAAACTCGAATAATCTTGCTGTTACAGAAGTTAAGTCGAAGGGGTTCGATCCTACAGGTTTCTGCAAAAGTGATCGAGTTCAATAATCATTTAAAAACAAGATTAAGAGTTTTTGGTATGGTACGTCGAGACACCTAAATTACTAAAGCGGGATTGAAAATTCCGGCTCTGCTGTTTTTTCTCATAAAATTGATGCACAGCACCAAATAACTACGTTCACTATTACTATTGAAGTGAAATAAATTTCAAGGCTGGATATTATTGAGCTTTTTGCATGGTCGCATTAATGGAATTATCCACCATTTTGTTGAACAAGAAACTGATTTACTATTTTTCTTTAATATTAAGTGAGCAACTAACCCCGAAAACTATCTATATTTTATTTGAAAGGGCATTAAAAATGGCGGTAGCTGTTTTTATCAATATCGATTTTCGTTCTTTAGTTTATTTGGGCTTTTTGTTGCGTTCAACGAAGGAAGAACACGCATTCTAATCTTGCATGTCCATGGGTTTTAGCTGTGCTTTACAGCTAAAAAAAATCAAGAATAAAAAACTTTACCGTTTTTTGAATAAATTATTGCATTAGTAGATGAAAGCGGTTTTGTCTCGTGTCTTGATCTGAAATCCTGTGAGTTTTCGACTTAATATACGTATATACGATCATTTTAATACAAATGCTATTTTTAATTTTGTTTCTCATTTGTGTCAAACTTTGATTTTTGTTGCATCATGCACCCTTAATAGCATAACATAAGACTTGGGATGGAGTCTTATCAGAAGCGAAATGCTGCTTCGGGACTGACAACAGGAGCAGTGGGTACGAGCCACGAGGTTGGATCACATGTTCAGGATTAAGGCCAAATCGGAACATCACGTTTGTAATATTTGCTGAATTGAACGACTTATCTTGGCGGGTCATATGTTTTCAAATCGTACAAATACGAACGGGAATTTACTCCTTCTAATATTAAAATAACATACGGAAAACCATGCGGTGATTTTAACAAATGTCTAACCGTTGTCAAAAACGTTGAGGTTATAGTGTCTCCTTAAATTAAGTCGCTGTGATATATTTATTAGCTTTATTTATTTTCCATAATGCGTTTAACAAACATAACTTTTAATGATTTAGTAAACCAAATCTTCATATCACCATTTTGGTGTGTCCACATGCACTTACATAATCTTTGATTACTCCCCTAGTAATATGTAATAAAAGGTATGGTTTGATAGACGTCAATTAACGACCAACAGCTTTGCAACAAGTCTTAATGAGAATATTAACTGCTTCGCCCAAACAAAAAATTTGTGAATTAATTTTTCAATCGCCAGCTACGATAGAACTTAAATAAATTTATAGGTTTATTGTTTGTATAATTAACCTATAGCTAGAGAAGATGTCCGCAGAAAAATCAAAAGGCCAAAACCAAAACCTTTAAATGGCGTCAATGCTATGATTTCTGTGTATAAAAGAATCTTAATCTACGCGCATATATATTGAAAATGTAGATGGTAGACAGTGATGAGAATTACCAGTGCTTTAGTAAACATTTTATGTAGTTTCAAAAATTAGTTAGATGATTCAAATTAGTTATTAGTTCAAATTTTAGTCGGTTTTATTTTTTCTTTTTATGGATTGTATATATGTAATACAACAGGGCTGTATCCATTATAAATCCCGTGAATTGTTAATGATACTATTCAATTCAATTGCTTCAGCCTTGTCCCTGCTCACTCATGCTCTTAAATTTCCTACCTACAAAAACTTTCTTCCCCTAGAGAAAACGTTGGCCAGAAAACCTTCTCAAACTTGAACTAAATCAGTCAGATACCCTCGAACGTCGGCTCTTAGCCATGCTCGGGGATGTATCTGGCTTACAGGTTGTAAGAGCCTACCGTTCTGGGTATCTAACTCTCATTTATTACATGAAAGAGTCGGTTTTCTTTGATGTACCGCGGGATGTATATAGCATTCACATCCCTATGAATTCACTGAAATTAGATATAGAAACGAAGAACAAAATAGGAAAATCTTTGTCCCAATGTGGAAAAATGGACAAAACTGTTCCGTTAGAAAAAAACCTCCTTAATCATGTAACAAGTCAGGATAAACACCTCGAACGTCGGGATGTAATGCAATATACAGCCCTCGGACGCTGCGCGTTCCTCGGGGTTGTATATAGCATACATCCCTCGTTCTCGGTGTTTATCTAAATTACTTAGTTTATGATCGAGTCTGTTTTCTTTGATGCTAACCGCGGGCAGTACACAAATACCGTGAATACTAATTAGATAAGAAATAAAGGAAAAAACTAGGGAAAATCTTTATCCAAGGTGGATAAAATGGACAAAAACTTTGTTGGAAAACCTCCTCAATCATGAACTAAATCAGATACTGTAGATCCCCTCGAATGTCGGGATTTATATTAAGTAATAATTATGGTAGTCGAGGTGTATTAGCTGTTAAACCGCCCCCCCCCCCGCCTTCGATGTAAGTAAAATTAAGTAAAATTTTACTTTAATGACCCGAATCAAGCGGGCGGTTTAACAGCTAATACACCTCACTACCATGATATTCCATTTGTAATAACCAATGGTTGTCGAAATTTCATGTTCTTTTGCACACATGGAGAAGAAGCTAATACTACCTCCTCATGGACGTCATATCAACGGGTTGTATTAGTTCTAATACGACCTCTAGATTGTATAAATAAATCCAAATGAGCTAATTTAGTTTATTAATTAAACTGAAAAAGACAGAGTAAAAGAAATTGACGACAACCATGGAACTTATGCTATATAAAGTCCTCGGACGCTGCGCGTTCCTGGGGATCTAACTCTTACTTTTTTAATGATTATTGTAATATGTACCCAAACAATTTATTAAGCTCTTTTCAATATCTACTTTTAACTATAATCCAAAACGAAATTGGTAATAGGACAGTGTCACCACTGTTTTCCTGATCCAACAAGCCAGACCTTAATAGTCGTGCAAATCATAAGATAAAAAACAATGTACTAACCGCAAGAGACGTAGTGTAAATCCCCGATAACGTGAACCATCTTTTCCTATATCTTATCGAGAATGATGTCACATATTCCACTCAATGACAATCTTTTTGATTTCATAGAGGGGAACCGAGGTCAATTTGAAGGTATTCATTCTACAATAATAAAATAAATTCCAAATCTTATATATATACTAATATATTTATATATATACCATTATATATATATATATATAATTGTTAACCGTTTAAAATGCAATAGGAAAACAGTCAGTTGTTACATCTTAATCTTTGTGGCGTATCCATTTTACTTTGGTATGCTTTTGCTTAGATAAAATTGCTTTTAGACTGCTAAAATCGTCTTATTAGCACAAAATAGGTTCGCCCCGGTTCCCCAGATGATACTGATAAGTAGTAATAGGTTAATCAGTTATCATATAGGGACACTCTGTACAATATAATTTTTACAGCCAAAAGAATCGTATATAGCCTCCACGCCGTACTCGTTTCTAGACGAGACACTGCTGAGAAACATATAAATATTTCATAAAATGAACATAATTGCAGCCATCCAGGATAAAATCCTGGGTAACTGGTTTGGATGAGAGACGCACTACTTGAGTAACATTGAAAATTTATGCAACTCTCTTTGACTTATATGGGAGTCGCATGGGTGTCTGTCGAAGGAACATCACCAGTACAACGAGAAAATCACAGCCATAAAGGATGCTCCCACCTCAGAGAATTCAACACAAGATTGGTGATTTCTGGAGCATAGTGAACTACCACAGAGAAGTTCATTCCCAAACTTAATCACCATCTTGCATCCTTTGAATCAATTTCGTCCATAAACAATCTACCATGGTAATATCTGTAATCAAAGATGCCAACAAGCTATTACAGGCAGACAAGAAACACCATATCATCTACAGAGGTCTTAGTCTGCACTTTGAACCAGCCTTTCCGTGCTTTTGGAGTGTGATTGTCAGCCAATATGAAGTTGGGGCAGTCATTTCCCACGAACTAGCTGAGAAAAACTATAGACAAATCCACAAGGTATGCCCTAAGCCAATCATCCTTTGGCATATACAAATTTTATATATGCCTTTATTGGCAGAGAAATATGCCATCTGCAGCAGATCATCAGCCCGTTACTTTAGAGATCCTCCTGATGTGTGACAAAACCGGACTATTCGTCAGTCGGGAGACAGGTTTATAAACTCGTTTGTTGCGTAGAATTAATCCAGACACGTGCACGTAGGAGGTTTCGTTCAAGAGGAATGTTTAATGGAACGGGCGCTTATCTTTAACAGTTTTTCTATAAGGAACCTCGAATAATCTTTACTCTCGTCTTTATGGTATACTTGGTGCCACTGAAGAACTAGAATATAAGGTACGTCCTGACGATACTGAGTTACGATGATTTTTATGCTTGTCTTATATGATACATGGGTCATATGAAACCTTCGAATCTGCGTAAGTCAGGCATGTCCACTGTCCACCAACTAACATTTTTCCTCCCCCGACTTCATCCTGTGGGCGTCCTTTTATGCTTACAAAACCCAAATAATTAAGGATTAATTTATCACTAATTACAGTTACATCAATATATTAGGCAACAATTAACAGTTACACATCAAACATTACACTGCACGGATTCCGCAACTCCTGTCCCGTCGCAACATTTTCTAACACTGTTGTCTGAGGTTATTGAGCCCCCACTGACAACTACCACAGCCATAGCAACAACCCAACACGCCTGCGTCACAGTATTCTCAAGATATGGCTCACCCCAGAAAGAATAGCCAGTGACAAACCACCATCCTTTCTCAGTCAGCAGGGTATGAGTAATTCTTGAAACTGAATTTGTTAATCCAGCGCAGTTCTTGTTGCAACCGTACCACCCATCATCCAATGGCGAGCCAGAGAGGTTTATGCAAAATGTTCCAAAGAATTTGAAAAAAAGCCTCACTATCAAAAAGGTCAGCTCAATTGCATTGGAAAAATTACTGAATAGTATTTCCTACTGAACAAAATCGCACATACCAAGCTCAAATTCTTTTCTTGTGTTTTATTTACAACTCGAGACAGTCCGAAGCCAGGTTAGTCTTTTTTTGTATTGTGTGATTGTTTTTTGTTATTGTTGGTTCGTGTTTATATTTAAGTGTTTTGGTTAATTTTGGTGTATGTCAAACTTTGGTGAAAGCCCGCCCCAACCTAGTCAGAGGAGATAGTAGAAGTTTCTGTAGCAATCAAACTTGTCTATAATGATGTTGCCCCCCCCCCCCCCCCACCGGTTTATTTATTGAACTCCAAAGGAGAAAAGGTAAATTGCTTTAATTCTCCTACATGTAGATATTCAGCACATATTGTCCGAGATTGTCCATACCAATAGTATTTGTCACATATTGTTGTGTGAAAAAGAAAGAGAACTTTCAGACTCAACAAACCGCCAATTGTCAATTAGTAACAGAAACCCAATTAAAACCAACACAGACCGACCTGATCTGGACACGAAAATGTTCTTATCAAAACATTCGGTGAAGAATCAGACTGTTGAAGAGCTTGTCAGTGAACCAACTCGCTGTACAAATCGTCGATGGGGATGCACTTGTATATGGAATGTCGACACAGTTTCCTGTAATATGCAGTCCTCTGTGTAACCAGTTGTATAAATATATCAGTCGGCCTACAGCAAATTAACCCTTATCTTAGAGTTATATAAGACGAGGTAGAGAGCACAATCAACTCCATCCAAAAAGAAATTGACTTCATAATTGACTTCATTACTGGAGTTTTCATAACATGGGATATAAGATGGGAGAGAATCCAGGTCTTAGTGGCAAATCCAGACAAGCGCTTCTCTTGGTTGGGTGTTATCAGGCAGGCCCACTAGGTCTCAGAGAATGAAGTACAAGAAATCACCACAGTCAATTTGAACTCAACGCATGTCCTCAGAGTAGATTCCAGAGATTCATCAAGCAGAATCAACGAGAAATGAACATCAAGAAACAAACTGTACAAAACAACTATTTGGGCGATTTGGAAAACCTATAGGAATCACCAATGACGAACCATTTGTTTCTATGATAAAATTAAATCCATGAGATGTCAAGTCAAATATAGAGAACACAATAACGAAATAATTTGCCATTTAAAAAAGATCATTGTGCAGGCATTGCCAGATAACTACGTGCCAAGCCAAAATCGCCTTCAATAAAATCCAGATGTGTTGCAATAGTATAACAATGATGTAATGTTCAAAGAACAGCTTGACAAAGAAACAGTGGTGCAAGTGAAAGAGTCGACAAGAAAGAAAACTCCCGAGCTACGAAAGGAGTTCCATTATTGTACCTCACAGGCTTAGGGTCATTCGCTCAGACAAAGATACAAACCAAGATTCGTGTTGTCTTATTAACACCTCAGCAAGATCAAATAGTGCAAGAACTAAATGATTGTCTATACATCTGGAGACCTCCACTCAACTGTTACCTGTACTTTAAAATTAACTATCAAGGAATTAACAGACCGAGAACTAAAATATCTTTGAAAACCGAATACTGAGCTATACTTTCGCCGTTTCACTGATTTCAAAACCAGAATTGCAAAACCGAAGCAATGAGAATTATCACTAAAACGCAACGAAAGAGCAAATGCACACAGGAAATGGAGAAATGAGCCTGTAACTGTTATCTCTTGATTACAGTGGACGACGTTTTTTTTAGATTTTTAAGAATTTTTAAAAATACTAAACTTTTGGGGGTCGGGGCGGTTACTTTCGAGATTCTACGGTTTCGAAACATTTTTTTTTTATCTACGGTGAAATTTAGTACCACAATGCCCACAATAGTAGCTTCCGGTGAAATTCAATATCCCAACCAAAACCAGATCGGATTAGCTATTGAGTTGGGAGCTGGGCGCTATTTTCGGGAAGGCGCTAAGGCGCGACATCACACTTTGTTTATTTACGGTGCGTGTCGCATGTGCATGATTCAGACACCGCGACTGGAACATCATGACATTCGCTGATGTGACCACACCAATGTAATCTCCTAACTAGGCAAGCAGAAACTGCATTATTATTCAGCCGAATCTTTTATAGATTCAATGGCTGATTGTTTCTCCGTAACAGTATCCAGTGAATTTATCATTAAAAATGTGCAGTATTCTTAAACATGATTCTTCATTTCAGCCACTTTATTGTCTTTCCGTTTATATTTACAATCATGATTTACGATTTACTAACATAATTACAAATCGCATTTTAATTACCCCTAAATTTCTCAAAAAGCTTGATGGGGGATGGAGGGCAATACCCGGTCCCCAGACCAATGCAGGTACCCGAACACTACGCATGCTCCTTGGCAGTACCCTCGAGGGAGGATTGATAGAGCGGGGCTTAATTATTTCTACTTCTAGAAAGGGGGATTATTAGAATAGGGGACTTAAAAGAGGGGAGCTTAATAGAGAAATTACGGTAAGTATATATATTGTACAATTGTACCTTGTCCGCCTTTGCTGGACACCAGGACCCATTGCGACGAAAACGAGCCTTTTTTGGAGTATTTTTAAGAGAGAGTCGAACTGGATGCGGAAATTTGAGAATCGGGAATGTTTCCATTTTCCATTCCAAGAGGAATGTTGCAAAAGGACAAATCTATAAAGTTTAACAAAAACATCTAAATTTTTTCCCTAACCCAAATTTTTTTCATTAAATAAATTGTTGTGTTTTTCCTGAGTATCTCTGCGCAAATTTCATTTGGTTAAATGTTTGATTTTCTGTGTCATGTTAAAATACGGAAAATCGAGATAAAAGCGTCGCCACATTTTGGAACATGGCCGAGTTCAAGGGGAATAAGTCTATACTAACTACTGTGATAATCTTCAATCTGCAATCTACATCATGCAACTTGTAATCTGGTATATGAAACCTTGAATTTGAAGTATACACTGGACTTAGATTTATGCAATAGCAACATAAAATACTGACCTCGATTTCTCATGCAAATGAAAATACGTTTTAAAGCGCAAGATTCCACAGACCAAGCACCGTCAATCTCACTCCTATCATAAATACACAGTCCTTGTTGTCCATGTTTTCAGTCGGTTTTCCATTGGCCCAAATCGAGAACCGTGTATCGCTTAACAAACTGTCATCAGACCATTTCAATACAGTTTTCAATGGCAATGTCACTAAGCCCAATCCAAACTTCTGATTTTCCGAATGCTTGCACTTGCTTTGTAATGAATTCTTGTTCTTCTTTACTTCTTATTGTTACTAATGTAGAAAATCCTCCTGTGGAGTTGCAAGCGTTTTTAGCAGCATCCCAGCTAAGCCGTTGAGAAGAACCAAGATTAAACTGATAGCAACTGTCATTATATGGTACCCAATTTTCGGGGCACATATTTTTACCTAAAAAGTTTCAAAAGCTACTATAAGTCGGATACTACTACTACTACTACTACTACTTCTACTACTACTACTACTGCTACTGCTACTGCTGCTACTGCTACTGCTACTGCTACTGCTACTGCTACTGCTACTGCTACTGCTACTGCTACTGCTACTGCTACTGCTACTGCTACTGCTACTGCTACTGCTACTGCTACTGCTACTGCTACTGCTACTGTTACTGTTACTGCTGCTGCTACTGCTACTGCTACTGCTACTGCTGCTTCTGCTTCTGCTGCCTCCGCTGCCACCGCCACTACCGCCACTACCGCCACCGCCGCCACCACCACCGCCACCACCACCACCACTACCGCCGCCACCACCACCACCACCACCACCACCACCACCACCACCACCACCACCACCGCCGCCGCCACCACCACCACCACCACCGCCATAATAATAATAATAATAATAATAATAATAATATACACATTCTAGCTCTTACAATCAAATATATAAAAAAGACAAATAAATACTATTCTAAAAAAGGTCTTCAGCTTCAGACTTAAAAACATTAACTGTCTCCCAGATTCTAATATATTAAGTGGTAGAGAATTCCACAGCTTTTGGGCGCAAACCGGAAATGTTCATAAATGTGCGAACTCGATGATATCTCAGAGAAGATACATATGGAATGCACATGACTGTCTTAAGTGGGTAATCCTCGTCATACGCGGTGCTCACATCATCATATGCGTATAATGATGTAAGCACCGCATATGACGAGAATTAACCACTTAAGACAGTCATGGCATTCCATAGATACAGAGGTCTAATTTACAAAGTGTAGTCAATAGGCCGTCTAACATTTGGGTAGAAGGTCCTCGTCAGAGTGAAACGTAAAGTGAATTATAAAATAACCGGAAGTAAATGAGCGAGTACACGCTATCTGATTGGTTACTGAGCTCAAAAACCGTGCATTATAACTCAATAAAGCATAAGCTGACGTGTTCCTCGCGTAGATTTTGTCGTTTTTGACGGATATTAAGTAGTTTAAATCACAAAAAAAGTCAAAGAACACCTGGATACAAAGCTAATCAAGGTACTAACACAACAGAATGTTTTAACTGCAACGTTGAGTGCATTTTCATCGCTAAAATCGCCAACGTGTTTTCATCAAAGGCTTCTTAGCAACGTGCGTTGCTATGTGCTAGCAACGTCTCTTATAACAGATAAATCTACATTTTTCATGGCTTTTGTTAATTTAATGGTGTTATTTTATAAAAGAAATAAAAAAAACTTTGTCGCGTGTGATTATCGAGTTATAATGGCACTCGAGAAGCTAGTAAAAACACTCGGCTATCGCCTCGTGTTTTACACGCATCTCTCGTGCCATTATAACTCGATAATCACACGCGACACGTTTTTTATTTCTTAAATAAAACGTATATCAAAGCGTCTCAAAACATTTTGTCGGAAAATAACGTGATAAACATAGCCAATCAGACTACACTTTTATATCATGAGTCAGATAACACTTTTATTGAATGAGTCATAGAGGATATTACATGACCGTGTGGAGATACGAATTTTATCGTCGAGTGTTGGTAATATCTCTCATTATAAAATAAGTCATGTCTTACGTACGCTGTGATTGGTCAGTTACCGTGTTTACACGGTTGTGACGTCACAGTATCTTTCGCAGTCTTATTTTATAAAAGAAATAGAAAATGGGCGCCCTGTATTTATATAACCTGATGCAAAGGTGCTCCGATAGTTCAACTGGTATACATAATTTTCACCGAAGAACAACTGGCTATATAAACACGGGCGACCATTTTCTATATCTTAATGAGTGAGCTAAGCGAACGAGTGAGAATTATTGTCATCACGAAAAGATGAAATTCGTATCTCCAAGCGGGTATCTAATGTTCCGTTTATTATATTGAAATCGACGAAAAAGCCATTGTGATAACTTCACATGTGAAGATAAAAATGATATTCACTGTTGGGAGGTCTGGATAGAGAAATATTTGCCCGAGGTCTCAAACACGGCCAGAGGCCGCAGGCCTAGGAACGTTTTTGAGACCGAGGGCAAATATTTCTCTACCCGGAGCGACGAAAAACGATAAATAACATATTTATTTTATTTTATTATACAAGGTAAAAGACTTTAGTACGGTAAAACTGCATTATTTGGATAAGGAAAGAAAAACAAACCAAAATACTTTAGTTTTTGTATAATAATTATAGTTATTTTCCCGTTTAGTTGAATCAAATTCTGTATTAATTTTCCAGTAAATAATGAAACAAAAATCACGATAATTTTTTTAGCATTTTGGATTCTGTGACCGTGGTACAAATGTTGTAAAATTCCGCCCGCTGCTGTAGCCAATCAGGTTGCAGGAAAGGTTAAAGAGTGAGTGTCAACCGTCGTGCATTGCGCGTTTGTGTTTATCTTTTCGTACGATAACAAAGTGTTTTGAAGTGCTTCGTTGCCAACTTGACGTGGTAAATACTTCGGAAATTCACCGAGTCTTCTCAGAAAACCCTATAGAGGCTTTCTTATTCATCTACAATACAAATACATCGACTCGGAACCTGATTTTTTGGTTTGAACCTCGTCGCTTGGTCTTGCACGCTTTCGCGTCAGTCAAGGCTGACATAATTCGAAACGAAAGTCAAGAAAACGTCGAGTTTTGTGAAAAATATAGAAATAATTACTTTCTAAGGTATGTCTTCTTTCAATTAAAAGACAAAATGAATAATTTATATCAAGGATTGACAAGATAATTATGGATGCAGTTCACCAAGGGAATTTCGTGCTTCAAAAAATGGCCGATCGAGCGTGCAATGCGTCACGGTTGACACTCACTCTTTAAAAATTATTTTTTATCCTCACATGTGAAGATATCATTTTTTCTGAATATGAGAAAACCTAGTATTTCAATCGATATCTATATAATAAAGATGATTATAATAAAAAAATTATTAAAAAATTATAAAAAATCGGATAGGTTATCGTAAAAAAACTGCACGTTCTCATCGATCAGCGTTAACTTAAACTCAATGACTAATGACAATAACGCTGGTTTTCTCCCGCGATAGTTCAACTGGTATACATCATTTTCACCGAAGTCATCAACTTTTTCAAGTTTACTTTGTTTTATTATATAGCTAGGGCTACTTCCGGTGGTGTTACGCAATATGATTGGTTAATTTACGGTCCGGATTTTGCCGTAATGCTCGTGGGCGATTACGGATTTTCTGATGGTTTTGGCGGGAAAACGTTTTTGTTGATTTGAGCACAAACATAAGAGAACTAGGTATCTTTATTGAAAAATTCCGAACAATAAAGCAAGCTGAAACATTAGTGTTTTTTTCTTCAAAATATTCATCACTATATATAACATGGTCCTTTCAAAATGGCCGTAGCGAGATATCCCCGGCTTCATTTTTCCGCAGCAACCAAAGAATAGTTTCTCGATCCAGTCTTTATTTATAGATCAGTGGTCTCATGTAATCAGGTCCAAATAGCACTTTGTCGAGATGACGTCAGTAGCCATGTTTGTCCGCATTTACCCATAATTCTTGTGGCCATAACAAAAGAAAATAGTTCATTTGTAATCATTTGTGAGTCAAATTTGGTTTGTTTGTCCGCATTTTGAGCTATTAATAGCAGCCGCTTAAAGGACTTTTAGAATTTTGTTCAACAATCCCTCGCCTTTGCTGTTTGGGACTGGGTCTGAAGACATGAAAAATAACTTTAAATAAAATTTAAAAATTAAATAACTTTATAATTTTGATTAAAATATTTTATTCCTTGTTTTCTTAGTCAATTCAAAAAACACAAAGAAAAATAATAGAAAATAAAATTTTAAAAATGTTAATAAAAGGAAATAAGAAAAAAGCTGTTTTTTGCGGGACTTGAACCCCGAGCCCCCGAACCTCACGCGAGCTTAAGCAGCAGACGTTCGCTATAAAATTCCATGTGAAATAACATATGAAATTTTGTTCAGGATTTACTGGTTACTATTACTCTACGTACAATCAATATCTTTATCGGTTAGTGCATGTCGTCCGTAATGACTAAAATTATTACCTTCTACTTTTTCGCAAATAGACCATTTTGTTGAGGGACAAAACCCATCGTTCCAAAACCCAGCTTGTACATTACCATACATTTCAACACATCGCTCTGTGTTTAACCCATTAGGTTCTCCAGATTGCCAATGTGTAAAGATAGCCGACGTCTTATCCGACTCCCAAACCCATCGCCCAGCAACTTGCAAATCGTTTAGGCCAATCCAGAAGTTCTAAAGAAAATACAGATCACAACACAATACAATAAAAACAATTCTATAACATTTAAAACACTTAACTGGTAGCTACTATTTAACAGCAAAAGGCGCTTATGTCAGTCTTAGTTGCAGTTTAATAACTCATCCTTGCATTTTTTAATAGTTTAATAACTCATCCTTGCATTTCCAAATGGGTTGTGCAGACTGAGAGTCACTCCCGATGCCCATTTTGAAAACAGATAGTATATGGAAAGATGCTCAGAAATAACCTGCTCAGAAATAACCTAACACTGCGTTCGCGTTCGGAACGCGTTCCAAATGCGTTCGGAACGCGTTCTGAACGAGTTCCGAACGAGTTCCGAACGCGTTCAGAACACCATTGTGACTTCGGTTAAAAGGTTAATCGGAAAAGTTCGTTAATTTCCGACTTTAGCAAACTGCTAAATGTGTTTAACTTGATCATTTGATTGCTGGACTGGTTATGGTATATGTTCATTAGACGAGATTAAAACAGAAAGTATATTGTTCGGAACGCGTTCCAACCTCGTTCCTAACGCGTTCGGAACGAGAATAGAACGCGTTCCGAACGCATTAGGGACGCGTTCGGAACGCGTTTTTCGTTAGGTTAATTCTGAGCAGTACTTTTAAGTACCGAAAATTCAATAACTGTCTAATGGGGATATCTTCTTTAGCAAACAGTCTAATTCTTAAGTTCCATTCGTTTGGCGAAGATTTTAAAGCAGATCGGGAGACGGTTTGACACGGGAGAAATTTGGTTGAGGGAAGAATTATGTTTAAACCTAATTTGTTGTGAGGAAACGGAACGTTGCTAAGAGTTGCAGAAATGGGAAGTTCTAGCCATTTTCGAATATATTTTGATGTGATACTGTCTAGTTGAATAATAAATAATAATAATAATAATAATATAATAATAATAATAATAATAATGTAAACTGCATTTTATTGATAATTAATAATTAATTTACAATCAGATAAACCTCACTTTTACAGGTAGTTTATCAATGTTTACTTGAACTGATTTTTAATACTTTCCGAAAACTCCAAGTGTACTGATTGATAAATTGACAAACTTAACTTTTTATAGTTTTTGCGCTGATCGTTAATCAAATTTAAGTACTTACGGGTAGCGTTGATCTGAAGATTAGACTCAAATCCGACAGTAAGTTCGAGAATGTAAAGAATTTTGTTTTCATTTACTATTAGAAGGTCAGGACGAAATTGATCTCCAATAGGGAGACGAAGATCTAAGCAGAAAAGGATGCTTTTCGTGGCTAAGGGAGTGGACTATCTGCCCGACGCACATCATCGCGGGTATGTTTAAACTGTATACGAGCAGATGTTACCAACAAGATTGTACACAAGCCAGACGATTCGCACTACCCCGGAAAGTGAAGTCTTATGAAGATTGTGCGGTAAGTTACCAGAGAGCGTCCCCATGTCTTGGCTGGTTGTCCTGCTCTGTCACAGAATAAGTATCTTTCAAGGCATAATTATGCGGCATTGAAGATTCTGTTTTTTGAGCTACTACGAGATCTGAAGCTTATTGATGAGGTGCCACCCCCGGTATTCCCCGGTGAAGCCGAAGCCTGTATACGAGAATAGAGATGTAAAATAATTCTGGGACGTTCCCGTGTATGCAGATTATCAGGAAGTGAGACCCAACAGAGTAGACGCCAGTATAATCAATCATAAATCCAAGCAAGTGTTGATGCTGGAAATGAGTTGTCCATGGATTGATAATCGAGCACGGAAAGATGAAGAGAAACCCATTTGGTCCATTGAGGTGGGAGATGAAGCAACAGTACAAAGGATATACAGTGGAGCAGTATAATATTATAATGTTCTCGGTGGATGCCGCACTGCACAATGTGCTGGGAGCAAAGAGTAAAGATCTTCTTAAACGCATGCAGACGTCCGTCATCTCTGGTACTTTGAATATTGCACGTACTTTTAAGATCGCTACTTAGAGTTAAGAAGTTTAGTGACTGTTTTTAAAAGCAACGAAAAACAAAACATTTGCTTTTATTTATTGTTAGAATATTTTAACATTTTTAATCATTTTAATATTTTGATAGTTTTAAAGTAGAATTTTTATATACTGTAGCTCATAGGTTACGCTTTGTGCCCTATGGAGTTATTTTAACTGTAATAGCATACAGAAGTTTACATTGTCTGTTCGGTATAGCGAAGAATGTCGAGGAGTTTCTGAAAGATAGTATGACAAGGTGGAGAACGGAACTTACAGCATGCGGAGAGAGCTAAGAACAGGTAAGTACACTGATCAACACGGTGCAATTATTTAGCGAGGATATTGGGATGGAATTTGGATTGAAAAAATGTGGAGTGCTGATGACGAAGAGAGGGAAAGTGCAGAAAAGTGAAGGAATAGAACTGCCAAATGGAGAAGTGATGAAGGAAATTTAGGATGATGGATACAAGTACCTTGGAATCCTGGAAATGGATTATTGACATCCTGGAGGAGGAAATGAGAAGTAAGTTCAAGGAGTATTTAAGAAGATTGAGATTAGTGTTGGGCTCGAAACTGAGTGGAAGGAATCAGATTGTGGCTGTGAACACATGGGATATTGCTTTGTTGACGTACAGTATGGTGCAGGTATAGTAAAGTGGAGTCAGCAAAAGTGCAGACATTGGATAGAAAGACTAGAAAAGCTTCTTACACTGTATGGCGTGTTTCACCCAAAGAGCGATGTTGATAGACTGTATCTACCTAGAGGCAAAGGTGGAAGAGGACTTATCAGCTGTGAATTGTGTATCAGATCGGAGGAAAACAATCTGTGGTGGTATGCGAAGAAAAGTGTGGAACCAATGCTAGTGCAGGTAAGAGAAAGTGGTGTGCTGAAGCCAGAAGAATGTACACAAAAAGAGAATTAATAGAGCGAGAAGGAGAAGGTAGAGAGATGGGAAAACAAGGCAATGTATGGACAGTTTTATAGAGGACTGAAAGAGAATCCTGGCACCGCTCAAGAAAAATCATGGTGGTGGTTACGGAAGTTACCCTGCTCTCTGCAGTACAGGAGCAAGCGTTGAGGACAAAATACGTAAGAACAAGATTGACAAGACAGAGGAGGACCCATCATGCCGGATGTGTGGTGAGCAAGGGAGAAAAAGTGTGGCATATTGTGAGTGGGTGTAGTAAGTTGGTACAAACGGAGTATAAGAAGAGGCATGATGCAGTGGCAAGGCTTGTGCACTGGAACATGAGTGGAAAATATGGGTTGAAGAGAGCTGATAAGTGAGGCTGAGGGAGTCGTGGAGAATGAGGATGCGAAGGTGTTGTGGGATTTTATGGTGCAGTGTGATAGAAAGATCAAGCATAGAAAACCAGAATATTAAAAAAATAATAATAAGAATAAGTATGTGGTAGTTGATGTGGCAACCCTGAGGACGGTGAAGTAGCAACAAGGGAAGATTAGTACGTTTAGAGGTACAGTACAGTATGAGGAGCTGAGGATTGAAATTGGAAAGTTGTGGAGGTTGTGCCGGTGATGATAGGAGCACTTGGATCTGTCACCAAGAGATTCGGAAATTGGATGGAGAAACTAGACGTACGATTAACTCTTTCGTCCGGCTGAAAAACATGCAAAATTGAACTACCTCTTTGTTCTATTGATATCTCGGGAAATATCCATAACTGTTGCGAAACCTATACCTTTTCTGAAAGCCCAATAAACCGGCTGTTACCAATGCTTTTGGAATTTTTCCGAACAAGATGTTAATATAAACTAGCATTAATTATCTTAAATCAGGTTGAAAAACTTCCATTTTTCTATAAAAGACCATCTCGCACGCCCGCGTAGCATCATGAAAATTCAAAATGCCACCAATCGCAGAGTTGCTTATGAAATCAAATCAAATTTGGCATGTGAGTGGATCTCATGTCCCTGGCGCTTGTCGAATTTCAATTTTTAATCTTGCGTTACCGTGTGCCGTGTTTTTCGATTGACGACTTCGGGGGTCTCCTATGACCCCTTTTGACTGGGCCGGACAGGAAAGAGTTAAAGATACCACAGCTACAAAAGACATCCTTACTTGGTACAGCGCACATTCTAAGAAAGGTGTTGCAATAATTCAGTAAGGATGGGGCTTAGTCTACAGGCAGTAGACAGTCCCGCTCTGACGTATCCAGTGATGAACATCTACGCTGTGCGAACTTCTCATAATAATAATAATAATAATAATAATAATAATAATAATAATAATAATAATGGGGCAGGGATAGCCTGTTGGCCTCAAACCTCACCTCGCCATCCCAAGGTGGAGTCACATTCGAAAGAATGTGGCTGATGATGGCAGACACGATAGGAGGTCACGAACGTACGAAAACTGACAGATGTGGCGCACCTGTGTTTAAATGATTACTTTACCTGATGAGTGGGGCAACCTTAGGTGGACTGACAAACCATGCATAAAATCACGCTAATAGTCCACATATGAACTAGTGGGTTATGGAATTATGAATCAAACTGAAACTAAAGAATTAAATACTCCAGATCAAACAAACGCAGCGGAAGCTGATAATAAAGAAGTAATTACAAACAACTGATGGAGAGGAAAACAACCGGAGTGGACATTGGAAAAAAGTATTACTTGTCGGAATACAAATGGCAGAGAGGAAAAGAAGGATTGGATTTATGAATAATGTAAAAGAGAGCTGAACAAGAGAAGCACATGGACAAAGAATGTATCAGCCCAGAATCTGGTGCATGAAGAAGTAAAAATCCGCATGGAAGGAAGACAAGAGAGGGTAGAAATAGATGCACCTCTAGAGAACTATACCAGAACCATAGCAAAGAACGTTCAGTCAGTTAATATAGGCACAGAAGAAAGGCAACGTGGATATGGTTTTATGAAGGGAATTGGCCACAGATGAGACCAAGAGTTTGGCGAGAGACTGAAGGACCAAAAACTGAGAGATAATGCTGCCACGTTTAAGAAAGAGAAAAATAGCAATCTTGGTTTTGGTGAGAAAAGGAAGAAATGAAAATGAAGACAGACATGAGGAAGAAGAAGCGGAAGTAGCAGAAGAGGAGGGAGTGCGGAAGGAAACAACAAGAAAAGAAGAGAGGGTGGAAGACGAAGCAGAACAGGAATGAGTCGAATAAATTACAGATAGAGGAGAGAAAACTAAGAGAGGCTTTTGCAGTGGAATAGGCGCAGTTAACACCAATAGATGTGCCTAACGCTGAAGAACGAAACAGACTACCAAACCTTAAGCTACCTCCGAAAATGGAAGAGAGTGCAAATAGGATACTTTCCGAACACCTCAAAAGTAGCGAAAAGATCGAGGAGATTATAGATGCAGTTTATGCCATAGGAAGAGCAATAGCTAAATTAACTACGCAATGTAAACGCTGATACCTCAGATAGAAGAAACCAAAGGTGGAGAGAGGTAGGAGAGAAAGGAAAAAATCACTGAGACCGAGATAGCAAGAGCAAATAATGTAGAAGAGCAGGAAGAGAGTTAACTAAGAAAGAGATGAAACTTGTAAAAGAACTGCAGAACATACAGAAGAAGGATCAATGGAGACACTGACAGGAACTTGTTAATGCCTCGGCAAGGTGGTTGGACGAGCTGAGAGTAAAGAACGTGATACTGTAAATGGTAATGGTAAAGAGGAAGAGAAGGAAGGCTAGCAGATGAAGGGGCCTTTTATAAGAAATTGAATGGGACAAAGGAATTCAAGGGTGAGTCTCACACAATGGAGAAGTTTGTAGAATTCTGGGGAGGTATATGGGAGGAAGGGAAAATTACCACTAAACGGCAATGGACGAAGAAGCTCAAAGAAGAACTGAAAAGGAAACTTAAATAAGTACAGGTTATTAAAATAAGTGGGGAGATCACTGGGAAAATAATAAAGAGGAGGAAAAACTGGACTGTTCCTGGCATAGATGGAGTGCAGAATTTCTGGTGAAAAAAGAATCTGGAAAACACTAGGAAGAACTATGAGGAAATGGATTGAAGACCCAGACAGTACAGTATTCTGGAATTGCTGACACAAGGTAGGACAGTGCTCCTGCCTAAAACTGAGGATTTGTGACCTGAAAAGGAATACAGACCAACAACTTGCCTCGATACATCATACAAGCTTTTTACAAGACTTTTGGGAAGATATATGAAAGACCATGCAATACGAAACAACATCTGGGATGAAGGACAGCTAGGAGCCACATAATTCAGGCGTGCTTGATATAGCTAGTTGACCAACTACTCATCGATAAAAGGGATCTGACGGTTGCATTCTATGACTACCAGAAGGCGAATGACAAAGTAGACAATAATTGCATGCTCGTGGTGTACAAAAAGTGGGGATATCAAAGAAGATGATTAATGTATTACGCAAACTGATAAACAACTGGAAAACGCGACTGTAGGTGAATGTTGGAGGTCGAAAAATGCAGAGCAGATGGATCAGAATACGGTGTGGCTTTTTGCAAAGAGATAGCCTGACCGAAATCCCAATCACAATGCTTCTGGAGGAAACAAGAGGGTATAGAATGGGGCCTCCTCGGGAAAACCTCACAAAGAGAATGCACAGCTTGTTCATAGACGACTTGAAGTCCTACTGCAGGAAAACCATAAGCAAATGGAAGCTGCTAACGAAATAGTTGTGAGAGCCAGCGATAATACAGGAACAGTGTATGGTGTGAAGAAATATACAGAAATTGAGTTTAGACGAGGAGAGATGATCAAAGGCGAAGGCTTGATGATACTGGATGAGAAGGCAGAGGCACTGGATCCGGAGAAGGAAGAGTTTTACAAATTCCTGGGGATAGAACAGGGAAAACCGATTAATAAGGGAAGGGTAATGTTAAGAATCATGAAACAAATACAGAAGAGATTGGAGAGCTGTATAGTAGAGCTGTATGATAAGAACCTCATGAAAACAATCAATTGCAGAGTCATACCAGTTACAGGATATGCCATGAATGTGTTCCAGTTCACCAAAAAGGAACTACTGTATACGATCTTGACATGTTGGTAAAGGCGATACTACGCAGAAAAGGAACGCTAGATAGCCAAGGAAGTGATGAACGGCTTTACATAAATGGTAGGTTGGTGGACGAGGTTGAAAAGTTTGAGACAGTTTTATAAAGAGACGAAAATGCGTGTGGAAACATATGGTGCATGCTAAGCCCAAGCCACTGGATAAGGGTCGCATGGAAGAAAGTACTAAAGCTTCAAAAGGAAAGCATAACAAGCACTGCAGGAAATGGGACTCGAAGTCGACTTTAGGGACGAAGAGACCTAGAAAGTTAGGGAGAAGATGGAGAAGGATTGGTCAGGTTGTTGTAAGGAGTTTGAGAAGGGGAGAAAGAAGGGATATAAGGAAAAGCTGAATAACGAGTATAAAGAGAAAGTTATGTAGAGCCAAGTGTTTACAGGGCAGGAAATAGAAAGCCACATGTGGTTGAATTCGAGCACTACACCACAGAAGACCGCAGGAATCATGAACATGTTGGAACAAATGGTTGAAATCCGAAAATGAGAGCGATGCGAGGAATTGGAAACACCGATGGAAATTGTAGGTTATGTGGGCAACATAATGGGCAACATAATGAACCGTTCAACACCTGCTTACAGCATGTGAAATACTGGTGGGAGCTGAATACATCTGCAGACACAATAATGTATTGGTGGATGGTATTATAAGTTAATTGGGCTATAGAGAAAGGACTTCTATCTGAAAGTACAGTATGGTACGGAGAGAGATGGCAAAAATGACATGTACTCAAGGGGAATGAATTTAAACTATTTAAACGAGTACAGCGCGTAGACCGCACATGTTCCTGGAGGATGAAAAAGAGAAAAAAGAATGGCTGATGGGCATGTCGAGCCACAGAAGAGAAACATCGAGAAGGTAACACGAACCAAACTGCTAAAGTATCAACAACTTGCGTTGGACACTATAGGTAAAATAGACCAGGATATGCAGTGGAAGTGGTACCAGTTATCATCGGGTGTGGTACCAGTTATCATCGTCTGAGTGGTGGTATGAATAAAATAGGCGAAGTGGTGGCAAATGTGATCTGGGGAGAAGAAGGGAAAGTGAGAAGAATAGTTAGGACAATGCAACAGAAAGAACTTTTGGAAAAAGAAACAATTATAAAAAAATTGTTAAGTGAAGTGTGTGTTTATCATAGTGTAATTAATCCACTTTTAACTGTGTGGACACTGCCTAGGGAGAACTGTCCGCCGGTTGCAGTATCAACTTACAGCGGTTACAAAACCGAGCTGCCTGTTTAATCATCAGGTGTGACTCTTCCAGAGACGCTCTCAATATTTTAAATTGGTCTGATTTAGAGACAAACCGTAAGATACATCAGTACGTTCTTATTTTTAATTGCTTATACAATCTAGTTCCTGAATATTTAAGTGTTATTTGATTAGAAACTCTAGTTTTCATAGTTATAATACAAGAAGAAGATCTGATCTTTACCTACCCAAACCAAAACGTACTCTTGGATAGCGTATATTTAGATATTCTGGTTCAGTGCTGTACAATACTCTTCCTGCAAACGTTAAATCTGCTGCGTCACTTTCATCCTTTAAAAGACTTATTAAATCTTAGGTGTTTAAAAATTTTAAATGTTATTATTGTTATTATGTTATTTATCATTTTGAAATGTTATTGTAGTATATCTTAAATTTAGTATAAGTAAGACTGTAAATAGGATTTTCTAAACTTGTAATGTAGATTATATTAAAACAGGTCCCCTTTGGATACCAGCCATGTGCTGAATGGGCTACCCTGTTGAAATAAAGTTTTATCATCATTATCATCAAGTGTTAAGGGAATGTGTTATTAGCCCGCCTTTTAAGCTGGCTACATAATAATAGCTTTATTTCCAGAGGGTAAAGTTTATTTCCAACAGTAAAAACTGACAAATTAGTGGCCTTCAGAAATGTATACACGAGGCGATAGCCGAGTGTTTTAGACCCGATAAAACACTTCTGTGAGTATTTTGAACGGCTTCAAAAACGACTGCATCTAAATAACCATGTTTACCAACTATTTCAGTGATTCAAGCCATTTTCGCCGAGAAAATGGAAGGAAAAGTGTATGTAAATCAGGACGAATCTTTATCACATATAAAGACACAATACGGTCATGATTTTCCTTAAATGTTTTCGTCATGAATTATTGAGTTTATATGTACTATTTAAAGCACGCGTAGGAGTGTTTTATCAGATATAAAACACGAGGCGCAGCCGCTTAAAAAACGACCAGCATTTGGTAAGTTCGTTGGCGTATAAGTAATTTTGAAAAATAACGTTGTCTAAGCCGAGAAAATCAAAGCTAAAGTTTATGTAAATTAGGATGAATCTTTATCATATATAAAGATACGACACGGTGGTGATTTTCCTTTGTGTTTTCTTCATGCATTATTAATGAGTTTTTTAAATATATATATATATATATATATATATATATATATATATATAAAGTTAAAGTATATAATATTGAATCACAGATAAAAGGCATTGATTACAAGGTTAAATGTATTTTAACCTACTTTGGCGAGCCATGTTTCTACATAACATATAGAAAATATTTTGATGTGCAATCTGTGGTAAGTTGTCAATAGTCAGAAAAACTCTCAACTCCAGACTGGACTCGAACCCACAATCTTCTGAATGCTAGCCTTCTTCTTAATGTCAAGATTCAGAAGGTTGCATGTTCGAGTCCTGTCCAGAGCTAAGAGTTTTTCTGAATGTTGACAACTTGCCCCACCTTTCACAGCAAAACCTTTACAACTTTAATAACTTCAAGCTGCAACAACCTACAGTAACTTAAAGGACATTGGCAACAAAAATAATGTTTGTCTAATATGAAAGAACTCGTAAAATAATAGAGTAACATCTTTTACAACTTTTCCGTATTTACTATGTTAATTTTTGAAATATTTCAGTTTGTTTGATATGTAAATGAGATGGTCTCCTGTAGAGAATTTTCACTCATTAAAAAAGTCTTATTTCTCAGTGATTGCTAAGTTTATAACATTCATTATCACGAGGAGTTATTGTACGCAAATGTTCAAGTAAATTTGTGGAACAAACGTGAAGATGGAACGTCAGAGACCATCTCATTTACATATCAAACAAACTGAAATATTTCAAAAACGAAGTAAAATACGGAAAAGTTGTAAAAGGTGTTACTCTATCATTTTACGAGTTCTTTCATATTAGACAAACTTAATTTTTGTTGCCAATGTCCTTTAAATAGAAAATTGCTTGCGTTTGTTTTATAAAATAGCAAGTGTCTACAATAGAAGCTATCTAATACAAAATGAAAATGAAACATCATTTGTGTCTCTCTAATCTGATTGAAAATGAGGCTCGACTAATCAGAGCCTAGGCAAGACACTTGTTTTTTATACAACTACAGTATATAGAAATACGGAAATTTTCCAGCAATTCTTGAAGTCAAACGAAACATGATATTATTAATGAAACGTTTTATTCGTTAATATGACATTGTGCTAGATGATGTGAACATACACTTTTACACTGAAGTAAAAATTAATTGAAAAACGCACCTGACGCTGAGATCGGACTGTATTTGTCAAAAACATTTGCTCGGCAGAATTATCAACTTTCACTAAGTGACCACCAGTATCTCTACACGCCCTTTTTGCATCACTCCACGATCGCAAAACGGGTTCAAGCTTGTAACAAGATCTGTTGAATGATATCCATCCAACGTCACATGCTGGGGGTGGATCTAAAAGAACGTGATATATATAAAATAAATGAATGTTTACTGAATGGTCCTCCTGATTTACAAAATCCTCCTGATTTACAAAATCCTCCTGATTTAAATGAAGTTTTCCTTCGATTTACTCGGCTAAAATAGCTTAAATCTTTTGTCGATAAACATGAACATTTAGATGGAGCAAAACGTGCAGTTTAACGAAGCAGAAGAGATTGAAGTGTTCTTGGTGTTGTTTCTTTTCTCAGTTTTGCAAACGCAGAAATCGTAAGGGAAGGAAATATTTCCTCAATTCCCTTCTCATTCCCTTTTGAAGATTAGTGGATAAGTGCATATGAATTTATTGTTTTGCTATTGTTATCAGCTATTGTTTCAGCAAAAGCCGCCACAGGCTCTTAAGACAGTATGAAGAGGCTATTGGATATTTTAACCCAAAAGAACAAAGGAAAACGAGCCATGTGGAATATAACCTCAATAATCCAAAATAAACTAAGTATAGGTTAATCTCAACCTTGGTAGCTACAGTATGTTGGTTATTCACCTCGGCTCTATCGGTTTCGGTGACAAAGTATGTATACTCATACGTTGGGAGTTCATAAAATATGGAGATTTATATATTTGCGTTGATGTTTACCTTTTGTTGGTGGCAAGGTTGCAGTAGTGGGAGTAGTAAAGTTTGCATCACCTAAAAATCAAAAATATTTATACATAAAACAAAAGTTGTATTTTTATCCCATGTGCATGGCGACAACCAATTTACTAGATGTGTGAAGTTGATCGTCCAGGTTGTTGTACATAGTCTTGAGAAAGACTATTCTTGGTGACTGTCACTAATCCAATTGCTGCCTCCCACACTATTCTTGACATGCTCTTACGTTTACTCGTGCCCAGTCCTTTTACCGAGCTATGTATAGCTGACCAGATCTCGATTTGTTAAATTTTGCGTTTGTTTGTTTGTTTGTTTGTTTGTTTGTTTGTTTGTTTGTTTGTTTGTTTGTTTGTTTGTGTGTCGGCATTACGTCATCCATATGTGCTCGAAAGTGACTCAAATTCGCATGTTCCGCTACCACGCTTGGCGTTCTGGACAATTCATTCACAGGAAATTCATGGTAAGAACAATAATTATGTCTTTACTTTCTCGTGGGAGTATTCATCAAGGCCATGGAGGTTTCAGTGGCCAGTCTCGAGGAAATCAATGCTCTTTCATGAGTTTATCAGCGCTGTTTAAACAGCACAAGCTATTCCAGTTACGAAGTGGAACTCGACAACCATCGACAATGTCTTAGCTGTAGAAAGAGACAACATGCACTTGAACGCTTTTAACCATGATCTTATTCCTCGTCAGGGATTTCTGTCGTTGAACTACTTACCAACCGTTGTTTGTTGCTGTTGGTTAGAAGACAACTTGTCCTGTCGATCAGTGATCGACACAAATATATCGCCCGTTGAGGCACAAAAATATATTGATCTGACCAACTGTGTATGTAATAAACTGTACATGGAACTGTCTTCAAGAAATTATTTACCTCAACTTTGTGAAAATTCAGTGGATTTGTCCATTGTGAAAATTCAGTGGACAATGGAAATTATTTGTGTGCCATGGATAACCATAACATTTGGTATGCAGTAAATACAAGATTACAAGTTCTTTGTGAAAATAAAATACAGTGGTTGCAGTTGACTGTGGTGTATTCCCGCGAATGACAATTACAGTATAATATGTGGAGTCGTGGACATGTGCAATGAACTAACACATCACAAAGATCTGGAAAGTATCACATTCTCAACAATAATTTTTAGACGATATAAATAATGGTGCAACAATATCATAAAAACATCTGTTACATACCATTTCTGGTATTTATTTAGTCAGCGCCTATTTGTTTAGCTCTTGCTTTGCCATAAACATATCAGACACTTGCGATTCCACTGACAGCTTTGCCACAGCAAGAAGCATTATTTATAGTGGCAGTGATTTATCAGAAATTTGTTTACCAATCTGTCTATCCAGTCAAAAGCCTTGCCAATTATATTCAGATAAGTGATAGTCATTTGTAATTTAAGTCTGCTGTACTTAAAATAATTAAAATAATTTATAGAAATGTGTACATACTACAGTGGGTTCATTTTTGAAATATTATCAAAAGTTAGGCTTCCCATGACTTTTGAGGCAGCACTTCCCTTTGCGATAGTAACTTCTAGTTTATCTAATTAATCTAATTTATGATACTCCTAGGTTCAAACCATTTACTTTAACCAATTTACTATTAACAATTAACAATTTACTATTTCTTTGCAATCCTATTCCCCCGCACCCCGGATAAAGGTGCATGCGCTAATATCCGGATAATGGCGCATGCGCCTTTAAACGATCAAAATCTGCGAGTTTCATAGACAAGAATAGAATACCGTACTTTTAATAAGTACATGTATACACATACTTCTTACAGTAAACTATCGAACATCGTCTGTTATAAATTGTAGTGTTTACAGTTAGCACAGTTATAATGTTCGTTATAGGGTAATAAAATCCAATAGTTATTGCTTTTGGTGTATATGTGCAGGAATAGGGTAGAAGGGATGACTCAAAGGGCTTTATATCACCTTATATACATTTCGAGCTCATAATCTAATTGTTACATATAGATTGATAAGTGGTTAATATAGTTGAAATAATGATTCGCATGCCCCTGTAGCACCATAATCTATGGCGCAATCGACGCAAATTTGGTCTTTCTTTTAGATTTTGAAATCGCGACGTCAATTAGTGTCATTTACATGACTAGGTCATTCATACCAGAGTGGCTTATCTAAAACGTGTTTGTATCACCATTTCATGTTCGTGACAAACGCATCGAAGTATACAGTAGGTGCAACTCATAACTTCATTCCAGGACTATGTGGCGTGCCTCTGGCCATAGCTTTTGTATTGTTAATATTGTACGAGCGCTTTTTGTCTTGTGTAAGCCGCGTTCTATTTCTCTCGTATAAATGGCTGTATTACACGACTGTTTTGTCTAATAAGGCTACGAGTACAGTGAAATCTGAAAGCAGAATATACACTAATTCCGTATTTCACTTTATAAAATAACACGCACACAAACATGCAATTTGATTGGTCAATACCCATGCAGGATGAGAGTATCCTGCACGGGAATTTACAGCAATTTTAAGTGGCGTTTTCCATCTCATTCCGTTTATCGTTATAAATTAAAACAAAACTCTCAAAAAAAAACAGAATATAGTTTTTGTATTGTGAGAAAACTGTCACCGAGAAAATAATATTTTCTTGCCAGCCTGATAAACTCACTGGGAAAAGAACAATCTTTATCTATACGAAGTAAAATACCCAACAGCTCTCGACTTAAAATCCAAAATCTTCCAGTAAAATTGTGAAAAAGACAGCGAAGACCTTTCCAGAGCGACAGTTTGCTGCCCATAATATCTGTCTGTTCGCTTTGAAACAACAAGCCAAACCCTGAGACGGCTGATTCCAGTAATGATTAAGCTTTTGCCTAAAACTATAGCCAGTATTAAAGTCGAGTTTTTTTATCCATATTCTTCTCTTTCTGGCCGGCAAAACAAATTTCAGCTTTCCGGCCTGCTCGACTGCTGTTGGAGACGAATTATGATTGGTAGTTGATAATTCTTGGGAGAATTTGTATTCTCATCATATTATTTTTGGATAAAATTCGTTATTTATCCGTCGTTATTTTATAAAATAAATACCAAATGGTTTTCCGTGTAGGATACTGTGATCCAAAACACTTGGGATGTTGCTCGACTTCCGAAAAGCTAAAAAACACTCGCCTATCGGCTCGTGTTTTTTTTACGCTTTTCGAAAGTCCTCGCAACATCCCGCGTGTTTGGATCACAGTATCCACTTCACTAGTTTACCAGTTTGAAAGAGGTGACATCTACATTATATAATATATGGCTGAAACTCAAAGCTAAAATGCCGAATCAATGCAAACTCTCCGTTAATAATTAACATCGTTGAAGAACTAAACTTTTCATTATTTTTTTTAATAATAACAAATCTTAAGCTCAGAATTTCTATATAGAGAGCTTTCTAATTTGCCATTTGCCATATAAAATTCAAACAACGAGACCACAAATTGCACTATAAAAAATCGAATATTTGGTAAGAAATCAAACCACGAGGAAACAAGTACGTAGTTTATACCAGTTCATTAATCGCGAGTCAGAGTCGGACTGGCCTTTCATTGTGGCGGTGTCTTTAAGTGACTATCGCGGTGCAGTTAAAAATCACTGACGTGGGCCACTCATCACCCCTGCCACTGCGAGAAAACTATTAATTAAAACAATTAATTTAAAAAAAGTCTTAAGTGCTGACTTAAAAACTACTTAAAGTATTAATGCTTCTAATTTCCTGTGGTAATGAATTCCACAGTTTTTGGTGCGGCAACTGAAAATGTTGTCTCCATTTTCAATCAATCAATCAAGTTTGCTGCTCCAGACACAATTGTGTGCCTATTGGAGGGTTGTGTGCTTCGGTTACAAACCTAATTCATCAAAATTCTCGTTTTCTTGCAGCTCGGATGAACTCGTCTCTTGGCCGTTTGTCGTTGGCTATCGCCTGCGCAATTTTCCCTTTCGTAAACGGTCGTTACCATCCAAGCTCTCATAGAATGTTGGGTAAGCGGAGTGAAATTCCTCGTTGGTCCCAAGATTCCCGCATACTTTGTTTGGTTCGGCGACATGTTTCCTCACGAAATTCAAAATATGTAAATATTTAGTATTTGGTATACAGTGTGTATCAAAAAAAAACCGCTACCCTTAGAAAATGAATTAGCATTCTTAAAGAGACCTATTGTAATTTAAAATAAAATTATACACCTGGGAAATTAAGATGGTCCAAGCGCTGCGTTAATCAAGAAGAGAGAAAAGCAGTTTTTCAATACGAATGCAATCCAAGTTATTTTTTACGCATTTCGTTGCTCAGAGGTGTCTAAGCCTTCAAACTATTACAATGGGTTCTTTGAAAAAAATGCTAATTCACAGTTGCTTCCGGTTAGCGGGTTTTTTTACACACTGTACAGGAGAAGTGCGTTCATGCAGAAGAAATTATACATGGCAAACTCTCAATCCTGGACCAGTAAATTTAGGATACTTTCCAAAAGGCAAAAGACGTTATTCTGGATTTCGAAATATCAATCGCAACAACGTATGCTGCGATGTCAGTCAAAATATATTTGTCGACTGAAACTATTATATGCGCATTGCATATATGTACCACCGTAATATATAACCATAAATGTAGTTCTGCATTTGCCATAGAACATAGTTATTACTAGTCATAGATGCTTTTATATTGCTTTTTCAATTAATAGGTGATAAAACGTGTTGTGCTGCGTCGGCAGTGTAGAAATACAAATCAAAATGTATAAAAAAGGTTGGTGTACTGCCGAAATAGCGTGTAAGTTGTCTAACGTTTCGAGCGAAGGCCCTTCATCAGAGTGTGAAACATAAAGTGAAAATAATCACTCAGTTATTATTTCACTTTACATTTCACATCTCTGACGAAGGGCCGCTCGAAACGTTTAACAACTTACACACTATTTCATAGACTTGCTCCAAATGTGCCTCTTGATTGTTTCGGGTTTGTTTGAAAGAACTTTTTTTTTTCAAAGAACTCGCCATATAGATGCTTGTTCGCTTTTTAGATAGCAACATTATGAAAGAACACGAGGAGCAGCGAAATAAAGTGTGCGGGAACCTTGGGACCACGAGGAATTTCACTCCGCTTACCCAACATTCTATGAGAGCTGGGATGGTAACGACGCTTCGGGATGGTAACGACCGTTTACGAAAGGAAAATTGCATCGCCTGCTAGGAGCGTTCCGACGCGGTTTCCGTGACTGTTTGTAGTTATCGCAATTGAATAGTAGGTTTTGAATATTGGCTCCAGAAGCAGATTTCGGTTTGATGATTTTAAAATACGAGTAGGTTTATATTTAGTCAGTAAATCAGTAATATAAATAGGTGCCTGGCTAGTGGCTATGTAAAGCTTTGAAAGTAATTATTAGTACCTTAATCTCACTGGCAACCAGTGAAGATTACGAAGCACAGGGGAGATATGTTCTGATTTTTTAAGTGGTTATTATATAGACACCTTAAACAACTCAAACAATCCTATTTTAATTCAAATTCAATTGGTAAAAAGTCAATATAGGGAATCAGAGGGAAGTGGGCGCAATTGAAGCGTTTCTAAGGCAGCGCATGTGGTATTGGCACAATAGGAATGCAACATTTATAGAAAGGCAACTTTTTAGAGCTAAAGTGTTCTCGACACAAACATACAGATCTTCTACAATTTTTCCTACTAACATGAAGAACACTGTCCGTTCCTTTTTACGGGAGCTTGTAGAACATGGAATGTCTTACCGATTGAGATGCGAATAATGGGGGTTACGCTCAGCCATTTCAAAAAAGAGCTGTTATCATATTACGGGATAGTAGTTGAACAAGGTGTACGACCCAGAAGACCCGAGGACATATACTGTACGCACTAAATGCATCTCAGCACGGGACTTAACTGGAGGCCTCCGACGAGTAATTTCAAATTTGAAACTTTCCTTTTACTGTTTTAACACGTTATGAAAGATTCCTGTTATTTTATGTTTATCTGGGCAGGGACCGCTGACATAGGCTATCGCGGCTACCCTGCCACATTTTTTTGTTGTTATACTGTCGTCGTTATACTAGTGTAGTTGTTGTTTTGATGTTATTTACCCTTACCAGCTTGTTTGTAACTCTTATAATGAGTATTATTTTATTTTGTATATCAGGCCCGTAGCGAGCTGTTAATGACAAGGGGCCGAGCGCCGTAGGCGCGAGAACCCGCTAGCGGGGTACGGAAAATTTTTTGAAATACAGAGTCTCTGAAATGCTATTTCCTGCGTTTTGAGACGATATATTAAAGAATTCTGAAGGTTATGAAACGTCATTTTAAACAGTCAAAAGACAACATAATTATTTCAAATATTTGAATATGTCATCCAATGTTTTTATTTCATGGTATATTTCTTATTAAGTAAGACACTGTAAGCTAACAGTCCTGCAGTAACCATCGTGATGTTTTAGGTAAAACATCGTAAACCATCGTGATAGTTTAGGTAAGAAACGAGACCATGAGGGGAGTGGCTGAAATTTTTTCCCTGTTCCTTATCATACTATTTCTGAGTAAATTTCAGGGGGGGCAATGGCCTTCCCCTGCCCCACCTCAAATACGGGCCTGTATATAGCCTATAACTAATCAACGGGAAAATAAAAGATTGATTGATTGATTAGACTTTCCACAAGTCGACCCCTCTTACAACGAGCGACCAAGAAGCGAATGGTCGACTTGTTTCACTTGCAAGGATTTAAATCTGATTAGCAATTCTGGCGCCAAAATTAACTATAGGGCGGGGTTAATAAGTTACGGATGTATTGACAAGTTTAGAATCTTGTCGTGATATCAGGCAAGGTTATAATGCCTTTTTCATTATCATGGCTACTTCAACTACGACATTTTAACGTATAATGTGTCACATTAAGGTTACGTTTGAATATGTGCTTGTTATTGGCTAGATTAATGAAACACCCCAGTTACACCCCGGTCCAAAGATCCACCGGTAGATTTGGCGCGTTGCAAGTGGAAAAGTCCTTTCCAGAGGAAAAGCAAACGAGCGGAGAAAATACTAAATGGGTCTTTGGGAAAGTGTAATAAACCATGATAAATTGTTATAGTGCCCTTTTTACCATTTTATTCCTGTACCTGTACTTACTTTACACCTGTAGTAAAAACATACATAAATAATTAAATAAATAAATACATCAAATATCGTAATTACGACGCCATTAGGATAGCGTTCTCCTCGTTAAACGCAATTAATTTTCAGACAATATTGCCATGCATTATTAAAATTATGAGAACATACAAATAAAAACGATCATATACCTGTTTTTCTTTCGCAAATTGAAGAATATTTTTTCTTGCAGTCGTTATCATTCCATTTCATTGATTTTCCATATAACTCAGCACATTTTTCATTGTTTTTGTAATTGTTCGGTTCCAAATATTGCCATTGCTGAGGGTTTGTGAATTTGCTTCCATCACTCCAAACCCAGCCTTCCTTTGGATTGCTTGTTGTCTTATTCCGATAGAGCCCAATCCAAAACTTATAATTACCCAAGCTGTTTGTATGTTTGTATATAAAGTTAACTTCAGAAATATTTGTGATGGAAACTAAATCTCCTCCAAATCCTTTACAGTAAGCACGTGCATCATCCCACGTCATGGGTGGTGTTTTAAGACTGTGCAAGACAAACAGATAACAAGAATTTCCAAAAGATTTCCATCCATTGGGACATGAGCCTTGCACTGCAACTACAATGAAAATGAAATGCATAAATTTACTTAAAAGAGATTAGGGGAATAATATATATAATAATATATAATAATATATATATATATATATATATATATATATATATATATATATATATATATATATATATATATATATATATATATATATATATATATATATATATATATAGCAAAGTGAAAAGGTGGTAAACTGCCAAGAATTTAGTGACGAGATACTGACGTTTCGAGCGGAGCCCTTCATCAGAGTAAGACGAGATGAAATGAAATAAATAGGGCTTATATATATGCCAAAAGGGTGTCACAAGTAGAAAGTAGCCAATCAAATGCACGGGAGATAAACAAACTAATAATTAATGAGATGGGAAACGTAAGATCATTTGCTATTTTTAACAGTCGATCAGCAAGCAGACTGAGGGGGCGGGAGAAATGACAGGTCCAATATTCAAGGGGTTAGGCGATAATATTAGCATAAGAAACAAAAAATTTGAAAAGGAATGAAAATGCATACGCGAATAATAAAAAATTAATAATAATAAAGGTTCCAAGCAAACTAAAATAACCAAAAACTTGTAGGAAATTAAATAAAAGAAAAACGTTCGTTAAGACCAAGAGGTTGTGTGGTGCCAAGTTTAAAAATGAGACGCTTCTCTTGACGCTTGCGGTTATCGTTGCCACCGGAGATGGGAAGGATGGCACAGACTTTCATGTCTGAAACCAAATGGTTGGAGCTGTTGAAATGGCGGGGCTACAGGTTTGTCACCATCATTGATCCTCACGGAACGAAGATGTTCAGCAAACCTGTCTGAAAGACGTCGCCCAGTTTCACCGATGTAGATTTTAGGGCATTTATCGCATGAAATGCAATAAATTATGTTGGTGGACGTGCATGAAAAAGCATGACGGATTGTGTGGTCGAATTTGGGGGCAGTAATAACTGTAGTGGGATTGAGAAAAGCGCATGTGTTACAGCGGGAACGGCCGCAAGAAAATGTTCCCGCTGGTGCCGAGGTATATATAAT